>OX371004.1:1252500-1817500 GCA_947308005.1 Yponomeuta malinellus
GAACATTTGTATTTCTTTACGGCTGAATAATTTCTTTTTATTACAACATCCAACGAACAACACAGTCCGACAAAGTTACAAGTGTATCCGGAATAACATTCATAATTTTATGAGTTACAAATTTACAAAGCAATTTTCGTCCGAAGCCGGTTCAAGGACTCATGTAGTTTTTCTTAAGATCGCGATGGTAACTTAACGCGTACCTAACGAGATCAGAGGTTAGGTTTTTTTTATCACAAGATAGAGCTAATTACGGTGTTAAATTATGGTTGATAGGAAAAAACGTAATTTTATGGTTAGATGGCTGGTGTGATGGTGTTGGCCAGGTTGTGTGAAATAAATTATTATCTTGTTAGGCGTATAAAATGTGCGTGTAATTGTCTCCTCTGATGCCTCTCATCGTTGTAATTATGGTGTGCGAGAAGAAAACCTTGAGTTACTTGGTGTCTATAAAACTAATTTTTCAACGAAAAACTAACACCTAGAAAAAAACGCTCTAATAAGTAGAATTCCTCAGGAATTCCATAAATAGATCTTGACCATCCGAGAAAGTGGCCATCCACCTTCAGGTAAAAATAGGAACATATTCAATACGAATTAAAAAAAAAAAAAAATTTAATTTGTTTCGTACTAAAGGATCCACCAGCTCTTAAAATATATATGAAATAGGTTGTTAAGTTAAGCAGCCTATATACGTCCCGCTATAGGGCACAGGCCTTCTCTCAGAGAGAGAGAGAGAGAGAGAGAGAGAGAGAGGGAGAGAGAGAGGGAGAGAGAGGGAGAGAGAGAGAGAGAGAGAGTATGGGCTTAATCACCACGCGTGCCCACCGCGGATTGGCGATTACAAGCGCTGAGTTATGTGAATAGCTCAGACACCCAGGTTTCCTCACGATGTTTTCCTTCAACTTTACCGAGTGGTATTGCTACTATAACTTCACAAATGTACATAACTTAGAAAACAAAGTCATAGGTACCATGCCCGCACTGGGAATCGAACCTGGGTCTCCCGCTTCCGAGTCCAATGTTCTACCCACTAGGCTACCACCGCAATGAAATAGGTACCACATAGTTTTTCGCGCGTTCGAAGCTGTCTCGAAGTTTTCCCTCTTGGGAAGACGTTGAACACGCGACCGCAGGAGTTGTTCGTATCGACAGGTATAAGTCGTTCTTACTCCGATTCTAAATTGGTACGAATTACTTTTTTCACATAAATATGTCTAGAAAGAAAAACTTCAATAAAAGGCTAGCTCGGTGTTTACGTTTTCTTTCAAATAAGAAAAAAATATCATACTAATAATCTTAATGGGATACTCTAATACCTATTAGGAAACGATCTAAAATCCAGAAATTCCTCTCGGTAAGAAAACAACACGAGATCGTCTCGTCAATCAGAAATGCATAAAAAACAAACTGGCTGAGCCTCCGATATCATTATACTTCGACACAAATCTATTAATGGTCAATGGTCTGATATTATGTAGAATGGAAAAATCCCAAAGAACCACAATATGAATAAAAAATCCGTCATTTAAAATTAAAAACTTACGTTTTCTCCTTCCGTCTGAATTTGGATCGAATTTGATTTACTTTAGTGTAAATTCAATTTTCCAATCACTCCCGTCGTAAGACGATTATAAGTTAAGTCACTTTGTGCGACTGATAATAATACTTAATGTACCTAAGCACATTGCACAGTTACATGTTTAATTATGAATGCCGACTGTATCAAATAAGTATTACAATCCACTAAGTCGAATCGTTGCTGAACACACTCGAGATAATATCCTTTCCATAATGTCTCGAGTGTGCTAGCAAACGCGAATGCGTGAGGTTTAGATATCATTCGAGCCTTCTTTATTTAACGTCCTACTCGAGCTCCGTAATCGTAACCGAGTGATAAAATTTTATCACCATTTCGAATTAAATATCAATTACAAGGCATTGCCTTGTTGGGGTATAATTCAAACAAATTGTTCATAAATTTCGTGCCTACGTCAATAAATATACGGGCCGAGATAAAGCCGGGGAAGGTGTGAAATGGTCTGAGTCAGACTGTCTACTTCCTTCAACATGCCAGCACAGATTAAAACCAGAAGATTAAACTACACATCCTTACTTCCTTACGTACTTATAAACGCGAAAGTT
This sequence comes from Yponomeuta malinellus, assembly GCA_947308005.1. Classification (NCBI taxonomy): domain Eukaryota; kingdom Metazoa; phylum Arthropoda; class Insecta; order Lepidoptera; family Yponomeutidae; genus Yponomeuta; species Yponomeuta malinellus. The sequence continues at coordinate 1,254,646 of OX371004.1, forward strand.
TGTATGTATGGATGGATGTTTGTTACTCTTTCACGCAAAAGCGGCTGAACGGATCCGGGTGAAATTTTCCACAGAGATAGATTATAGTCTGGATTAGCACATAGGCTATTTTTTATCACGGAAAAATACACATCAAAATTACCACGCGAACGAAGGCGCGGGCAACAGCTAGTAAGTCATATAAGTGATATGTTATACCTACTTTTCAGGATTGTTTAAGGCTGGGTTCTCTGACATTACACCTAAATCAAGTGTTTTCAAATACATTTTTCTCTCTAGTGGTAGGTTTAAAATTTGATAAAAGCATATATTACTTTCAATGGGCTGTCGGTCATTATTTTATAATTTTTTAAACTTTATTGCATAAAAAAGTCGCAAAGATGCGTCTAAATTATCACTACATATGGTTTGATTTGAGCTGTACTGAGTTTTCGATAATAAAAGTAGAGCCTTAAGGCTAAGATCCAGACATCCTTGAGGTCCATCCCTGACATCCTAGAGCGTCGTTATCAAGTTTTGTTTTGTTTCTAAAATGGGGTGAAGTGCGATCTCAGAGATAAGAGAATTTCAGTAATACTAACTTACCCCAGTTTCTCGTCCATCTACTTTTTTCGAACTAAAACTTTCGTAAGCACTACAAATTATGTATTAACTTAATTCCGGACGCGAGCTCCGTCTCTACTCACTATGAGCTCTGCGAATCAGAGCGACACGGTCGGACTCTTCCGGCAAAAAAGCAAGTAAGTAAATCCGGAATTAAGTTCATAATGTTCATCTAATGTTAACAGCAGAGCTGTCTATTATGTTTTTTGTATTTCCTTTGAGCAACTGACAGCTGTCAACAGAATAATAACAAATTGTTAGCGCACGAGAAACCGGGGGTGAGTCTGATTTTGAGAATATTTACGAAGAGAATTGCTTGCGCACAGACGAATGGTCTTATTTACAAAAAACACTCGATAAACGCCAATTAAAATAGTCTGTGGTGGACATTTTACAAGAAAAGGACGTAACCACAGATTCAATAAACGGCCCCTGTAGAGTGCTTTAAGCAACAGTGTTTCTATAGTTCAATGCATGACTTCTAGGTTTTATAATAATGTATAATATATTAATTAAGTAGGTGTCAAAAGACGCTGAAAAGACGAAGGTTGAAGGTTTTTGTCCATTTCTTCTCCAAAATGATCTACATTTTGAAATTGACACCTAGCTTAACTTGTAACGTTCATTTAGTCATAGTTACTGTGTTATTTTGAATACGTTGATTCGATTTGATTATAAACAAGATAGAAAGACAAAGCAGCAAAGGGTGTGCACAAAACTTGATTTTATATAGTATTTTTTATTTTATTAATTTTTATTTTATTTCATATCGGTTCTCTGTCTCTTTTTCCTTTAAGAGAAGTCCTAAGATAAACAAAGGGAACAATTACATTACATGAACCAAAGAAATAGGGAAATAACGATACACCTTTTGTATCGCAGCAGAAATGACATTACACCGAAATCTTCCCTTGAGGACATTATTGTAATACGGCCCTTCTAGCTTGACCTATCTTACCTTCGAAATCATATAGATAAACACTAAGGTTCCTTAGACCCGGTAGATCATCTTACACTGGTCCTTCGCATTACGGAACATCGAAATAACTCATTGCCGATCGCCCGAGATAATGTTGTTTTATTACCACGATTTAGTGTTAAATTAATGTTTTATTGTATGTTACTTACTTCTGCTGTGATTTAAATCTAATTGCTGGGAGAATAAAAAATTGGATTTTCGGGTTTGTCGGCGATCAGACCCGAGGGACCATGAAAACCGGCCAAGTTCGAGTCGGACTCGCACACGAAGGTTTCCGTACCATTATCTATACAACATTAGACACAAACATCGAGAAAAAACCGCAAAAAATCGCGTTATTTCCATGGGAGCCTCCCTTAAACATTTATTTTACTTTAATTTAATTATTATTTATACTTGAAGCGAATATAGAACTAAATATTCTATGAATATTTCAAGCGTCTAGGCTGCCTTTATTAATATCAAGCAAAAAACGGCAAAACAAATACGTTTGTTGTATGGGAAACCCCCTTAAATATTTTTTTTTTCTGTTTTTAGTATTTATTGTTATAGCGGCAACAGAAATACATCATCGGTGAAAATTTCAACTGCCTAGCTATCACGGTTCATAAGATTCGGCCTGGTGACAGACAGACAAACATATGGACAGCGGAGTCTTAGTGATAGGGTCCCGTTTGGCACCCTTCGGGTACGGTACCCTAAAAATCAAGTAAATACGTAGAAGAATTCACACATATTGAATCTAATCCTAAAGATGTAGAACCTAACAATGAAAGTGCTATAAGTAATCTATAGCATCAATGTTAGAAGTGAAAGAGGTTTATCAGGATATCGTGGCAAGTGGAAAGCCCGTGGAAAGAAAGGCCTCTGCCTACCCCTCCGGGATACTGGCGTGAATTTATGTGATGTAGTGTATACATTTTAGGTAGATCAGATACATACATAAACTCACGCCTGTATTCCGTAGAGGCAGGCAGGGACCAGGGTTCGGCACTTACCACGATTCTAACAAATCTTTTTCGTTTCATTAGCCCTTCGCAAATACGTTCCCCTTTTTAGGATTCCGTACCCAAAGGGTAAGGGACCCTATTACTAAGACTCCAATGTCCGTATGTCTGTCTATCTGTCTGTCACCAGGTTGTATCTCTGAACCGTGATAGTTACGGTTGAACTAGTCACAGATGATGTATTTCTGTTGCCGCTATAACAACAAATACTAAAAACAGAATAAAATAAATAAGTCCCATACAACAAACGTGATTTTTTTGCCGTTTTTTGCTCAATATTAATAACGGCAACAGGTAGACGCTTGCAATATTCACAGAATATTTAGTTGTACATTCACTTTTAAAATAAATAATTAAATTAACATAAAATAAATGTTTAAGGGGGGTCCCACACAACAAAAGTGATTTTTTTGCCGTTTTTTGCACGATATTAATAACGGCAACAGGTAGACGCTTGAAATATCAAATGTTGTGTAGATAATAGTACGGAATCCTTTGTGCGCGAGTCCGACTCGCACTTGGCCGGTTTTTGTCCTACGCAGGTATGGGCTGGCAATAATTACAAGAATCGTATGTTGTTATATTATATTGTACATTATCTTCTAGCTGGGTAGGTTCTTTGTTAAGTTGACACATCTGTGCAAATAGTGCCACGAAATATCTTTGTGTTTGTCAACGTTTCGAACGTTGCAGTAGTCAGCAGGAGAATATGTACACTTCGCCACTTCGAAGATAAGCTACAAAACTATATAAAAAAATTACAGAAACAGTGTCCTTTTTGTTTTTTTTTTTTATATAATTTTGTAGCCTATTTTCGAAGTGGCGGAGTGTAGATATTCTTTGGCCGACCCTAATTATGATTTTTGTAAAAATTTTTGGGTTTCCGTACACCGCATAAAAAAACGGAACGCTTATAATATCACTCGTGCGTCTGTCTGCCAGTCCGTCTGTCACAGCCAATTTGCTCCGAATCTACTCGACCAAATCATGTGAGATTTGGTAGGATGGTGTAATCCTATGACCCAGACACTGATGTGCAAAGTAAGTAATATTTTTTTAAAATTAGGGTCATTTTCGGGGGACAAATTAGGAAATAAAAAAAAAAGTTTTACAAACCTTACTGTGTCATATATCAAATGAAAGGGCTTGTTGAAGATCTCAAATATATTATTATAATTGTTATTATTGTAAAATAAATAGTTTTGATTTTAGTCATGAAAGAAGATGAAAATTGACCATTCCACGCGCTGATTTCCGAAACTACCTTTTAAACTCCCTAAATTTTTGAAAAAAATACAAAGTACAGTTCATTGCTTGTAGATTACAGGAAAACCTATCAGAATTCTATCAATTGAAAATAAAGTGGTAAACTCAATGTTCGCTTACGGAGAATACTTTATTAAAACGAACGTATTATGATAACTTACGGAAAATACTTTACTAAAACACCACTAGATAGCGCTAGTTGTAGTTAACTCGCGTCTTAGTGTGAATAAAAACATTTGACTTTGGCATTGTAGAGAACCCTCTCCATGCGAGTTCAGCTCGCACTTGGCCGGTTTTTATTAATTTTTTTCACCAGCTGGAAAATTTCGAATGATTCCTTTGTGTTTTGTATAACACTTTCCGTTATCCGTATAGAGGTCAAGATATCGACCTTAACAACCCTGCACTCAGCTTGTAAGCGATTGTTCGACAAAAGTATAAAGGGTCTATTTTCTGTTGACTTTCTGTACCACTTCAAGTTATTCTCTTATCTTAAGCGGTCGATAGGATACTATCCACTGATTGCTAATTGGCGTTTATGCAAGTAAGCGAGACTGTTTGTCCGCAACTCTGTGGCTGATTGAGGACGGTTGACTCTTGTACGCTGGTTTTGTCGAGAGAAAGGCCTGGATTGTCTTGCTCCTGGGTTACGAATCTGCGGGTTATAACCCCGCGGGGGTAAAATGGTTATTCTGCGAGGGTAATAAAAAAAATACTTTGTTTATTGTTCAGAAACATAAGGCGGTTTGTACATTAGTCATATTAAGTATAGTATGATAGTTATTACCTACAATATACAGGAATACATTTGTACAATGTGAAATCTGCACGTTTCAGACTTGTTCATGCAATAATGTTTATGAAACAATTAACTTTCATCAATAAAAGAAAGGAATGCAGAAATGGTGTTTCCTGACCTCTATACTAACCTTAAGCCTGTGTGATAAGAGCAAAGAGAATAGGCTGGCAAAATTGATAAAATGTCAGATCAGCGCCACGCGAATTGCGCTTTCTCGTACTGAAAAATTGTATGGAAATTACAGCTGTGTCTATTAACAGGGGTTAAAATAAGTTTCAATACTAGGTTCTAGTGGTAAGGTCATCTAGAAGGTTAAGATTGGTCTAGCATTGTCAGGTTACTACAACAGCGTATCCTAATTTCGGATCAAATGAGTTTGTGTTGTGTGGACTTGTGGGTGTGTGGACGATAAGGCTAAAAGTTAAACACTACAAATAAATTGCTGGGAAATCCGTCGTAGTCGTTGATTTCTGTAGACACGTAGGCTTATCATCATCATCTTCAGCCTGCAGTATCCACTGCTGGACATCGGGCTCTTCATGCATGCGCCAGTTGCTTTTTTTTTGCGCCGTTTTCATCTTACTGCTTTTACAATGTCTTTGCGCCACCTGGCTGGAGGTCGGCCTAAACTTCTACTCCGGCCCTCGGTTGCCAGTCGTGTACAGTAGTTTTCAACAGCATCTTTCATCCTCTCTATGACAAATATGACCTGCCCATCTCCATTTCAAAGTAGCGATCCTTCTTGTGGGCTCTTGCGCTACCCAGGATTGTATAATTTAAATTGCTTGTGAACAAGTGTGATCACTTTTTTACTGTTGCGTCAGTGTCAGTAAGGTACTGATGATGATACGTAAGGCTCAGTTGCCGGCTAACCAACCAGTTGGCTAGTTTGATTGAAGCTGACCCTTCTACTAATGATTGTTGACAGAGCAGGCGCAAGATACGCGATCTGTTTGAGCTAGATTGTCTGTGACACGCTTTGTTGGTGCGATTCTCATGGCTCGTTGAGTCCAGTGACTTGTCACTTTTGTTTGTGAACACAGGGCATCAAACTTCGCATGTGTTACTAGAAAACTGTCTCAGAAATTGCATAATTATGATCGTTATTATCATAATCCAACGCAAGGAATACAGCCGTATTTCCTTATGTTTCACTTTGGAACTAGTTATTTAAAATAAAATAATAACCCCCAGTTTGTCGTAGACTAACAATCTTATAATCTACTGTTAACAGCTGTTAGAAAGCCTAAAGAACAAAAAAAAAAGAACCAGAGATAGCTGTTAAATAACAGATTAATCCAACGCACGGAACATATGGTTAGTGTACCAGAAACCGTTATTGTCACTTAGATTTATATTAAAACTTCTAGCATTGTCAATAAGTTAGTATTTATGCAACGAATAATTGAGTGATACCTACCTAAATTATTATCTACATCTATGGTCCTGTTTTATTTATTCGCTTTGTCTGTTGTGTATTTAGTTTTCTTTCTGTTGTTGTGCATATTGTGTTACTTATCTGCTTATTTTGTTCCTGTGATATGTATCTTGTTGGTATAATAAATGTTCTTCTTCTTCTTCATCTACTCGAGTAATTTATTCTCGAAAAATAACAATCACGTCCTTCCAAGGTCCTTCCAACAAAAACGACAAGTCAAGATGGCGCCTCCCTTTCTTTTATAATGACGTCATCACATGAAGGTTTCATACCGTCATGTTCAACATTGACGGCCAAGTCTATTTTCAGTACTAGCCTGAAAGAGTTTTCACTCAGTAAAACAATTTGTACCTTTTGAAAAATGGAGTCTGAGGCTTTGGTAGTTAATCAAATTACGGACATTTAAGAAATATTTTTGTTGTTATCCTACTTATGTAGGTAGTTTTTGGTTGAGAAAGTTTGATGCCAAAATTAACAATTTTTAAAAAACAACTTATCCCTATAAAAAACTAAGTATAAAGGAAAACAAAAATAATACGGGTTAAAGTATGAAATTGCCGTTTTATTGCAATAGGTTCTTTGAATTGACATAGAATCTATGGTTTGAGGTTTTCGAATGAAACTTTTTTCAAATGGTTTCTATGATGTTCTTTTTTTAAAAAATGTGAAACATTTGAACATCGACTTTCAATTGTTTTTGTTAGAATAGAAACCATTTGAAAAAAGTTTCATTCGAAAACCTCAAACCATGAAGATTCTATGTGAATTCAAAGAACCTATTGCCTATCGACTTTCAATTGTTTTTGTTAGAATAGAAACCATTTGAAAAAAGTTTCATTCGAAAACCTCAAACCATGAAGATTCTATGTGAATTCAAAGAACCTATTGCAATAAAACGGCAATTTCATACTTTAACCCCTAATATATTTAAAATGACCGTAATTTTGTTATGTAGCGAGGCCTCAGACAGATAGATAATATATAATTTATTATAATTACACCAGGAGTAACATTTGAGACTTTAACAATAATAAAGAAGACCACATTTATCAAAAGTAAACATTTTTTTTACTTTCATTAACAATATTAGAAAGTGCGAACGAGACAGCATGACGTAACAGCAGCCTTAATACCACAACAAAATAAAACAAAACACTGACCGGTTAGCTTTAGCTGAACGGAGCGAGTGGAGTACCACAGTACAACACTACATGTATAGTAGGTATAGTGGTAGTGTACCTAGTAGTGCGAGACTGAACTGAAGCCGAGTTGACATAGTGCCAAGAGAGATAAACTCGGATACAAGCGAACACTGTAAATACACCGGTGTTTGAGTAGAAGGTACGGAAAGACAGATTCACAAGATTTGCATTGCACTGCTCCAAACCACAGACAGATGCGATAGCGAAAGTGGCTTGGCTTGTGATTCGTCTACTAGCCGTTCAATAAGACATTTTGTGGTTTACTTCACAGGTGGCTAACTAGCGTCACTAATAAAAAAAAACCGGCCAAGTGCGTGTCGGGCCACGCGCAATGTAGGGTTCCGTAGAAAGAGTTTTTTTTTATCTGTTTTACAGAAGTAACAACTTCATCGAAGTAATTTTCAATGGATTTTGTACGAAATTTTAATTTTATAAGTTCGTTGCCTATTGCTCGGGAAAATTGGTAATTTGCTCATACATATCGTAAATACATAGCCTTGTTACAATGGCGAACTTATCTCTAAGAGAGATCTCTTCCAGGCAACCTTAGCATAGGGTGTTTAAACTGAGATAACGGGAAGAAGGGAGAAATATTATATCACTTATTGCAAAGACTATGGGCTGGCATAGCTCATGTTACGAAGTAAGAAGACTGCATTTTGATTCGTTTACGTTCCGTAATGTACTTTTTTACTAAGGATTGAGGACATTTACGAAAACTTTCGGAAATGTCACAAAAACCATATCGCAAAAAAAGTTCCAAGATTTCAAAAGCTTCTCTTCAACATTCGCCACCTTTTCGTGCAAGTTTCAGTTCGCAATGTTGTCAAAGTTCACCAAGGTCATTGTTGTCGACCGAGATCTAATTAGCTCTCCAATCGCACCTTCTGTATGTATTCTCCCTTTGTATGCCGACCATGTCAGGTTTATCTCCACAGTGGTTCTCCCGGGACAAAACAAAACTAGAGGGGCATAAAAAATGGATTCGGCAGCCTAATAAACCGCGGTGAGCCGCGGCTTTTAAAAGTTTTGTAAGACTGATGGGTGACCGGTTGTGGAGCCGTTTGTATGGATGGGCGAGTTATTGTTCAAAATTTCGGGGGTGGTGTGATAAACTTGTGACACGTCGTAGATAAGATGTTAATGAGTCAATTCGGTTGTTTCTAACTAGTTAACTAGAATATTCTTATTCTTTATGTATAAAGTAGTGACAGTTGTCCGAGACTCTGCAACTTTGGTACGATTTAGATTGAACGACGAATCGTTTCTCTACAGAGGAATGAAACGATTCGTCGTTCAATCTAAATCTTCTTTCTTTACAGAGAAATGCTACGTACAATGATCCAACCATGAGGCTAAGTGCGGAAATCTCAGGTCCAACTAACTACAGGGAAATGTTCAATGAAGTCTTTTGACAAAAACCTAAAACATCGGCCGCTTGATCACCCTCACTCAATTAACGAGAGGAATGTTGGAAACATACCTACCTATTTGCGGGCAAATTTTTTGTAGCTATAAATTTTATATTCAACATGAGAGTCTCTTGTTAGGCCTGAAACAAACTTTAGAAAAAAGGTTTAAGATAGAAAGAAAAAATCCGCGGGATTCAAACCCGTGCCTTTGGCTAGAGCTTTTTCTTTTCCTCTTTTATTGTTATATCCTTAGGCGTCCATTGTCCACGAAAAAGGTAACACAAACCAGCAGAGTTTAAGAAATCTAAGTATCTTTACTATCCGTGTGACGCCGGATTAAGAATAGGTCGTGGATGTCGTAGAAGGCGTCTAAGGAAATCAATTACCAGAGACGGACAGCAGCGTCTGCCTGAGATTCCAACCGCATACTGCGATCGCCAACCCGCCTGCCAAGCGTGGCGATTATGGCGAAACCTCTCATGGTTATGAAAACCACGAAGGAGGCCTATGTCCTACAGTGGGCGTCAAATGGCTGATGATGAAGTTTCTTTACTATAAGTGTCGTTAGCACTAGATGCGGCAGTGGCCAGGCCGTTCGATGTCATTGATGGGCCCGATTTAGGAGAAGCGGGACGATGACGCGACATGTTGTTAGCTGCATATGTGCACTCTGCGCTACATGGTGTGCCTAAACTCATCTTGGGTTAAATAAAAAAAAAATAAAGTATATAAATTACTTCCACACAACACAAACTTCTAATGGTCCCAAACTGCATTATTTGATAATAATGCGAGATCGAATCAGAAATGATGAGATCCGAATACGAACGAAAGTCGTCGACATAGCCCAGCGGATTAGTAAGTTGAAGTGGCAGTGGGCGGGGCACATAGCACGCAGAACTGATGGCCGATGGGGCCGAAAAGTTCTCGAATGGAGACCACATATCGGCAAGCGCAGCGTAAGACGTCCAGCCACAAGATGAACAGATGACCTCATCCAAGTGGCAGGAAGACGCTGGTTTAAGCCTTAATACAGCATATATAAACAGATTTGAGACTGACCCCCAGTTTCTCGTACACTAACACGCTGTTAATCTACTGTTAACTGCTGTCAATTGACCAAAGTGCATGCAAAACAAACTACTGACAGCTGTTAACAGTAGATTACCAGCTTGTTAGTGTACGAGAAACCGGGGATGAGAGTCTTGATGCATATTATAATAATTGTTGTGTTTCAATTGTAATGTTTGTCATTTTAAATACTTATGTATAACAATGTTTCGAAGAATGTATAGCACAGGGTCTCCTGGTTAGGGACTAGGACAAGTGATTGTGTTGTATAGAGGTTATGATTTCGATTATTACTATTAAGTAGTAAAAATACTGGTACGTTTATTTTGAATAATGCGAACACCATGTACCTAGTTAGGTGACAAGCGCGAATCTAGCGCAATCAACCTCCTTGCTGCAAATATACTGATTATCCGCATCGAATCGGTGAAGGAAAAGGGACAAAAAACACGCTGATTTAGGTCTCTTTCTCGCAAGCGCGTTTAAATACCTATCTATCCGTCACTTATTGCCTTGGTCTGCTGCCAAGAAGATGAGCTTTCTCGCGGTAGACTAGAGAGAGCTCACTCCCTTCAGGAAGTGTCACTTTTTACTCTTTCATTCACCAATTTGCTTTCGGTTGATTGAAAGAGAGAGAGAGAGAGAGAGAGAGAGATAAAAAAATATTAACACTTGCACACACATGTAACAGGAACAACACAAAAAATAAGCACAGTGTACCTATACATACAGCATACAAAGACAAAAAATTAAACTAATACAGTAAAACAATGCACAGAAAGAAAAAAACAAGAGACAGAGAGAGACAGAAATAAAGAGAAACAAGGAGAAAGCGCAGGCATTAAACTTTTGCTCACCTCTATGCCTAATTCCTGTAACACGTCTTTGTAGTTTTTAATTTAGAATTATTTTTATTTTGACTTGAATTTTTTTGTTCAATTTCCAATTTTTTTATGTTACCTTCCGCTTTATTGTGGCGCTGTTTGATAGAATTGACATCATTCTATTTACCAGAAGCTGCGAAATGAAAAGAACGCGTAAAGCGCGAATTTAATAAAATTTCATAAGCCTTAGTATTTCGAAAAATGTCAGTCAGGGAAAACTTAGTACAAAATAACCTCTTGACGTTATGTGTTTAAAAATATTTTAAAAAACGTTTGCCTTTTTAAGTTATTTGGCAGGTATTAAAACTAAATAAAAAAATTGTTTTGGAAGCAAAGAAAAAAAAACCCCTCAATATCTTTGGTATTTTGACTCTTTTGGGAAGAAAAATCTCCACGTTTCGCTTTACTTTTTTCAGCCAGGCAGTGAGTGAGTGTGGAGAGAATCTCGTAAAGCTGATGCTCATAGCTCATAAACTAGCACGTTTGACCGTTGTTCAACATCATCATAAAGTAGTGCGCCAGATGATTTGTTTCTACAGGCTATTTGCACTGACGTGAGCTTCGCAGGTGTGGGGGCTATCACAGCTCAAATCTCGGCAAAATAACTTCTTTTTACTGATAAGATAAACCCTCAATTTCCAGTTATTGAAAAAAATCTTTAGTTCTTTAATAATAATCGGTTTTTTGTCAGAGTACCATATATTGAATTCAGTGAAACTTGTAGGTAAAAATACTCCGCAACCGTTTTTTTTAACCCCTGTTGTTCGTAGGGTGAAACTAGTTGGCTGATCCGAACAACAAATGATTTTGTGACTGAAATAAAAAAAAAAACTATATGGTTGTTGGCAGAAACTTAAAACTGATCGTGTTCTATTTAAATTGTAAAATTACTTTTACTACATAAGAGTTAAAGGGATTTTAAAAGGAAGAATAATTCTTACAGTACAATTATTGTACTGTATGAGACGGTTAACAAATGAGTACCGTGTACCTATATTGTGTGAGCACGAGAAAAATAGTTGTTCAATCCTCCTTTTCTTGACCGTGTCATGATCATCATCATCATCATCACCATCATCATCATCATCATCATTTCCTGTTATCTCTCATCAGGGACATAAGGCTTTCAAAACAGATTTCTACAGTGGCTGATTTTGCGCGTTCAGTTCAAGCTCATCCATATTTGATCGTGTTATGCTGTTATTTAGAATCGGCGAGAACGAATAACTTAACTAAACCGTTCGCAGTCAATATAATAGAGTCGAAAACATTAAAATAGTAATTACACCTCGTTACTGGAACCAACATTGATTCAGTTAGCGTCCTGTTAGTTTTGTGGGCTCCTACCACGCGATATAGCTATTAGTAAAAGGAACCAGTGTACTTTGATCTCTGGTTGGCGCCACTCTCTCTTTTACGAGCCTATTTTTAATCCCATAGAGTAATTTGACAGTTTGTGCTGCGTACAGACGAGACGTGTGCGCCGCTGCTATTTACTTCAACGGCGCGGGGCGTAGCGATTTATCTCTTATTTCATTGAACTACAATTAATGGTTGTGTTGTGGATTGACTAAAACGCGGTGAAACAGGGTAAATTAAATTTAATTATATTGAGCGAGATGCTTTCAGATCCAGAGGAATTTTTTGACAGATGTATTTACAAAACGACAAACTTCAAAATATAAAAAACTAAATCTATTATCCTGGATCTCATTTCACAACATTCTCCCACCCTGGGGTTGCGGAGTCAACGCCCGTTGTTCGTCGCCCAGTTCGCGTCCCGTAGCTCCAACGGATAGAGGCGCTGGATCGGCCTTAAATAGACTGCACCTTCTTGCGTACGGACCGTGGCAGCTCGAACATGACCATCTCGGCCTCGATGGGTCTCGATAATAATACCTATTGGCCACTTTATGCGCTTTGCTTCAGTTTCTAGCAGGACCACTTCGCCTACCTCTAAAATGCAGCCCTTCTCCTTGCCCTTCTGTACAAGCATTGCTAGATACTCTTTCCTAAATCGTTCGCGTAGGTCTTCTCTCAGTTTATACAAGTACTTCAGGCGTCTATTCAATGAATCTCGATCTGCTAGATCCAGATCGGTGACCTCTCCTCGAGGAATTCCTTGCAAGAAGTGTGCAGGGGTCAACGGTTTCAACTTCTCCGTATCCTCTGTAATGTATGTCAAAGGTCGGGAATTGATTACAGACTCACAATCGCACAATATTGTTTCAAGTTCTACGTAGTTGACCGTTTTTTGTCCTAGATTGCGCCTTAGAAGTTCCTTTACGGAACGTACTAAACGCTCCCACCATCCTCCCCACCACGGCGCGGCTGGAGGATTAAACTTCCATTTGATGTTCTGTATGCTGCTAAACGCTGTAATTTCATTCCAGTTTAGACTACTTAGTTGATTGGCCGCTCCATGGAAATTTGTCCCATTATCCGTATATATAACATCTACTCTTCCACGCCTTGCGATGAATCTTCTTAGCGCCATCAAAAATGACTCCGTCGATAGCGACTTGGTCAGCTCTAAGTGAATAGCACGGTAAACAGCACATGTGAAGATCACTATCCACACCTTCCCGCCTGAAAGTAAGAACAGTGGGCCAGCCAGGTCGATACCCGTTACCTCAAATGCAGCCGCTGGTTTCATACGATCCTTTGGTAAGGGTGCTGTAGGCGCCTCAGCGGGTTTTGCTGTTTCACGTTTACAAGCCAAGCATTTAGAAATGGCCGTCTTCACTAGTCTTCTTACGCCTGTGATCCAATATGTCTCTCTTAGATTTGTAATCAAGGTATTAGATCCAGCGTGATTTAACAGACGGTGCTTGTCGGCAATTAGCCTTACTACTATTGGGTGCTTCCCTGGTAATAATATAGGCATTGTGAAGGTTGTGGGTTCATCTCCTAGAACAAGTTTCGTCTTTATTCTTATAATACCTTCGGGGTCAGTGAATGTACGAAGATTCTTTGTATCTACCGTGTCTATACTCTCGTTTTGTATCAGCTTCAACAACCGTTTTTCGGCAATCCCGTACTCCTCTCCAGTTATTTCCCCTTTTAATTTTCTACTAACGTTTCTGGAGTTATACTTAAATCTCAGTATCCAGGCAACTAATCGCACTATCATTCTGTATTTAGAAAAGTAGGTGAGCGTTGATAAGAATGTAGTTGTTTCTGTAACGTTACTAACTATTAGTCTTTTCTGTCTCTCTGTATCCACGTCCGATTTGTCACCCAATTCGAAACTTATTGGCCAGTCGCTTTCCTTCCTCCTGAGCCAAGCAGGCCCTTCCCACCACTTACTGCTAAGAAGTGTTTTTGCATTGCAACCTCTGGATGGTAAATCAGCCGGGTTCATAGACCCAGGTAAATGGCGCCAGTCATCTGTGTTCGTAGTTTCCCTAATCTCCTTCACTCTGTTCTTGACGAAAATGCTCCAATCACCATCTGTGGTAATCCAGGTAAGTGCTACGCTTGAGTCAGTCCAGAAGTAAGACTTACAATTGTCTAGCTCTAATGCGTGCTTCGCCTGTGTGTACAATCGCGTTGCTATCAAAGCCGCCATTAATTCTAGCCGTGGAATGGTGACTTCACGGATTGGAGCTACCCGCGTTTTGGCTAAGACTAATCGTACCGAAACCCTTCCAACCTTTTCACTCCTTAAGAATATTGCGGCCGCGAATGACAGTTTGCTCGCATCACAGAAGACGTGGATACTATTTTGGCAGGTGTCGATTGATTCTATTGTGAGCCTTCGCGGGACTTGGCACTTATTTAGTAAGTGGACGTGCTTATGCCATGCACCGAACTCGTCTTGTAAATCGTCTGGCAGTTTAGCGTCCCAACCTATGTTCAATGCCCAAGTTTTCTGAAGTAGAAGTTTTGGTATTAGGGTAGCTGGACATGTTACCCCGATAGGGTCAAAGATACTTTGTGTTATAGATAGTAGCGTCCTTTTTGACACTTTCTCGTTCATATGAATTTCTCGCACGCTCACACCACAATGAAGTTCATCGGTTTTCAGTCTCCACGTCACGCCGAGTACTGACAAATTCTCTTCGTTACCGGTCATTTCCTCGTTGGTCATTGGAGCTGTAACCCACCCTCGTAGTTCAAACTTGCCATCTAACATTATCTTTTTCGCATCTTCTATAAACAGTTGTGTTTCCTCGACAGTTTCCAAGCTGGTTACACAGTTGTCGACGTAAAAGGATTTTATGAGGCGTTCTGCAGTGTTTTTATACTTATCTGTATACCTTTCCAGATGATAATTGATAGTAGCACCCAGAAGAAAGGGGCTTGACGTGATGCCGAATACGACGCGACAGTGGCGATAAGTGATTAGTGCTTTTTTCTCGCTATCTTTCCACCATAGGAACGACAAGTATTTCCTATCTTCTTCCCTTAAAGATATTTGTAGAAAAGCTTTCTTAATATCTGATGTTACTCCGATTGCGTTTCTCCTGAACTTTGTGAGTAATATCGGTATCTGCTCAAGGCAATTTACGCCCTTTTCGAGAAATGAGTTTAGAGAATTCCCGTTGAAGTCTCTAGCCGATGCATCGAACACCGGGCGAACTCTGGTAGTTTGGCTGGTCTCTTTGATAACTGCATGATGTGGAAGATAATGCTTAGGGGTTTGTTCTGCATAAGTCTCTTCTATGATGCCCACATCTAGCCAGTCCTTAAAGATTTGTCCGTAGCCTTCGAATTCATTCAATTGCTCAAGTCTTCGAGTGGTTGATATTAACCTTTTCTCCGCCAGTGGCTTATTATCTAGCAGCTCTGCATGACCCGGTTTCCAAGGTAACTTTACTTCATACCGACCTTCAGAGTTTATTTTGATCGTGCTTCGTAGTTCTTGTAGTACCGTAGCTTCCATGTTTGCCTTCTTTTCAATTTCTGCTGGATCTTTAATCCCTAGGGTTTCTAACTCCCACAGCTCAGCTATCTGCAAATTGACTGCAGCCACAGTGTTACAGACGTTCGTAATACGACCCTGTACTGTCCAACCTAGCTTGGTTTTTATCACCGTTATGTTGTCATCCAACTGCATTAATTGTTCAATGAACAGCTGTCCCGCATAGTCAGCACCTATTAATAAATCAATTGCTGGCGCACCTTCGCCCACATCAATCGGTGCCACGCCGAGCTTCTGCAATTTTAATATTATTTCATTGGTTTTGCTTAGTCTGGGTATATGACCACAAATTTTTCCTTTGTCCAGTGCTGACATTTTTAGTGAAAACTGATTATCCAAACTATGGACGTAGAACTCGTAAACCTCATGTTCTTCGCACTCAGTCTTTACGCCACCGAATAGACAATGAGACAGAGTTTCTCTTTTTACTGGCTTCATATTCAGCTTTTGAGCGATATCCCGACGAATGTATGACTTTTGAGCTCCTGTGTCTATAAAAGCTCTTACGCTCAGACTGTAATCTCCATTCGCGATTTTCACTGTAAGTGTCTGTAGGAGAGTGGTGCCCATTTTAGTTTGTGATCCATTATTTTGCGCTTCTGACATCTCGGCCTGTCCTGCCTGCTGGCTTGGCGACTTTAAGTCTGGGCACATCAGCACACAGTGGCGTTTTGCGCATACAAGGCACTTGGTCTTTCTTGTACAAACTTTAGATTTGTGTCCCGATTTTAGGCAGATCATACACCCTTTCTTTTTGGTTAGAAGCTCCTTTCTATCCTCAAAGGACATCCTATTTGCTTTATAGCATTCTAAGCTATTGTGTGGCTTATCGCACCAAACACAAAGTTCTTGTGTTTTCTTCTTACCTACGTCGTTGGTTGACAGAAGGCACGATGCCGTTGGTTGCTTTTTGCCGTCATCTAAACAATCATAGTCGTTGTCTGTCGACAAACCGGTACGCGCCAGCTGTATGCGTTCTTCTGACTCCACTTCGCGTTTAAGGAAAAGCAGTAACTTGTTCAAGTTGTCGTCCGACTTCTCCCATTCACTTTGTGACCTCTCCCATGCTCTAAGTACGGATTCGGGCAAGGCGGACTCTACGAGAGGAAAGAGCAAGGCGGCATATTTGTCAGAAGTTACACCTAAGCTTTCTAATGCTTGCAACTGAGTTTTTAACTTATCATATAAGTGACTTAGTTTGGGTGTTACCTTGCTTTTTGCTTGGTCGAGTACTAAGTGTAGTAGTTCGCGCACGTAGATTTCGATCAACAGATCGTCACGGGCAAACCTGGCCTTCAGTTGCTCGACTGCCTTCTTGTAGTTATCTCCCGAAGGGGGGAAACTTGCGACAAGTGTTCTTGCTGGCGAATCAGGCACGGTGCATTGGTACAGAAACTTGTCTTCGTTATCCATGCTGTCGTCACTGTCAATTTTCTTGAATTGCCCCCAAAAGCCGATCCAGTTCTTGACGTTTCCATCGAATTTCCTTAGTTCGATCTTGGGTAGCTGGAATCGACGTGCTTGGCAGTTAGAACACGTAGAATTGTGTTGAGATCTGACGGTGTCGATGGGGCTATTCTCGGAACCACTTCCATGTCTTCCGGTGCTCCTTTCGAATTCCGTTTTCAGTTTCTCCCACTCTAGCTGGTAATTTTCGGCGGTCACGGTGTCTTCGAGTATTTTTTCTTCGTCGACGTCAGGTGTCTCCAGCCAAAATTCCATAATTTTTTGGTCAACCACAAATAAGCTTTCTGCTTTCAGTTTGCAGAAATTGAATTCAGCTGTGGCTTCTTCCTGTTCTGCTATCTTTTTCTCAAGTTTTGCTCTTGCCCTCGTGAATAGGCCCCTCAGCAATCTCCGTTCTTTCATTGCTAAATCCATGTTTAAGGTTCGTATTTTATATAGTCACGGTCGCCAGATGTTGTGGATTGACTAAAACGCGGTGAAACAGGGTAAATTCAATTTAATTATATTGAGCGAGATGCTTTCAGATCCAGAGGAATTTTTTGACAGATGTATTTACAAAACGACAAACTTCAAAATATAAAAAACTAAATCTATTATCCTGGATCTCATTTCACAACAGGTTGACTATGACAATTCGATGTACATTGCACAGCCGATTAATCCAGAGATCATCATCATTATTATCGTCAGACATTTGACGGCCACTGCAGGACATAGGTCTCCCTCATGGTTTTCCAAGCTTCCCGGTGTTATGCCGCCCGCATCCAGCGATAGATCACAGATTAACAAATACTCAAATAGGCTACGCAGTGTACATCCAATTTTCATAATTATGAAAGAGTGGAAGAGCGACCGGCCAAGTGCGAGTCGGACTCGCGCACAAAGGGTTCCGTACCATTATCTATACAACATTAGACACAAAGATAAAAAACAGCAAAAAAGTCACGTTTGTTGTATGGAAGCCCCCCTTAAATAATTATTTTGTTTTGTTTTTAGTATTTGTTGTTATAGCGGCAACAGAAATACATAATATGTGAAAATTTCAACTCTCTAGCTATCACGGTTCTTGAGATACAGCCCGGTGACAAACAGACGGACGGACGGACGGACAGACAGACAGCGAAGTCTTAGTAATAGGTTCCCGTGTTTACCCTTTGGGTACGGAACCCTAAAAAGAGATCCACGAACTAACGATCAATAATTGACGCGGTCGTTTGTACGAAAAATTACAAAAAAATATTGTAATCAGAAAAGTTGAAATATAAAGATCATAAGGAAACCTGAGTATCTCAGGTGGTCACGTTGAAATTGCCAGTTTGTGGTGGCCTTGCGTAATCTCTCGAAGAAGGCCTGTGCCTTGCAGACGGACATCACCATGTATATTATGTTGATTAGGTATCCATATATATTACAATTCGACGATGTACAGTTAAGACGAAAGATGGAGTTAAAATTAAAGATACCAACATGTAAACGAAAGTAAAGCATATAGCACGAAGCTCTGACTACTCTGGTCATGTGTGGACACTCGTTAACGCGTGACAAATTGTGTACAATTATGAACATTTTGTCAGCAAACGATGTTTATTTAGCCGTCCGGATGTTTATGGGTCACGACAGTTCTTATTTTTGTACTTTTGGGTACAATTTTAAACTTGGGCTGACCTCGATGCTGAAATCACGGATTTAGCACGGAGCTTGGCTGGTTTCACATTGTACGATAACTGCACGACATCGTTGGGCTAGTACTCATACAATGGTTACACAATGTTCGCACGACAGTCTCAGTACATGTATGACTCTAGCAATAAGAAACCGGTCTTTGTGTCGAGCTCAATACGAGTGTTACCGTTTTAGAGAAAACCTTAGCTCTATAGCCTCTGGCTCACTAGGTTGCAAACTTTTCATAAGTGTTCCCACCATTTCCGAAAATAAATCAAAAGAGAAAACTGATGTTACATTAAATTTGTCTTGAAAAATAAGGGGTTTTGGGAAATAGTGGCAAATCTGGACAAATAGGTTATGGAAATCCGCTTACACGTTTGTAAGTTGATTAGCCAGAATTCCAGGAGGTTAAAAGGTTATTCGGAAATATATAAAAACTGTCCGCACCTGACCCATTTTCCAGATTTTCTATTTCTCTCCCCTGACTGCGAGCAAAATTTGATCGGACACATCCGGCAAAATAACGGAATTTAATTAATCTGGCAGCGATGGCAAAGAGAGTAATTTACTCAAAAATTCTCGAAATGAAAATGACAAAAAGAAAATTTAAAATCCGTTTCGTTTGAAACTAAACGACATGGCCAATTTTGATAAATGAGATGTCAAATGCAAAAAACCTTTAGATAGATAGAGAAATAGGGACACACTTTATTGCAAAACCAGGTGAAAGAATTAATGAGAATGTATGAGTATACATAAATTATACGGTTACGCGCAAAAAAAACCGTCCGAATGTTGATATATTTTTTTAAGGCTACCCTAACCATTCCGCTCAATTCTTTACCTAAAGATTAAAGGTCTACTTTCAGTTTCTCATAAGACTAACATCTTAATTGCAACGTACATTCGCTGTAACGTAATTCGCTGCAGAGAACATTCGCTGTAACGTACTTCGCAGCTATGAACTTTCGCTGTCGCAGCCATGTGCCCATATTATCCATTATAATTAAGAGAATTGACCGTCACGCATAGGGATAATCCATACTTAGGGTAATTGTTTCCTACAAAAGGGAATGATCAAAAAGGCGGACACAAATGGGGCAATTGTGACGTTTACGTAACGCCTGGAATGGTATAAAAGTACAACAATGTGCCATAAGTAGAAGAGTATATAGTGGGACAAAATGTTTATATATTACTGAAAATAATAACATAAATAAATAAGAATAGGAATGATCTTGAAGCCACGTTAATAAATTTTAAAATCAGCCGAAAATTTTCAAAAGTTGATGTTAATCGCAAGCTCTGACGGACGTGTTTCAGGAATTGCGCATTTTAAATACCTCTAATATTACATTGTGTATATCATCATCAGCCCTTTGACGCCCACTGCAGGGCATAGGCCTCCCTCATGGTTTTCATAACAATGAGGGGTTTTGCCATAATCGCCACGCTTGGCAGGCGGGTTGGCATTGTGTATATTCCATTTCATTAAGCGTTTGTCTTCATGTTGACGTCCTTGCCTGGTTACCATAGCATAGGATATCCTAGTTTAGGACCAGGTCAAGTGATTGTATTGTGTGGAAGTTATTATTACTATAATAAACAATCGTTAAATTACGGAAAGACGTAATGTGTATCAAGTTGTTTGCTCGTCTTAGGTTCTTAATTCATCTCATTAATTCAAGGGAGGGAGGGGAAATTCAAAATTAAAAAAAATTATTCATAGTAACACAGAAACTGTAACTTATAGAACGTTACAATTAAAAACAGGAACGATTAATTAACAGTAACGATTGTATCTAGTGTAGTGTAACTTTAAGTTGAAAACTCTGTTAATTAAGCAAACCTGTTTTGAAAAGAATAAATGTCGAGTTTCTTTGTTAGCTTCTTCTCCGCATAATCTATTAATTGTGAAACTAACAGCTTTGACGTTCATTAAGTATACATTTTGTTTTTATAGTGAATAAAAATTTTTGACTTTGACTTTGACTAAACTATGTGTCCGTTTCCAAATTTAGATCATTTGAAAAAAAAAACAGACAAAAAACTCCAAAACAAATTGTTTGTTTACACTCAAGAAAAAGCTGACTGAAATGGTAATTCTAGGACCGAACCTGCCGAAAGCGATACATAAAAAAGTAGTCTTATTACATACGGCATTAATATGTTTGTTATACATATTTTATTGCACGTGAAAACTTTTCGATATGGATGCCAATTCAAGCTTAAAAACTACAATAGGCTGTAACGCCCGCAAATAATTTTGTTCAACATACTTATTTTTCTATATTTCTATCATCATAGAAAGTTACAAAAGCGAAACAATTTGAACACCAATAACAATAATTCAACGTATTATGTGGACAAAAAAACAGAAAGCAAACAATATAATAATGGCAGGTAAACATGGTACTGGACAAAAGGCCCCCGCGTTTGAGGCTGGGCAATTTGTGGGGACTATTTTACTTTGGCAGTCCCTGGTCTCTGCCTACCCCTCTGGGATACAGGCGTGACTTTATGTATGTATGTAATTAACTTTCTCGACAACGGTAGTATTATACCGTTTTGGGCTTAGATTCTGTTAACACATCGTAGTGCAGCGACAACTGCATGAACGCGTCGATTTCATTTCATTGCCACTTCAAGTCTGTGTACGCACACGTATCAAACCATCTAGTCATCATTGGTATGAAATATTACGTCACGTGATCCGACCGTGTAATTTTAATTGTACTAGAATGCACTAACAGAATCGATGCCCTGATAACTAGCGCCACCAATGAAAACGAAAATCATATATGATTCTTTTATTTTTTCAGAAAAGTTAACAACGTAACACGTGATATATCTGTTTTTATAACCTTCACGCTAAAATGTAGGGCCAAGAACCTAGGACTGAAAAACATTTTTGTCCAAAAACGAACGTTTTAGCGGAAATCGATTATTTTTCCAGTGGCTCCGGCTAGTTGGCACCGGGTAGCCCCTTAAAATTTTGTTTCACCGTATCTTTACGTGCGTGTGGTGCCGGATTAAGAATAGCGTCACTACATTACCTTCCGTGGATGTCGTGGAAGACGACTAAGGAATTAAATTAGGAGACGGGCAGCAGCGTCTTTCTGAGATTCTAACCGCATACTGGGATCGCCAACCCGCCTGCGAAGCGTGGCGATTATGGCAAAACACCTTGGAAACCATGAAGCTTGGAAAACCATGAGGTAGGCCTATGTCCTGCAGTGGGCGTCAAATGGCTGATGATGATAATGATAGCGGTGGTAGCCTAGTGGGTAGAACATTGGACTCGGAAGCGGGGGACCCAGGTTCGATTCCCAGTGCGGGCATGTACCTATGACTTTTCTTTCTAAGTTATGTACATTTGTGAAGTGATAGTAGCAATACCACTCGCTAACGGTGAAGGAAAACATCGTAAGGAAACCTGGGTGTCTGAGCTATTCACATACCTCAGCGCTTGAAATCGCCAATCCGCGGTGGGCACGCGTGGTGATTGGGCCCATACTCTCTCTCTGAGAGAAGGCCTGTGCCCTACAGTGGGACGTATATAGACTGCTTATAGATAATGATATCTTTACCTTTTAGGTTCTTGGAACGGTCTTTTCACAAAGAAGTGATTTCAGGTTGGCCATATAAAGAGGATTGCAGATTGCTAGCAGCGGCTGGATGAGGATGGCCGAGGACAGAAGGAAGTGACGTGCTTTGGGGGAGGAATGTCCAGCTGAGCAGTGGACGAGTATGGGCTAATTGATTGATTGATTTAATGTAGAGAAATTTTTGGATAACACTTGCCGTGCCCGCTACTTCGTTCGCGTAGGATTTTGATGAACAGTAGCCTAAAAGAGTGGAGGAGGAGGTATCTCAGTGTCGTATTAATAAAGCGCTTTTACCTCCGAGATCGCTCTCGAGCTCCCATTTCAAGATGGTGTTCGAAACAAAACAGCAACTTGACTATGCACTTAGGACTCATAGGTAAGAGAGCTGTCTAAATGCGTCCCTTAGTGTCCCACTAAGTAACTGTCCTGTGCTAGGGTAACCAGGGACTATGCAAAGACGGAAATTCACCCAGATTGAGGCTGTTTGTACAAATCAAGTTCGGCTGCCTCCTGTGGGAATCTAACCCACAACCTCTGTTTTGATAGTCAAGCATGTTAGCCACTACCAATGAGGCAGTCAATATCAACAGAAACGTCGATTATTTCAAGGCTTCGTACACAACTCTCACGACGGAGTACGATCTCCCAAGATCCGATGATCGCTCGATGTTTCGTGTCCCCGAAGCCCCGAAACGGTTTTCACTTCGAAAATTACGAAATTAATCAACAAACGCCTGGCAACCGCCGCGATCGGTCCCAACCGTCGTCAATCAGTGGGACGTTAATTTATTTTAATAAATCAGTTGCGGAACGCTCCCGGGACTATTAGTCACGCGCGGGACAGTCCCGGATCGGATCCGGACGGGACAGAACAGCGGCAAAATTGCTGACACAGAGCTGATACAGGTTCCTTTTTCCGAGGATTCCTTTTGCCCGATTAATCCCGTTAACCTGACACGTCCTTGGACTTCCCTCATGATTCGCACTTCAGTTCTTTACGTTTACAAAGTTAATTTTAAAATTGTTTAAACAGTAAGCATTTTCTACCAGTCAACAGTGATTGACTGGGAGAAAATGCTTGTGGCATTAAGTCCGCCGCATTGTACGATGGCAATGGCAAGGCAACGCAAATAAATTAAGAGCAAAGATTGTTACAGTAACCGCTTCGAAATACTAGCTCCATGACTGGATATGAAGGTGATGGATGATCGATGAGCGTTTACGATATTACTGGGCGGACTGAGCGATTTAGTATGGATAATTTGAGTTAAACCGCGGCTAAGATTCCTCCTTGAACAACGGCCTGGGAACCGCGGGCGTTTGTTTGTCCACAGCGTGACAGATGTCACTGTTGATGGATTTATTGATGGAAATTGTGGGTCTGGGTACCTGCTACAATTTTGTATGTAATTATAACTTATGTTTTCCAAGCCCTTGTGTTTTCTATGTTTTTGATGTCCTTGCCAGCGGGTTACCAATGTGTAAATGCAAATAAATAATTCATCTATCTATCTACCATAGCACAGGGTATCCTAATTCGGCACCAGGACAAGTGATTGAAAAGTAAGTAAATTATATTCTTTTTGTTGCACTAATCCGTACTTAAAGTACTATTTAGAGGCTAAAAAATCCACCCATGCCGGGGCTTGAACCCTCGACCTCTGGCTAACCGGGCCAGCACTCTCCCAACTGAGCTAATGGGCAAGTGCAGGCATCGGCGAAATTTCGGACCTCTTTACAAACTTCTCTGTATTAAGTACAGGCAGCGACATCTGGCTCAAGTAATTTACACTTGCAGTCCCGAGTACCCACTTTTATGCAGTTAGGTTTTACATCGGAGTGATATCGCTGTACCTACATGATTATATTCTTTTTGTTGCACTAATCCGTGTTAAGGACATTTTTAAAAACCTATTTAGAGGCTAAAAATATTAGGGGTTAAAGTATGAAATTGCCGTTTTATTGCAATAGCTTCTTTGAATTGACATAGAATCTTCATGGTTTGAGGTTTTCGAATGCAACTTTTTTCAAATGGTTTCTATGATGTTCTTTTTTTAAAAAATGTGAAACATTTGAATATCGACTTTCAATTGTTTTTGTTATTCAATTTAGACAAGAAAGATGGATACTGCGAAAATTCGAGTGATTATGAGGCACCCATTTTTCGTATTTTTTAATTTTATTGATTTGACGCAAGTGAGTCAATATTGTGGGTAAGGTAACGTTAAACCATGCCACTAATTCCTGGGTAGTTTGACTAGGGTCGGCTTCCACTATCTCTCTTAATTCATCGTTATTCACCTGTGTGGGCGGTCTTCCTCGTGGCTCGTTCTTTAAGTCGAAATTTCCATCACGAAAGCGTTGCGTTCATTAGTAGACCCCTCTCCAAACGCAGCATTGATATTGCGGGCTGTTTCTGCTGCGTTAGTTCCGCGTCGGAACTCGTATTAAAAAATCACTCGAATTTTCGCAGTATCCATCTTTCTTGTCTAAATTGAATAACAAAAACATGTGAAAGTCGATATTCAAATGTTTCACATTTTTTAAAAAAAGAACATCATAGAAACCATTTGAAAAAAGTTTCATTCGAAAACCTCAAACCATGAAGATTCTATGTCAATTCAAAGAACCTATTGCAATAAAACGGCAATTTCATACTTTAACCCCTATTAGCTAGCCCAAGTCCCAGCATGGGTGGAACTTTTAGCCTTTAAATAGGTTTTTAAAGAAGTAAAGTTAAGTAAAAATATTTATTAAAAATTACACAGTTATAAACAAAATTTGATGCACAGAAATACAAGTTTATGTTTTACGTTTTACTTGTTAACTAGGAATAATTAATGTCAGTCCCCAAACTAGGCAAAGACTGTTTCTTGGGCACTCTTATTTTCGTTTTAACAATCTTTCTTGTGTTTTGTGGATGTTATTATTTATTTATTTTCTTGTCTTCATTGTGGTGCACATTCTGTGTATTTATCTATCTACGTACATTTTGAACGCTAAACGGCTGTTTTTAGGACTAGGACTAGGACTTTGATCCCAGTTTCTCGGGCGTTTACATGATTTATCTATTAGTCAATCTACTGATAACAGCTTTCAAAATATGGCTAGTGCATAAAAAAAACTGACAGCTGGTAGCTTCAGATTAACAGATTGTTGGTGTAGGAGAAATCGGGGGAGGAGAGAACAGAAACACGCTTTTTAGGGTTCCGTACCCGAAGGGTGCCAAACAGGACCCTATTACTAAGACTTCACTGTCTGTCTGTCTGTCACCAGGCTGAACCATGATAGCTGGGCAGTTGAAATTTTAATAGGTCACGTATTTCTGTTTCCGCTATAACAAAAAATACTAAAAATAGAATAAAATTAATATTTAAGGGGGGCTCCTATACAACAAACGTTGTCTGAAGACAGCGCTCGCCGTCTAGCGGCCATCTATGTAACCTTCACGGCGCCTATGTCATGTCGTTAAATGTCAATGTTAAACGCTTCTTGTTGGTTTCTATAGATGGCGCTGTTCTCAAATTCGATCTTTGTCTAATGTTCTATAGATATTGGTACGGAACCCTTCGTGCGCGAGTCCGACTCGCACTTGGCCGGTTTTGCAAAGAAGATATTTTTTTCCGTCACTGGCGCTAGTGAAACTCAAGGTAAGCGCAATTTCCTTTTTTTTATAAGTATTACTGTTATAAATATTCTCTAATCTACTCTATTTTACTTTTGGGTCCCAGTTTGCTTTCGTGTTTATTTTGCACTTTATTTACTTGATAAAGACCCCACAACTTGTCGGTTCCTGTGCCATGTTCCACGCTATATTATATGTATGTGACGTTGATACTCCTATTAGCCAGTACTTTTCCCAATATTTCGCAGTCTTTGTGTTCTTGCCACCGCACAACAATACATTCGCAGACACAATATGGCGTTTGCACCCTCTTTTTGTCCGATTAATACACATATTGCCAATAAAAGCTGGTCACCCCCGAACTGGGGGACAATGAAAACGATACACTGTAAATAAATGTTACAATTAGACCCTATTCATTGCATTCGCGGGCCGAAATTATCCGTTTACCCCATCTGTTGTCTGCCTGTGAAATTACAAGACAGTAGTCAGCGAGGAGTGCCCGTTATTGTAAAGGGTGGCCCGAAATATTGGTCAAAGGTTAAATGAAGGTATAACTCTCATATCGAGAAATTCAACTATTGAAGAACAGCTCGTCGAGTCTAATCTAGCCTTCTTGTTGTTCTAATATCCATTTCTAAAGTTGTTAATTTAGTTATTTTGCAGTTCGAGAACAGAAATGAAATGAAGTGTAAGGTTTGTGTTGCCAAAACAACAAAAACCATATGCAAATAAAAATGAAAAATAAATTAAAGAAAGCCATTATACAGGGTGAAACAAAATCCCCGTGCACATACTGTTTTACCTTGTACACGATAAAACGAACAACTCTTACTACGGGACACCTTTGAAATCGGGAAAACAAAATTTTTACCCAACTGCGGTAGAGCCAAAAGGAAGGTTTATGATTTTAGTCGTATGTAAATGTGTGTACGCATGCATGTATGTATTTACAAATGGTCCATCATAACGCCTACCCTGCTCATCTGATTTTGATAGACGATATGTCATTATGGTCCGGGTGAGGTAGGCTGCATTTTGTACTAACAAAAATAAAAATCAATATGACGGATGTAACGGATGTTACATCTAAACGTCAAAATGGTGTTTCTGAATTTTTTTTGCTACCGTTTCGAGTGGGGTGATAAAACATATAGAAGAAAACTCTGACTTCATAAATATAATATTTTAATAGCGACAGACTAACAAGTTTAATATATTTCAGCGTTTATGAACACTACTCTTGTCGTCTATCAGCAGTTCTTATAAAAATTAAGTTTATCTGTAGTCGGGTTATAGTTTATAAACTTTAGCTTGCTTACCACACTTTTTACACACAAAGTGTCCTGTCATCTGTAAGCAGCCACGATCAATCAATCGACGAAGCCATTGATGGATCTTTGAAGCTCACGTTTCTGTCAGCCCGCGCGCATGGCAAGCACGGATTATCACTGGCACAAAGCTACTGCGAGCAAACAACCTCCCCTTACACCAAAGCTTAGGACTTTCGACCTTATGGCACAAGTGTCCGAACAAGAAACGGAGTGCGATGTTTTCAGGGTCCAAGTACAGTCAACAGCAGCTCGACCTTTCAATTTCAGTTGAAAAGTCGCCCGTGTTGTGACTGAGAAGAGTGCTCCCGTGGAAACGTTGATTTACAGTCGACAGCACGTCCATACGTACACTCTAAACTCTAATCAGTTACGTTAAGGTGAGACGAATACAAATGAACATTTCATGTTCAAAATTTTACATCATTATACAGTGGAATTAAATCTGTTTGCATTAATTTAGATTTTTATTTGTGCCAATACATCATCACATCATCATTCAGCCACAAGAAGTCCACTGCTGGACATAGGCCTCCTCCATGGATTTCCAAAAAGACCGGTTGGAAGCGCCTTGCATCCAGCGTCTTACTGCCACTTGGATGTGTGGCTGGTCGTCCTACGCTGCGCTTGCCGATATGTGGTCTCCATTCGAGAACTTTTCGGCCTCATCGGCCAATACATAGTTTCTTAAAAAACAGCAGTTGTTTAATAGCTTAAATGAGTTCGACAATTTAGTCCATACAAATCTTATCGATCTTATTTAACCTATTAAACTACTGTTTTATTCAAGGAAATATAAATTGGCGCAAATAAAAATCTTAATTAATGCTGACATACATAATTCCAGTGTATAATTATGTAATTTTTTTAACAAATTTGGACATAATCATTTGGGACGACCGACCCGACGCAACAAACATGTAAAGGTTAACCGGCTCTCGATTGTACTGTTGCTTTATTCGACCGTAACAACTAAATGCTTGATCATCCTAGTGTGGTGTTGTTAGAATCCTTATAACTTTAAGTTATCCTCAATACTGATTTGCAGTTGGGAATATTCCCAACAATAGAAACTTAATTATGGTTATATGGACGGACATACTTCGACCAAATAGGGAATGTATTAGCAGAGGGCAAGATAAAAAGCACCCGAAACCGGCGTGCGTGCATGCAACGACAAGCGAACGTGGTCTGGCAGGATCGTAGCAAGTGGTAGTCCCTGGTCTCTGCCTACCCCTCTACCTCGCATACAGGCGTCAGTTTAAGTACATATATGTATGTTAATATTGGTACTTCTAACCATGTTGAATGTATAAAAGTGTCACGAATCATGACACTATTTGTGCTTTCAATCTTAGCAGCTACCGATTGTCATTTTGATGTTGAAATATCATTCAATAAAATTATATGTACGTACTTACATTTGTTTAATGGCAATTCTGGAAATGTCGGGAAGATTCGCGAAACTCTCGCTGTTCTGTGCTCGGGAACAGCACATCGGTAATCAAACGTAAGATAAGCTCACGGGGTGCCTAAACTGGAACTCGGGTTTTTGTTTTCGTAAAAAAATATTTTACAAAATGTAATGCCGAATATCCTTCGCGCGCGTTTGAGGAGAGCGTCCTAAAGTGTCGAGTTGGATTTACAGCCGTATGTTCGCTGATCATTAGGTTCCTTATTTAACGGAAAGGGTTTACATGTATTGTGTTTGAATCAATGTGTTATTTATTACGTTTTAGGTGTTCCGTTTTTACTAGAGGAGGTACTCGTATTTCAACTTACTTTTGTGTCACGCGTGGGCAGCGCGGTTCGGTAGAACACTAATACCTTACATTCATGAGGTCATGGGTTCGAGTCCCGGGATGTACCAATGACTTTGTTTTCAAAGTTACGCACAATTGTGAATTTGAAGTAGCGAGTGTCTGAGGTCTGCCAATCCGCACTGGGCACGCGTGGTGATTAAGCAATACTCTCTCTCTCTGAGAGAAGGCTTGTGTTCTACAGTGGGACGTATTTAAGCTACATTATTATTTTTATTATACTTATTTTTTTGTTGTATTTCCTCGCAAAATGCATTGAAAAATGTTGTAATATACTTGAGCGTAAAAGGTTTTTATCCGAATGCGTGCCAATGAAGACACTCGCTGCGCTCGTGTTTTCAATTTGGCACTTATTCGTATAAAACCTTACTTTCCGCACGTGTATCTTAAATAACTATTGTGTCATTGAATATTATTTTTCGCAGAACTTACCGAGGAAACCTTTGGATAGATTTTTTTTTTCAAGTTTTTTGGCTAGTATAATTCAATACAACTGAATATTTTAGGGTCCCAAAATCTCTTACTATGTTTTCGCTAGCTGTCTGTCTGATTGGCTGTGTGTCTGGCTGTCTGTCTGTTTGTCGTATATTAAAACCGTTATCTCTGGAATAACAAAAGGTAGCCAGTTATGTTTAAAATGGTGGTATTGCGACGGATTGACTAACAAATAATGAAAAGTAAAAAAAAACCGGCACGAAGGGTTCCGTACCATTATCTATACAACATTAGACACAAAGATTAAAAAAACAGCAAAAAAAATCACGTTCGTTGTATGGGAGCCCCCCTTAAATAATTATTTTATTTTGTTTTTAGTACTTGTTGTTATAGCGGCAACAGAAATACATAATCTGTGAAAATTTCAACTCTCTAGCTATCACGGTTCTTGAGATACAGCCTGGTGACAGACAGACGGACGGACAGACAACTTAGTAATAGGGTCCCGTTTTTACCCTTTGGGTACGGAACCCTAAAAATATAAGTAAATGGGTTTTTGTCTGCTCTTTCGTAAAAAAAGTGGTAATAGATACAACTGTAGTAGGTACACTTAATTGGGCTGAGGGGCTGGTAAAGGATGTCCCAGGCGGATATAATTCAACCAAATATGTATTAACAAAGGGCAAGTTAAAAAGTACCCGTAAACGCCGTGCGTGCGTACAATTGGCTAATAAATGTTGATAAAGCGAAAGAGATCTGTCGGGATCGTGGTAAGTGGCAGACCCTAGTGTCTGTCTACCCCTTCGGGATACAGGCGCGAGCCTATGTCCTTTTTGTTATGTATCTGTGTTTTTTGTGTATTAAATTTTAGTACCCGAATCCAGCGTGCGTGCATGAAACAACTAATGAATGTTGAGGAAGCGAAAGTGATCTGTCAGGATCGTGGCAAGTGGCAGTCCCTGGTCTCGGGTTCACTATGCCACTCCAAAACACGTTTCATCGAATAACATTTCATCTATGACGACTCATCGATAGTTTGTTCGATATTTCAATTTATCCAATGTACGATTTTACGAATCACGGTTGTTCGGTGGTACGTTTCACCTAAGAAGTAAGTGGCCTATATTCTCTGCCTACCCCTCTGGGATACAGCCGTGAGTTTATGTTTTTATGTAAATTTTTGTCGAAGTCATGTTCCGGCGCGGTCAGTGTACGTCGCAAACGAAATTTTCTTTATTGGAACGCCTCCTCTGTGCCTCCTCTAGTGCGTAGTATAATACCGAGGAGTCTGCCTCATTGGTTTGAATTTGGTAAATTTTGAGCGAAATAATCCTTTTCCCTGGGGGACAAGGGTGATATTACGCCGGTTTTGTTCTAGATAAGTATATCGGTAAGCTCACACGCGTGTTCGTGCATAATGCCGCTCAAACATTCCTTGTTGGTTGATGATTTGTCAATTTGAGGCTTAGCAGGCGATTTTCGACTTAATTACCTTAGGGTGTTGGCCGGAAATTGATTTTTGCGGGTGGAGTTACGTTTTCTTTGCTATAAAAGGTGTTTATTTTCGGTAATAAAATATGTCGCTGAGTAAGTAGCAAAGCACGTAGAGGTAGGGGCTCTCGGTAGCACTTACCAAGCGCTGTCTTGGAATTTTCCAGAAACGTTTATTATTTACTTACTTAAAAACCTCACACATAAACCTCAACTGTCACTGGACGTTGTGGATACGATTGAAAGAGAAGAAAGTCAAGGTGCGCCACTAAAATTAAGTGGATAATCGGGAAAAAAACCGGACAAGTGCGAGACGCGCCCACCGAGGGTTCCGCACAAATTTGTAGGTAGGTATCGAGCTTTTCCCGAACTTCAAAGACAATTTTTTTTATGATTTAACTACAAATGTATAGTTTTCAGATTTTTCACTGTACTTGTAGTATAAGACGATCTTACTGGCCAAATTTCGTAGTTCTAGGTTGACCGAAAGTACCCTATAAATTTTGATTTCCCTGAGAGTGTCGAAATATATACGTTTTTTGAAAGAGAAGAAGAGGAAAGAAAAAATAAATTTATTAGGAAAAATTAACACATTACAAGAAAAAACGCAAAACAGGTAACATAAACAAGTTTAAAGGAAAAGTCACATAAATACAACATAATACAAGGCAAAGTTAGAGCGTCAGAGTGCATCCTGTGGCATAAACGGCCGTAACTTTTTTTTACGTTATTTTAGAAGTTTGATTTTTTCACAGCTTCAAGGAACTGTAGACATAAGTATATGGTTAGAATTTCAACTTGATACCTCCACGCGTGCCCGAGATAAAGGGTCTTGACAGACATACGGTCGGACGGACAACAAAGTGATCTATGGGATCCTAAAAATGGACCCTAAAAATGGGCCCTCCATATTCCATGTCAACTGCTGCACCTAGGCTTCCAAGGTACACGACATCTGTCTGCCCTCGGCCATCCTCATCCATCCGCTACCAGCAATCTGCCTCAGATCGTCGGTCGGTACATGGCTGATGGGCATCCTACGCTGCGTTGACAAAGAACGCGTTGATATTCTCGGCGGGTTTCAAAAAACTATATAATTCATATTTTATTGTACTTTGTACATTACTGATTACTAATAGTGCAATAACAATTTTTTTACTTTTCTTTCATCATCAGCCATTTGACACCCACTGCAGGACGCAGGCCTCCTTCGTGGTTTTCATAACGATGAGGGGTTTTGCCATAATCGCCACGCTTGGCAGGCGGGTTGGCGATCGCAGTATGCGGTTGGAATCTCAGGAAGACGCTGCTGCCCGTCTCCTTGTAATTGATTTCCTTAGTCGCCTTCTACGACATCCACGGAAGGTAATGGAGTGACGCTATTCTTAATCCGGCGCCATTTATGACAATTCGATGTAATTGCGTAGACGATTAGTACAATTTTATTAGTCTTCCTACTTGATAATCCTTGGATTAATATACCGTAGCACAGGGTATCCTGATTTGGGACCAGGAAAAATGATTATGTTGTGTGCAGGTTACTTATATCATAGTAAACCATAAATTGTACCTCTATAAAATAGAGCCCTGCTCAACACAGAAAACATACGATATTTCTGTATGTTTTGTAAGTACCTAATAAACGTCACACATGCTTAGAACATAGTACCTTCAAAGTAAATTCAACCAAAAAAGTAAAATGTCAAATGGTAGTCGAGACATCCATTAAACGTTACAGAGGTACCGGAAGTGACGACATAATTCAGTCCCGCCCCCCTGCGGTTAAGATGGGAATAAACAGAAAGCCCACCGAAATTGCGCGATATACAGCATGTTACAGGAAGCTCCGGTGCAACTTAAAAGGTTTAAAAATATTCACCCGGCTACTGACTCGTACTGACCCGGATGTTGTAGAAGGCGACTAAGGAAATACATTACCAGGAGACGATCAGCAGCGTCTTCCTGAGATTCCAACCGCGTACTGCGATCGCCAACCCGCCTGCCAAGCGTGACGATTATAGCAAAACCCCTCATGGTTAGGAAAACCACGAGGGGGGCCTATGTCTTGCAGTGGGCGTCAAGTGGCTGATGATGATGATGATGATGACCGACTCGCGTTAACGAACTAAAACAATATAATTATATTCTTTTTTTGCAGTAACCCGTGCTAAGGACAATTTTAATAACCTATTTAGATGCAAAAAATCCACATTAATTTCCTGTACTTAATACAGAGAAGTTTGTAAAGAGGCTCGAAATTTCGCCGATGCCTGTACTTGCCCATTAGCTCAGTTGGGAGAGCGCTGGCACGGTTAGCTAGAGGTCACGGGTTCAAGTCCCGGCATGGGTGGAATTTTTAGCCTCTAAATAGGTTTTTAAAAAATATTATAGTTAAGCACATCGACCCTTACATTTAAGTTGCAAAGTCGCCCGTAACGTAAGTCTTTACTTAGTAGAGCATACAAACACAAATAAGATTATTTTCTCAATGCACAAATCAAGTGCAGTTTATATAGATACAAGCGGTAGATGCGATAGTAGAATTTGTGATAAGACTGGGGCCTCAACTAATGTGACTGTAGTATGAATGACAGATGAATGTTTATGTAACGTTGGCTGTACTGTTCCTATTATATTATATTATATATTATATTACATTACATTACATTACATTACATTACATTACATTACATTACATTACATTACATTACATTACATTACATTACATTACATTACATTACATTATATTATATTATGTTATATTATATATTAGTTACTTTGACCCTATCTTCTTCTTTTGATTCTTGTACAAGTATTTTTCTGTGTTATTATATCTTATTGATAGAGAGAGAATAGGGAGTCACTTCGACAATTCTTAATTTGAATGTGCAATTTTAAATCAAACATCAATAAAATAAATAAGGTAAGGAAATTTTTCTACGGTATACCTAATGTCACTAACTAATTTGAATGCTACCTAAGCGCTCGTACCGCAAATGGTAAAACTGGCCAAGTGCGAGTCGGACTCGCGCACGAAGGGTTCCGTACCATTATCTATACAACATTAGACACAAAGATAAAAAAACAGCAAAAAATCACATTTGTTGTATGGGAGCCCCACTAAAATAATTATTTTATTTTGTTTTTAGTATTTGTTGTTATAGCGGCAACAGAAAAAAATAATCTGTGAAAATTTCAACTCTCTAGCTATCACGGTTCTTGAGATACTAAAATCCGCGCTTGGCACGCGTGGTGATTAGTCCCATGCTCTCTCACTGTGTCAATGTCTCTGCCTTGCAGTGACATTACAATACATCATCATCATTATCATCATCATCAGCCATTTGACGCCCACTGCAGGACATAGGCCTCCTTCGTGGTTTTCATAACCATGAGGGGTTTTGCCATAATCGCCACGCTTGGCAGGCGGGTTGGCGATCGCAGTGTGCGGTTGGAATCTCAGGAAGCTGCCCGTCTCCTGGTAATTGATTTCCTTAGTCGCCTTCTACAACATCCACGGAAGGTAATGGAGTGACGCTATTCTTAATCCAGCACCACACGGAACAATACATATTGGCTGCTTATACCGCTACCTAATAGTTTTTATTGGAGTTATTTGGATTTTTTGAGGTGAAACAGACCAACTGCTGCTTCCCAGTCTAGTTCCGGTTCCTGTAGGGAAATTAACGAGGCGCATTCACGAAAAACGACTGCAAAAGAAAATGTCGCAAAGGTGCCTTCACACCGAGGTGTTTTAGTGAAAGACGGGCGATAATTCAGCAATTTGGGGGAATCTCATTTGGTTTACCCCTCGTTCTTTACTTTATTTACCCCCATCTGTGCTTTTAAATCCCTTGGAGTTGAAATATCACGCAGACTATGGAAAAAGTTAATGGAAATTATAATTTGTTGCATGTTTACTTTGTGCATATTTTCATTTTTGCACCCGTAATTGGAGGGTTCCGTCACGAATACAAATAGATTTTTTTGTGAGATCGAATAAGTTAATGAACGTGTTGACTAGGGAGATTACCATATACCTGCACGTATCAACCATTTCAAATGTTATAGTCTTAATTGTAAAATAAACACGATTTCTCAAAGCAATCTTTAATGTTGCTCTTTCCCTTTACTTCAGACTATTTAAACTGCGTTTTAAGTTGGCTTTTCATTCACACATTATATAAACTAGCATTGTGTGAG
Organism: Yponomeuta malinellus; assembly: GCA_947308005.1. Taxonomy (NCBI): domain Eukaryota; kingdom Metazoa; phylum Arthropoda; class Insecta; order Lepidoptera; family Yponomeutidae; genus Yponomeuta; species Yponomeuta malinellus. The sequence continues at coordinate 1,289,879 of OX371004.1, forward strand.
CGCAAGGCAAAATTTGTTCATTTATTTCCTTTACAAATTAACCGTGCTACAAATACACAAAGTCGGCAACGCAACATGCAAAACGCCTGTTTCGACAGATAAAGTGTTTCCCAATGAATTTTCATTAGTCCACCGGACTAGCTGGTTTTATTAACTTCATAATAACGGGTTGTAAAGCTGAGATAGTATGAAATAGGGCTTGTAAATTGGAGCGGGCCCTTTTCTTCTGTACCTACTCGCGTTAGTCTCGTCGTCGTTACTGTCGAACGTTATGTTTGTTTAATAGCTGCTTTTTATCGTGTTTTATTAGAAGCCATAGTTCTGTTATTATAGTTTAGTATTATTATAAAAATGGAGAGGCAAATAATTTGTATACTAAGACACCAGCTACTTTGCAAAATTAGTCTCTCAAGCTGTACCGGTATTTTCTTGGCATCATAGTTAATTTACAAATACAAGCCCTATCTCATCATAGTTAATAATGCCAAGAAAATATACAGCTTCAAAGACGAATTTTGAAAAGTAGCTGATATTTTAGTGTACAAATTATTGACTTCTTCATTTTTAGGGTTCCGTGCCCAAAGGGTATATTACTAAGACTCCACTGTCCGTCTGTCTGTCTGCCTGTCTGTCACCAGGCTGTATCTCATGAACCGTGATAGCTAGACAGTTGAAATTTGCACAGATGAAGAATTTTTATTGCCGCTATAACAAATAATACTCATAACAGAATAAAATACATATTTAAGTGGCTCCCATATAACAAATGTGATATTTTGCCGTTTTTTGCTCGATATTATTAATAACGGCAACAGGTAAATGCTTCAGATATTCAAATGTTGTGTAGATAATGGTACGGAACGCACTTGGTCGGTTTTTTTCTTTATTTTAAAGGCATTATTTGGGCAAAACCCGCTCTATCCAACCTTGTCTGTTCTTTGCTCTACATCAATTACACATTAATAACCAGTGATCGAATAATCGGATGCATATTTACCTAAAGTTGAGGTGTTGGCTGTTATGGAATGCACTTTTGTATCGAAAAAATCCCGGGATTCCGGAATCGACGAATACAGTGTTTTGGTTATAGAATTAAGTCGGGTGAATACAGATACTTGCGTTCAGGTGTTTGCTAATATGGAATGCACTTTTGTATCGATCGTAAAAAATCAAGCGATTTCAGAATTATCGTTTAGTGCTTTCCGACTATAGATCGGGTGCTGGCTAATGTTATAAAGTTAATTGCCAAACTGTCATTGCAAACGTCACAACGGGTAAAATAAACTTTAAACAAAGACACATATAAATAATTATGTAATACCAGAGTCCCGGGTTTTTTAAATTCATAATTGTTACTAACACTATATGGGCTTGCCTGAAATAAATAATAATAATAATAATAATACTACACGCTAAATAAGTCGTCTCCATGCTACGTAGGTATGCGATTAGTTTTGCATTCCCGAATTTTCTGAAATCCCGGGATTTATATTTAAAAAATATGTTTTAAGAAGCCGCTTCCATAATTTCTGAGCCAAAAAATAACTTTAGGTAAATATGCATCCGATTATTCGATCACTGTTAATAACACATTGCAGTTCGACATTAATGTGTTGGCAAATAATATAATTTCTGTTACAGGTACATTTAATTATATCATCTGTCCATTATGGCGTGAGGAACCTACGCGTTGGTAAGGCATGCTTTTTTATCTTAGTGGTAATTACTTTTTGATTACTCTAGGTTGTTCGTACCTGGGACCTTCTTTGTACGAATCATATTTTACAGTTACATGTTTATAAATTGTTGATAGATTTTTTTTAATACTTAATTTACTTGGGTTGTTGACAGATGAGTTCACGTTTTCATTATTATTAACTAATTACTTAGTTAATTAAAATATGAGAAGCAATAATATCTGTCAAGTTGTTTGCTCATCCTAGGTAATGACCTGAATGCATTCGTTTCATAAGTGAAGAAATAGCACGTGTTATCGATTTCTAGACTTTCAAAGTAACAATCAAGTTTCTCTGTGACAATTCGATCTTTATTGCATAGTCAATTAACGCACAGAGTAACAAGTAAAGTGACTAATAGTTTTACTCGCATGACTATCGAGCACATTGGAACCGAATCGAATCATAAATGTCATGTGAAAAATGTCGTTCTGACTTTTTGAATTTTTTCATTAAGGTTAGGCAACCGGGCAAACCCTTAACCCGATCGTCTTTAGGCTCAAATTGTAGGTTACAAAATTGACCAGTGGCATCTTTCTCTAATTTTTGATATCATTCTTCGTTTCGAAAATATCGAGCGCCAAAATGAAAAATTCAGAAAAAAAAAATTTTTTTTTTCACTTTTCGTTTTTTATTTTGTCGAATATTTTTTTTTGCACCTTACAGCTCTCGTAAATACGCATCGTATGAGCCATTTTAATTTCATATCTTCACAACTCTCCGAAATATAGAGGGATCGCACTTTATCGTGTAATCGGAGCCTGCACTGGAGCGAACGAAAAAACATTTCCAATGTCAAAAGTGGAAATCAGCAGTGACGTTGATTTTATTTAAGTAGAGTCGACTGCACAGTAACTTTTGCGTGCGTACACTCTACTCCGTTATGTTTGGAGCACCTTCGCGACAAAAATTTAAAGGTACATGTGGTGTCGACTGTACTGTGGTGTTTTGATGACCTTTGTCGATAATCACTTTAATTCACATCATGATTACACGTACTTATGTTTGTTTACCTTGGAGCTCGGATGTTCAAGAAATATCAACGTTCAATAGATTGCATCTTGAAGTGTTGCTTAATTTCGTTGTAATATTATTCTTGTGAATATTCTGACCAACTTTACAAAGAGGGTTAATAATAATTACTAAAATTCTGCTTTCGTAATTATCGAATAATTGAATTGAATTTATTGAAAAAACGCAATACCTTCACCAACCCGCTTTCAAGAAACAAAAAATCGAGATTATTCATATAATTATAAAACTTGAAACTTGACAATTAGTTTGAAAAAAAAAAGCTGGTTAAGAATAAACTGTATCCCAGAGGGGTAGGCAGAGACCAGGGACTGCCACTTGCTACGATCCTGACAGATCACATCTTCCTCAACATTCATAAACGAAAACAAAAACAAATCTTCCCTGAGCGCTGACGTTACGTCATCGAGTCCAGTGCACTATGTATCAAATAATGACAGTCTCAAACGTGAGTGAGCACTAAAGGTGTTTATTTTTATTCATCTATTATGGGGGTTAAATATGGATGGAAAAAATAAACAACCAAAGGAATGTAAATTATTTAAGTTAAAATATTTTTTTGATTTCTGATTGCAATATTAAAAATAAGAAAAAAAACTTCACCGTGTTCAGTTAACGTAAACCTATTGAATATAGGCATATGTGACCAGCCCCATATTCGATATAGAATATCGAATATAGGGCTGGCCACATACGCCGAAGAACGCCGTATGGTCGACGGGGCGCAAAGATTCTCGAGTAGAGACCACGGACTGGTGAACGCAGCGTAGGACGCCCACCAACTCGCTGGACCGACGATCTGAAGCAGATTGCAGTTGCTGGATGGCTAGGGCCGAGACACAAAAAAGTGGCGTGGCTCGGGGCGTCCTGTGTCCAGCAGGGGACGAGTACGGGCCGGTTGATTGATCGGATGTAACCCCAAGGCGATTTAGAAAAAGTCGGCTTTGTTCTAGAACTGAGCTATAAATGGGCACTCAAAGAAGAATAGCATCAGAGGTAAGAGTGGCCTTTAGTTTGTTGTAAATTTGGTACAGTCAGACGGATCCGTCATCATGCCACATTGTACTCAGCCCCGGCGCCGCCTGTGATAATGGTCGCTGGTGAGCTGGTGACACATAAAACAATAATGACACAAATTGATCGGAACGACAAGCGTTTTACCGATCTGCGGGCTTACTATGGAAGCAAAAGGTTAATATCAGTCGTTGTGTACCACTGTTAGGCCACAGCTTTCCAACCATGCCTATCCGTTGCAAACTCGATATTTTCCAACGTGAATGTGTCGTCTTCTGCAGGTCAAAGGGAAACCCTGGGCCGCGTTTTATGATTTGTTCTATGTTTTTGTTCAGACGTTTTATATTTCAATCACTGTAGCAGGGCCGGATTTAGGGGAGGGCAGGCGGGGCTACTGCCCTGGGGCCTCCACAAGGAAAGGGCCCCCACAAAAGGCTAATATGTACTATCATTAAACGCCAATCTTTTATGAGTACTAATAACGTCTGTTTGTTTTTCAAATAAAAAAAAAATTCGTCGTTTTCATTGTAGTTTTTGTTTCGTATTTTTTATTTGGGAATAATTAGGGGCCTCCGCTCCTTCGTTGCCCTAGGGCCTCCAGACCTCAAAATCTGGCTCTGCACTGTAGCATTAAACACGTCTGAACAAAAGCATAAAAAAAAAACAATATTATGCACAAAAAAGAGTGACAAAAATATTATATGTATATAAACAAGCCTTTTTCTCGAAGGCTACTTATTGTGGGTTTAAAATGTTTCTCCGTAACACGGTCCAAGTAGTCTTCCTACTTGTTAAATGTGCAACGAATTGTCATAGGAAACCATGAATTCTAGTTCTATGACATGCTCACGCGCACACGCGCAGTGCTCACGTACATTTTAGTCCCATAGATTTTAATGCCGCAGGTGGTAACTTTAGTAGCTGATATTTTTTTTTCGCAATTTCGATGTTTTCCAGTCAAAATAGACGAAAAAAAAAAATGCTGAGTTTGAATTAATTCCCAACAAGTAGAATTTTCGTATACAGAACTTATATACGTCATTAAAAATTATATGTCAAAATTCCCCATCGATCCCGCTTGTGCGTTGTTTCTATCTGAGGTCAAAGGTCACACGTTTTCGTTTTCTGTGTATATCTGAAATGGCCAGAGCTACCGGAAAAATAAATGAGAGAAAGTTTAAGATCGTAATTTTTTTCTACAAAAAAGGTATCAATACTTTTTTCCCTGTGTTTATTTTGTCTGGACTAAAATTTTGTTCGCATTGACGTGTAAAAATCCCCTTGTTTCGGATGTTCACTATGGAAATTTTGCTACACCGTGTATATTGAAAATCGTCAGAATACGTATTGGATTAGCCAGCTCTACCTAGCATCGCACCCGTAGTAGGCCAGTTATCACTAAAATATGACCGTAGTTACCACAGGCCGGCAGTTTACGACTGCGGTAAATATTAGTAAAAACGACAGTAAAAAGCTAAACAAGTCCCGAAACGGGGCGTCCGCTAACGGCCGATCAATAAAACTTAGTTTACGGATCAATATAATGTTGTTATTGGTGAAAATGTGTTTTCGTGTAACGTTTTGTCCGTCGTATAGTTAATTTCATTCAGCTTTGGCTTACGTTTAAACAAACTGTTGATATACGAGACGGAATAATGTCTATCAAGTTGTTTGCTCGTCTTAGGTCAATTAATTATGTCATTAATTCAACAAATAAAAACCCCTAGCTCTACGTATGTAGTTAGACCTAAGATTTCATTCATCCCTTAGCCTCATAGTTTTGCCATTATACGTAGCAAGCGCTGTAAATACCTCAGGCACTAAAGTTTCCTCACGATGTTTTCCTTCACGGTTAGCGAGTGGTATTGCTGAACTGCCCTCGCGGAATGGAACGTATAGGTGGCCCATACTAAGTTGGGCACAGATCTGTGTCGCGGCAGACGAGTGGTTCGTTCAAATATTGTTTTTTATTTACAATAAAAACAAAACGTTCACTACAAACGTCAAATTGACCACGTCGCTACATATCATAAGCAGCTTATAGGTAAAAGCCCCACTGTAGGGCACCCTAGCCTTCTCTCAGAGAGAGAATATGGACTTAATCACCATTGGGCTCGTGGCAGATTGACACGGTGACCACGTATTTTCAAGAGCGTAGGTACAATTGACAGCAGGTCAATATAAACATTTTTGTAGCAAAGTCACCCTTAATTAACGCAACTGATTAGAGCGCACATTACGCATAGGTAGATGTGCTGTCGACTGTACCTACATGACATATGAGCGTCACTGTCAATTGACAAATCTCATTTCCTCGTTTCCTCTCAATAATTTCCTTCAGCGAGGGCTAAATTGTCAATGGAAAAAAATTAAGCATAAGCTTCCGTAACACTCTTGACTACCCTTCCTGTAACAAAAAGCATAATTAAGCTACTCACTTAGATCAGAATACAATATAAAATTTTCAATGAAAATGCAGTCGACAAAAAGTCCTTTAACCTAATCTCACTGTCACCATTATCGACTTGCCTTTTTGTAGTATCTCTATTGCTCCGACCTAATATCATTAAAATCTCTCAATCGGGAGATGCCGGCACCAAATGCATAGAAAATCACAGAAGGCTTTTTAAACCTTACCCGCTGTTACTCGTACATTAACAAACTGTTAATAAAAATAACAAACGACAGCTGTTAACAGAAGATAAAAAAAAATAAAAATTATTATTTCAATTTGTGGTTTGTGGGTGCAAAAATAACTATCATAACATTAAGCATTATTTAGAAGACTAAGGCCGACTTGCACCACTTTCTTAAATGTGACTTAAACAGCATTTAACTAAAATTCTTCATACAAAAGTCGATTTTAATGGCGACTTAAGTGACATTTAAGAAGTGGGCCTAAGATGTCTGGTATTGAAATAATGTTGACGGGGACGATTGTGTCTTGTGTTGAAAACTCTGTTAATTAAGTTAAAACATGAAAAGAATAAATGTGGAGTTTCTTCGTTAGTTTTCGCATAATCTATGAACTTTTCGTCTGCCGCGTCACAGATCTGTGCCCAAGTTGTGAAACTAACAGCTTCGACGTTCATATAGTGAACATTTTGTTCGTATAGTGAATAAATTTTTTGAGTTCTAGTTTTTAGTTCACTGAGGTGTGTATGAGAAAGCGGGGGTTAGTATCTTGATACGTATTATGTATGTATATGCTATTACGTGCTCAGATATTAAGGCTATTCTTACGTGGAGCACGCTGTCTCGCTCGCACAATTTAATAATTTTGGTGATTGTAATAAAATGAGTATAGTTTTGATAATGTGGTCTAGTTATTAAATAAAAACCGGCCAAGTGCATGTCGAGCCACGCGCCGTGTAGGGTTCCGTAGAAAGAGGGGGTAATTTTCAATGGATTTTGAACAAAGTATTCCTTTTATAAGTTGGTCGCCTATTACTCGTTAACTTGTAAAACCTACTTAACCGTAATAGTTTTCCTTTTAAGTTCATTATATATTATATTATGTGCTACTAACCTGAATTTTTTCACGTTTCTATAATTAACCGTTTAGCCAGGAGAGCAGGGGGGCACCCATATTTCGCCCTAAATCGAAATATGGTCATCCTACATCCACAATATTTTTAAACAATATTTCCAACGGTACCCCACACGATGTAGGCGAGAAAAAAAATGACTCCCTGATTAAGGTGTAGGAGGGGGGGGGGCTATTTTATTCTATCGGTTTATCGGCGTGTATAATGTGTATGCCTGTGCCAAATTTCAGCTTTCTAGTACAATTAGTGTTTGGACGGACATGACGTAACTATGAGGGTTCCTTGTCGACTGCGGAACCCTAAAATATTAAATTGTGCGAGCGAGACTTGCTTTCAGTGGTGGAATGGTGGTCGCTTTGCTCTGCGAGACTTTTGTGCGATCTATTTCTATTTTGTAAGTAGAGAGCTTTGTAGCTGAGACTTTGTGTAAATGATATCGATAAGCCTCAAGATAATGTAGGATTTATTTATTAGTCTGTGGCCTTATCTGTTATGAATACTCCGTGGTCGTGTTTGACAAAAGAGATGGGATCGTTAGAACCTCTTGGAGTCTCGGATATTAATTCAATATGTATTTTTATTTTACCCTTTGCTAATACAACCCCGTTTTCGTCGAAGTAATATTTGTATTCATCATACAAACGAAATGTTTACTTAATGAACGTGAAAGTTATTAGTTTCACAATGAATAGATTTTTTCTTACAACTCGACAAGACATAGTAGGTATTAAAGGGTACGTTTTCCTCAGACTTTTTATTTTTATCTGTTAATTTCTTTTACTTAGACAAGTTATAAAAATTTAAAGCAATTTCATTAAAAAATGTGTGGCGCTTGCAAAGAAGTAAATTATCTGAATTTTAGGTAAATTAATGAGTAAAGTTTCACTTCCGATCACTTTTTTTTGCGAAGCTACCTCTTTGGTTCTGTTCCCGACTTCCCGCGAACCTTATTTTTTATTCGCACCGGAATATTGCCAGCCCTAAATGTGTGATGATATCACAGATTTTTTATTAATCTTATTTTATTCAGCCGAATAAGATGTTAGCATAAAATTTACGCAAGACCAACATTACAAACAAGGCAAGCTATAAAGACGACATAACTCGCAACGTCGTTAAAAAAAAACCCACAGACGCAAAGGTTCCGTTTCCAGTCCGAAGCTCTTGTATGAAATGACATAATGATCCCCAATTACACTGTAAAAAGGTAGCGTAATCATCAACCGAGTCTGGAGTATAATTTTGTGTTATAAAATTAGTTTTGTATGCCTTCATGCTCATATTATTATTGCTTACCAAACACAAAAGTAAATAGCCAATTTATGTGATTTTTTTTTAGATAATGCAGCTAAGAAAGTAGCCCACAGATATATCTGTGAAGTAGCCTATCGCGTCGAAAAAACCCCAAAATTTCTAAAATATACCCCTCAATTTTGTGTTGCTAGCGTTTAAAATAAAGCATCAGTTAGGTGCAATGATTACACATCTAGCACGCAACGGGAAGGTGTGATACCGCCCAAAGCCACACTTAGTTGCATCAAGCCGCAGTCACGAACTATGAATTATAAATCATCTAATACCGACGATGACTTATAATAGTTTGATGAGCAAGATCAATCGTCGGCAACAGGTTTTCATTTCACCAGGCATACATGATGACGGTCAGTATAATTAATAAAGATTTGTTTTTATTTTGTTCAAATACTAGCCACAATACCCTTTAATTTGACAGATTAAGAAAAAACGATAATTCGCTCGGAACCCTTTTTTCCACGTACAAAAACTTAACAAGCGTGCTCCCGACAAAATCACGTTCGGGACAAATTCATAATCGCATTCCACGCCTCCGTGCTGCGACCAGAATTATAATAGTCCGTCTCTCGCCTCTCCCGGGGCAATAAATCTCTCGCCAAGATGAAGATTAGAGCCGTATAAAATGAAAATAAACAAAGCTGCCCGCGAGTTTCTGAACGCATCGCGATGATAGTATGACAAATTAATCGGAACGCGACCGATGTGCTCCGTTGTAAACCCAATTTGAAAATGGAACGTCTCTGGACGAAAATAAAAAAAATGTGGTGTTGATTACTATTGTGTTTAAAAAAATGACGGACTACAAATGGCCAGTCTTATGTATTTTTACTACTAGATCCTTTTGTGTATTTCCAGTCTAAACATTAACGGAGTATTGTGTGCCGATGTAGACATAACAAATCTAATTTTGGTTTCGCTTTTTTCAACTGTTGCAATAGTGGTGTAATTATTGGTGTTTCACATATTTTTGCGGCCGGAAACTTACTTTACATTTGTAGTTTAGGAACACTGAAACAAAAAGGGCAATCAGAAGTAAAAATCTGTGCAGTTCCAACAGAAGGACTGTGTAACAGTTGGTTCCCTGAACAAAGTCAAATTTAAGCTATGCTCCGTTAAACGAATCGAACTCCTGTGGCACAAAATACTCGCATGTCATTGGTCAAAGCGCGCGGCTGGAGGTAAGAGAAACCATAAACCAAGACGGTCCGCTTCGTAGGGTAGTAGCGCATATGGACGATTTTCTTTGGCAGCTCGTTTCATGGAATGGAGTATACCTTAATTACAGGCGCCGCGGGGGGTGAAAGAGGGGTTAAATGGTAACTTTTTTTGTTCGTTCGAAAAAATTTAGTAGTTACCATACTGCCTGGCTAGACTGATGTTCCTATTCTGTCTGGACTGCTGAAAAATAAAGAAATTGCTTAGCAACGTAGTCATCACAGTTTAAATATCTTAAAAATATCACCAATAACTTAACTCCGGAATGGAGAAAAGATAACTAAAAGAGAAACTTTCTCTTAGATGTATTGGCTTATTCTATTCTTCACAATGTTATCAGTCGATTCTTTTATTACGAGTAATTTATTTCTCAGCTGGCAACACTTCACAAAATAACAAGACAGAAGGTTCAGTCCAACTCAGTTACAACTTAGTCGGATGTAGGTAAATAACCGTATTCGAACTTAAGCCGTGTGGCGTCGGATTAAGAATAGCGTCACTCCGTTTCCTTCCGTGGATGTCATAGAAGGCGACTAAGGGAATAAATTACCAGAAGATGGGCAGCAGCGTCTTCCTGAGTTTCCAACCGCATACTGCGATCGCCAACCCGTCTGCCAAGCGTGGCGATTATGGCAAAACCCCTCATGGTTATGAAAACCACGAGGGAGGCCTATGTCCTTAGTTATAATGCGAAAACTAATCGTAAACATCGGTATATAACTGGCTGGAATAAGCATATAGCGCATGTGCACCGGGAGGCTCGACGGGCGTTTCAGCAATGGGTACAACATGGTAAGCCTTCGTCAGGTTATTATTACAAAAACATGTGTGAAACTCGAAAGGCTTTTAAATCTAAATTGAGATGGTGCCAGGATAATCAACAGCAAATAAAGATGGATATTTTGGCTAACCATCATGCAAATAAAGATTTTAAAATGTTTTGGAAGGAAACCAACAAACTGAACCCAAAACCGAGTATCCCGGTGAGCATCGACGGCAGTAGTGATTCTAACCGAATTGCGAATATCTTTAGAGAACACTTTAAGGTTCAGCCGGATCCGGGAGTGGGCCCGGGGGAGGCGGGGTCGACGCCCTGCACTGAAAGTGGTAAAAACTTCAAGGTTTCGGTGAATATTACAGCTAAACGTGTCACTTCTATTATCGCAAAAATGAGGCGTGGTAAATCACCAGGACACGATTCACTAAATATTGAGCATTTGCGGTATGCGGGCGTCCATCTTCCCAGGGTATTAGCCATGCTGTGTAATTTTTGCATTAGACACTCACATTTACCAACAGAGCTAATGAAAACAATAGTTGTGCCCATAGTTAAAAACAAGACTGGCGATTCATCGGACAAGACTAACTACAGACCGATATCCCTAGCTACCATTATAGCGAAAGTGTTAGATCGCGTACTTGACGAATATCTCGGTAAGCATTTAAACCTACATGATGGTCAATTTGGCTTTCGTCCTGGTATGTCGACTGAAACCGCGGTACTCTGCCTAAAACAGACAGTCAGCTACTACACTGGGAGGAAGACGCCCGTATTCGCGTGCTTCCTAGATCTTTCGAAGGCTTTCGACCTCGTCTCTTACGACCTGCTCTGGAAAAAGCTCTCTGAAGAGACTGACTTACCTCCGGAGCTGGTTGATATTTTTCGGACATGGTACAAAAACCAGACGAATGTTGTGCGATGGGTTGACAGCCATTCCGACATGTATAGGTTGGAGTGCGGGGTGAGGCAGGGGGGGCTCACCTCACCCAAGCTCTTCAACCTGTACATGAACCGGCTGATTGTGGGACTCAGTAGCTCGGGAGTAGGCTGCTCCATTGATGGTACTCCCATAAATAACATCAGCTACGCTGATGACATGGTGCTGCTGTGTCCTACAGTCAGTGGCCTGAATAAAATGCTCAAGATTTGTGAAGAGTATGCGGTGGCCCATGGTCTCAGGTACAATGTTACAAAAAGCGAAATTATGGTTTTTAAGGCGGGTAAAAAGACCTACGACATACCATCTGTTCTGCTTTGTGGCGATCCCCTTGCCAAAGTTAGCAAATTTAAGTACCTGGGTCACTGGGTCACCGATGAATTGTCTGATGATGTGGATATTGAAAGGGAACGTAGGGCGCTGTCGGTGAGGTGCAATATGTTGGCCCGCAGATTTGCTCGCTGTACGGGGGAGGTAAAGATAACCTTATTTAAGGCCTTTTGCCAATCCTTTTACACTTGCAGTCTGTGGACCAGCTATACGGAGAAAGCCTACAGCGCCCTGCGTGTCCAATATAACAACGCCTTCAGGTTGCTGCTGGGGCTGCCTCGATACTGTAGTGCATCGGGGATGTTTGCCGACGCGCGAACGGATGATTTCCACGCAATAATCCGCAAACGCATAGCATCCCTGATGTGCAGGGTGAGGGTCAGTACCAGCAGCCTCCTGAGGGTGTTGGCTGATCGGATGGATAGCCCCATACAGCGCCACTGGGTGTCAATGCACCTCATGCTGACAAGCAGTGGGGCTGGCTGGGACTAGGCCTTTCAACTTGCGTGGTGTAATAATAATATGTACATTGTAAATTGTTTACTAACATAGCATAAGTCAAATTGTTACTAACACTATATGGGCTTGCCTGAAATAAATAAATAATAATAATATGTCCTGCAGTGGGCGTCAAATGGCTGATGATGAACTTAAGCCACGACATCGCCACAGCTTTCCTTTAAATTAATGAAGACAATCTAATGATAATCAACACAACAATGAAATTCTTTTCACAATTTCTGAGAACGAATCAATGCAGACAACTTTTCCCATAGTAATGCAGGTTTCGTAAACTGTAAGGACTAAACATCTGCCGCCATCGGAGATTGAGGATCATAGAGGTCATATGCTAGATGATGCCTTGATACGTTACGTATCTTTTCTTTTGTCAACTTTTAAACCTGTGTGTGACTAGTGCTAACGCTATAGAATAAGTCCCGTGATTTTGGTTCATATTCCAATAAAATTAAGGACCTTGCCGTGGGGCTGCATTGATGGCGCGAGCTCTACATTTCATTCTACCAAATTGTTAAATATTGTTGAGTTCCCCTAAATACTGAATGAATGGGTGAATGAATGACTGGAACAATCAATAAATAAATATTATAACATCCACATCTAACAATCACTGGAATCGTCTGAATGGCACTGGCGGTAAATTTGTGAATATATGAAAATGTACTATAGCTCGCGAAATGTACTATTGCTTTACGATTTTTAGGGTTCCGTAGTCCAACAAGGAACCCTTATAGTTTCGCCACGTTCTTTTGTCTGTCTCTCTGTCTGTCTGTCTGTCTGTCCGACCGTCCGCGGCCTAGCGCAAAGACCTGTGGTGCTAGAAAGCTGTAATTTGGTGTGTGTATACATATTTATCACACCGACAAAGTTAAACAATAAAATGTTAGAATTTTTTTTTTTACTTTACCTTTCCTAACAGGCTAAGTAAGCTTTACTAGTTAACGAGTAATAGGCAACCTTATAAAAGTAAAATTTTGTACAAAATCCATTGAAAATGACTCCGATGAAGTTTTTAGTTCTGTAAAGCAGACAAAAATCCTCTTTCTACGGAATCCTACATTGCGCGTGGTTCGACACGCACTTGGCCAGTTTTTTTTATATCATTCACTCGCACACAACGAGATTGCGGGTAAGCGCCCGCGAGTGCGTTCAGTAGGGACGTTACGAGTAAATACCTTCTGTATGATTCAAACTATGAGACGTGGGCGTGAAGATTTGAGCGGGAAGCGGACGGGATAAAGGGCGGCCACGATGGCTAATTAGATAGTGAAATTATGGTAATTTAGCTATATCGTTAGACAATACGCTGAGGCGAGAGAGCTTTATCATTGGGAGAAATTGATTGAGAATTCATTAATACTCGACCAAAGACTGGGCAAACGGCCGTACTTAGGTACTTCATTATAATTTCTACCATCATTTGCGGCTTGTTGGGACATTTTGGGTAGAATAGTGCCTTTACAGAGTTATTTCTAAAACGAGCTTTATATAAAATAATTTTATAATCCCGGAAATGTGTCGGTTATATAATTATATTAGAGTTAGTCATCTATAACCACTTCAGTTTAACGACTTTTGAATTTGTGTACAATAATAAAAATTGTAGAAAAATTAATATTATAAATTTTTGCGGTTTTTTGCTTTGTCGTAGAGCTGTTTAAAGATAATGCTTAAAACCATGCTACAGTCATACAATAGACATTTTTCTCGAGACTCGGTCAAGACGCAAGAGGTCGTGGGTTCGAATCTCGTCTTGTACCACTGACATTATTTCTTAAAGTTACGTACTTTTGTGATATTATAGTAGCAATATCAATCGCTATCTGTAAAGGAAAACGGCGTGCGGCAACCTGAGTGTTGTATGCACTTTGGCCAACTGACAGCTGTTAACAGTAGATTGACAGATTGTTTGTGTACGAGAGACGGGGAGTAAGCTCAACGGTATTAATAATTTAAGGGTATCAACTAATGAATAGAAGTAAATAGTATAGAATAGTACTTACCAGGAAAGTAAAGGTAATTAAAGTTTCCTACCGCAAACAGTGGAGAACAGAGAATAAATTTTTTTTTAATTAAAAAATAAAAACCGACTTCGAAACACTACAGCACTAAAAGGATAGAAATAATTTAAATAATTAGAAGTATTTATACATGTAGGTATTGTAGAAGTATAATTTGGAGTCGGTGCCTAAATTATATGTGTTAGTCATGAAACTGGGCACCGACTACAAATTATGCTTCTACAATACCCACATGTATAAATACTTCTAATTATTTAAATTATTTCTAACTTTTCTTCTAACGTTCTCCATCTCTGAAAGTCTTTATCAGATCTTCACCAAATTAAAACAGGACCAATGGGACGTAAGAATATATACGCGTCGAATTGATAACCCCCTCCTTTTTAGAAATCGGTTAAAATGTACCCAAGCTACCTACCTACTTCCAGGGCAATAAAATTGTAATGTTACACCTCACTGGAGCCTTTACTGCACATTACAGTTGCATACCAAAGTGTTTACGAAAGAAGAAAGAATGGGGCTGGAGAATAATTAATTTTATTGTTAAATAAAAAATACTGCTGTACAAAATACTAAGTATAGAAAGGTACCAATCGTTGGCTACGCCTCCTTGGTCCAGCGGTTAATACGCTTCACTGCTAAAACAAGGTTCGTGGATTCGATTCCCACTGGGGGCCACCGTGCTTGATTTGTAGGTACATCTGGGTAAATATTTTCCGTGCCCGGTTGTCATAGTACAGACAGGGTATCCTAGTCCGGGACCGGGACAAGTGACAGTTTTGTGCGGAAATAATAATTAGTTATTAAAAAATACTATTGTCCTGTGGATTAGCCTTACTAGCTGCTTTTTAGGGTTCCGTACCCGAAGGGTGCCAAACGGGACCCTGTTATTAAGACTTCACTGTCCGTCTGTCAGTCTGTCTGTCTATCTGTCTGTCACCAAGCATGAACCGTAATAGTTAGACAGTTGAAATTTTCACAGATGATGTAGTTCTGATGCCGCTGTAACAACAAATACTAAAAACAGATAAAATAAATATTTAAGCGGGGCTCCCATACAACAAACGTGATTTTTTTGCCGTTTTATGCTCGATATTAATAACGGCAACAGGTAGTCGCTTAAAATATTAAATGTTGTATAGATAATGGTACGGAACCCTTCGTGCGCGAGTCCGACTCGCACTTGACCAGTTTTTCTGGATTGAGAGTTGACATTCAGATATTATTTTAGTCTTTTCGGGTACTCGGATATTACAGTAAGAACTTGCACGTAAGATTGAGAAATTTTCACAATATTTTATCATATTTTCGGGATAATCAACTTTCGTGTCCAACATTACAGCAAGTACTTGCGCACAGCTCCAGTGCGCCGCGGATGAAAATACCTTAAAACATATTCCGGCGTCAGTTGAATTTACGCTGAAAGAGAACGTAATGAATTGCTCATTGTGTATTGAAACAGTGCGGGAGGGGGTTTCCCAATCGACCTTTCGGTTGGCCTAACATGATTATTTGGAATGAATTTATATCAACAGTACCTGAAACATCATCGCGCATGCAACGAAGAACTAATGTTGATGAAGCGAAAAAGGTTTGTAGGGATCGTGGCGAGTGACAAACCCTGGTTTCTGCCTACCTCTCCGAGATACAGGCATGGGTTTATGTAATGTAACGATGTGAAATTATATCGTAACAAACCGGCCAAGTGCGTGTCGGACTCGCGCACGAAGGGTTCCGTACCATTATCTATACAACATTCGACAAAGATCGAGACTAAATAGATTAGGTACACTGAGAACAGCGCCAGCTATAGAAACCAACAAGAAGCGTTTAACATTGACATTTAACTATATGACATCGGCGCTGTGAAGGTTACATAGATGGCCACTAGATGGCGAGCGCTGTCTTTAGATAACGTTTGTTGTATGGGAGCCCCCTTAAATAGTTATTTTATTCTGATTTTGTATTTGTTGTTATAGCGGCAACAGAAATACATCATCGATGAAAATTTCAACTGCCTAGCTATCACGGTTCATGAGATACAGCCTGGTGACAGACAGACAGGCAGACGGACAGTGAAGTCTTAGTAATAGCGTCCCGTTTGGCACCCTTGGGGTACGGTTTCTGTTCTCTCTCTCTCTGTTCTGGAACCCTAAAAAGGCAAACAATTGCATAATATACCTACTTATAAGTCGGAAACATCTTACATATGCGATTGCACAAACTGTTCATAACATTGGATAAAGTTTATTCTTATTCTTCTTATTCTTATTCTTATTCTTCTGTAATTTTGACCAAGATGGATTTTAAACACTTTAGGTAGTTGAAGGGGTCTAACCTTTATGGTTCAACTGGAACGAAGACATTGCCCTCTGCTCGGCCTGGTGGTACAATGGGAATGAAGGCTCGAACGAAGCCTCGTACGATTCAAATTATTTTACTGCTATTGGAAAAACAGAGCCGGAGATTTAAAGGGAAGCTTTAGTCGGGCTGGGCTGCTAATGTCTTTGGTTTATGAGGGATTTTACAGTTTTTCGAGTTGAAAAATCTTGTTAAGAAACTTGAGATTTCGGTCACTGAACCGTTCATAAGGGCTGAAACGCACTAGAGCGGTTACTTTTCGTGCGCACTTACTTCTGTCTGGTTAAAATGGCAACCAGCCGATGTCGACATTGTCTGCAAAAGTCACGTCTTGACACGAAATGGGCAAAAAATTATGATACTCGCGATTTTTTGTGAGGACTTTGTACTAGTGTGAACTAAATGAAAATTCTACACTACAGCAATTGTGAAACAATGTAGAAACTACAATGATAATCAAGTAATAGTACATGAACTGGGATAATACACATTTATGTTACTTAAAATCACGCCAGTATACCGGAAGGGTAGGCAGAGACCAGGGTATGCCTCACTTGCCACTATCCTTACAAACGTCTTTTGTTTCAAACGTCTTTCCTTATCCTTACTAATTCACACTGTGAACTCTTTTTTTAGCTTTCAAGTACGTTTTTGATGGAAGGTTAGCGGTCTCCAAAATAATACAAGACATATTTCTACCCAAATGATTATGTGTTAGGTACCAAAACAAAAACAATAAACAATGCTAACAAGCTGGTGTTTATTGTACACTGAGCAACGCCGCAAAATGGCGTCCAATGAAAAAGTGATTTGTCAAATAATTCAGAGAAGTCGCTGACGAAACCAATTTGCTGGAGAGAAGCGAAGCTGGGTGTTCTTAATAAATAAGGGCTTGAGAAGTGCGCTCGTGTTCATGATGACAAAGGAAAACATAATGAGCCTGTAAGTAAGACAGTCGACAGCACTGCATACCTACCTTACACAGCGTAAGAAAGGTCCAAATGTTTATAATCTGTACAATATACACACACTTACACCTGTATCCCGGAGGGTTTACCCTTTGCATTTACCCTCTTTCGCTTTATAAACATTTATTAGTCGCTGCATGCACGCCGGTTTCAGACACTTTTTATCTTGCCCTTCGCTAGTACGTGGGCTCCACTTTGCAAAAACATTAAGCTGATGTCTACTGCCCATTACTTACGTAATTCCCAACATGTCCTAAGCCAGCAAGCAGTGTGTGGGGTAAACAGTAAGCCAAAGGCGGTGTAATCGATTGGCGTGAGGTCACGGATTCGATGCCCGATGCATTATGCAGCGTTCAGCCCCACTACCTGTGTCAGCGTGTTGTGTGGTTAGGTGGCGTTTACACGCGGCGATTGGAGTATTTTATAAATAGGGAACGAAATAACCTGTTTCATAATGGTAAAAAATGTTGCTGGGGTTTTAACCCGACTTGTGTGCCTTGGCCATTTGTCACATCAAAAGACAGTTCGCCAAAGTACTAAGGTGATTGAAATAGCCTATAAGATTATGAAGTTCAAGTGGCAGTCAGGATCGTGGCAAGTGGCAAACCTGTTCTCTGCCTACCCCTCCGGTACACAGGCGTGAGGTTATGTATGTATGTAATGAAAGAAAGATGTATACTTCAGTATAATTTTAGGGATTTTTTATTGTTGATTTCCACTGCTTTGTAGAGTGCCACATCAAATATGTGTCTTAAAAAGAACATGCAGGTATTTATTTTTTTTCCTTTTTTTCTATTTATTTAATAGAAATCTCGGTTGCCGCATGTGTGCTTAGCCTAACCAACTAGCATGCATAATACATACATACACGCTGTGTGGAGAAAAGATCAGATTAATCTCTCTTTTAACCGCTTGTAACCGTGCACTTAGGATAATAAGACTAAGATCCCGTAGAGACGAACACCAGAGATTTTGAGTAATTCGACCGGATTGTTGGCTACGAGTGAACTGTATAGAAACACTAAAAAGAAACTAATGAAAAGACTAAAAAAAGATTTAATGGAAAATGTAGGTGAGAAAATGGTTTTAAAAAGTGACACGATAAAATATTTGACTGAAAACGATATCGTCAAAAAGGTCCGCAACACAGAGTAAGTAAGTAAGTAAAATATTTATTTCCAAAAAGATATACAAATTAAGGTCGCTTATTAATATAGTCATTGAAGGGTATTACATAAAATGTATTTGCGTTTACCGGCAGTCCCCAAACTGGGCTAGGCCTGTATCTTGGGGACTTTATTAGTGTGCACAGTTTGTTTTTATAGATATTTAATAATGTGACCGTACAACTTGTAATCAGATTTGACTGAGTGCTATTTTTTCGCTCGTGATATACATCACTCGAGCTTTCGGTCTCATAATTCAAAGCAAAGTTTAAGTTTATCACTTCATAAATTTAGTCTAGTTAAAATTTATTGAAGACACGAAATTCTAATTCTATATAAACAAACACGTTTATTTTCAAAATAATAAAGCTTCTTTAATGTGCAGTATGGGGATTCAAGAATCACTGAACGATTCAACTCAAGAGTTAATTGCAAAGCTAAAAACTGTAGACACGCTAAGTCAATGATAACGTAAACGTCGATGTTGGGTTACTTGATCGTCTCCGACTTCTATACTCTACCGGATCCTAGTCTACAAATTGTGCTGCCTCGCTCTATTGCCTTGTTTAGAGAGTGGACCGCAAGGTATTGGGTTTAAGTAGTGGCTTATAGTTTAGTAGTTTAATCTGGATCTGTTCAGCATAGGTACTCATTTTATTTATTTATTGAATTGAGTTAGGTACTTTTAATAATAATAATAATATTTTATTTTAAGTAAGTAACACTCATTTTAGTTATTATGCTGAAAACTATACATGTTAGTACTTATGGCTAAGGACACAATATATTATATTATATTATAAATTATACTTATCAGTACCTACATGTTAATGACTCGTTAGGCTAATTTGTCATAGAAAAAAAAACCCGCTTAAAAAAAAAATACCCAAGCTACCCTTTAAACTTTGGCAATAATATTATTTTTAGGGTTCTGTACCTTAAAAGGAAAAACAGAACCCTTACAGGTTCACTTTGTTGTCCGTCCGTCTGTCTGTCAAGCCCGATTATCTCGAAAACGCGTGGAGGTATCAAATTGAAATTAAAACCATATGCTCAAATCTACAGTCACTTACTTGAAGCTGTAAAAAAATCAAACTTCTAAGTTAACGTGAAAAAAGGTTACGGTCGTTTATGCCGCAAACACGTATATTTCGACAGTCTCAAGGGAATCAAAATTTATAGGGTACTTATTTTCCGTTGACCTGGGAATATGAAATTTGGCAAGTACTTAATACAGTTTTATACTTACTACAAGTATAGGGACAAATCTGAAAACTATACATTTGTAATTAAATCATCACAAAAATGTAGTCTTTATTTTGTTAATGCTCTCCCGTAAAAACGGTAATACATAGAGGCATCAAACGCCACTTGTGCACGCCACGTGGGACTTATTATATTATATTCTAACGCCAAATAATAAAAAACGGCCAAGCGCGAGTACAAAACCCTCGGTGAGCGAGTCCGACTTGTACTTGGCCAGTTTTTCTTATTCACACAAAACTAAAAATTAAAATATAGGTACTTAAAAACATTTTTTATTTATATTTTCAATTAAAACACAAGGTGTTTAGACAATTTCCGTGTATCAAAAAATGGTATTTTATTTTTCCAATTCTTCACTGAATTCAGTGGCGTGCTCGCCGAGTTAGGTATGAAATTAAAAAAAAAAATTGAAAAACTTCAAATACTCGCCACGTACTATCGCATCAAATAGGCTTTAACATAATCCTGAACACTCTGGAAAAAGCAGATGTACTTAGTTATTGAACTTACAATGCACAGCCTACATGTGTCCCACTGTAGGGTACAGGCCTTCTCTCAGAGAGAGAGTACGGGCTTAATCACCACGCGTACCCACCGATTGGCAATTGCAACCGCTGAGACCTCCAAATATCTCAGGCACTCAGATTTCCTCATGATGTTTTTCCATCACTGCTAGCGACTGTTATTGCTAGTACAAATTCACAAGTAAGTAACTTTGTAAACAAAGTTATTGGTACACGACGGAGTTAGAACCGATGACCTCTTAAATTACACTTATTGATCACGTAATTATAGTGTTTTCTGAAAAGTACACAAGCTTTATTATTTACTTTTTATTGTACCGAAAACACAATCCAGAAAAGGCAAGAAAATATATGTAAAAAGGCAAGCTTAAACCTGATAGAGATTTCTTCCAGCAAACCTTGGAGAGTCGGAGTGCAGGTGTGAAACGGGTCTACATGCGAATCATTTTAGTCGCCGCCTTCGTTAGCGTACTTACGTTGAGCTTACGAGTTACCAATTTACGAAGCTACGACTTACGACACATCCCCTTCCGGGGTGATCTAGTTCAGGCCACGCTAATAGGGTAAAGGCCCCCGTGGCGGCCCACAGCCGAGGGCTAACTTAAATTAATTTGCGCCGCGAGCTTTGATCGCTGCTGACACGGTACCGGGGGGCGGTCAAGTGGTTACTGACCCGGAGCCTTATTCTGTTATGATAAAATGGTATAAAATCAGTGTGGTCCCCGTGGCTTTATAATAATGCAGCTTAAAAAAAATATTTTTATAATGCGCAGTTTCTCAGACACCACAATTAGAGTTTGTTTAGCAAAAAATTTTGTTCAATGATTTTTTTCGGACATTTTAATTTTTCAAAATACCACGTCCATTCTATTTAATACGTATGGTTTTGTGCGTTATTTATCAAACAGCGCATCTCCGAAACAGAAAAATGGTAAAAAAAACTTAAGTAGAAATCTCGTGGATCTTTTAGCTAAGCGGTCCACCAATTGCTTTCACTACTTAAATTACTTTAGTCACGCCTGCATCACGGATGGTTAGGCAGAGACCAGAGTTTGCCTCTTGCCACGATCCTGTTTAGACCTATTTCATTATATTATTTTTGTTGCACTAATCCAAGTGATGTAAATTACTTCAGCTAGACGTCGCTGCCTGTACGTAATACAGAGAAGTTTGTAAAGAGGTTCGAAATTTTGCCGATACCTGCACTTGCCAATTAGCTCAGTTAGGAGAGCGCTGGTCGCGGGTTCAGGTCCCGGCATGGGTGGAATTTTTAGAATCTAAATAGGTTTTTTTTGTTAAGACCTATTTCGCTTCATCAACATTCATTATCACTTCTTCAAAGATTTTTTCTGGAAAGAACATATATAAATACATAATGTAAACTATACTGAATTTTGTTTATTCTATTAACCATTTGACGATTTTAGGGACTCACCGTGCCAATTTCTATTACAACGGTTCCGGGTGTTTCCAATTTTCAAACTGGGGATTTGTTTAACGTAAAGATCAGCATTTGAATTCGCCTCTGTTTATTTGCACATTGCACTTGATTCCATGCAAGCGCAGATTAGGAAAAACAGAAGGTATGTTCGAGACATCATCTACTAACCTCGATATCAGGCCCTAGATTATGTAAATGCAATTTGACAGATATTTTTGACTATCTTGGTAGTCTAGCGCTTGACACGCTTTACTATCAAAACAGAGGTCGTGGGTTCGATTCCAGCTGGAGCAGGCCGTTGATTTGTAAAAATGGCCTCAGTCTAGGTGTACATGTTTTGTGGTGTCCTCGTCTGGTTACCATGGCACAGAGTATCCTAGTTTGGGATCGGACCAAGTGATTGTGTAATATTGAAAGTATTTTCAAAAACCTAATTTGTGTAGGTATGGAATTATTTAATTATGTTTTTCTTAGATAAAAAATAGGACTCTTGTTTTCTGTAAATATATCGTACAAATTTTCGGGCTATTTTCGAAATAAATGTTAATCGAGAGAGTGGGAGATTTGTAGGCCTCCTTTTGCAAAAAACGTTTCTATAAGAGTAGATATTGTGATTTATTTGTCATTGGTGGCTAACTTCATGAAACGAATTTATTGTGTTAGAACATGGGTTACATTTAGCAGTTGTGGTCACCAGGTTTTACCTTTCAGGTGTATACACATTTATTTACTTAAAACTAGTAAATTTTTTTAACACTATTCTTAAACCTATAATGTTAGATCATAGCTTATTTTGGCTTATAGTCTAAATATGCCTTCACGGAATATAAATATTTTTCTGTAAGATGTCTAAAAATAAGCTTTTTAAAAGTAGGTACTAAGTGCTTCATCCGTGCACTCCATTGTGGTTATTTCTACTGTAGTTAAGTTACAAGTGAATTTTCAATTAAGTTAATTGAAAAAGTGTGGTATGTTTTTATTGCAATTTGTAAAATCGATTTCTGTAAGGATACTTTTTCTTTGGCAGATACCTTCTGTGCTTCCCAACTGAGCGGTGAAGGGGAACCGATTTTACACTCTGTCGGCGTTTCATTAATTTCGGCTTAGCCGTAAAGGATGTGGCGCACAACAGATGGCCCCGGGATAATTGTTTACTGCTTACGTGCGAATTAATTCGGGCGTGTTGTTGGCAGACAGCAACTGTCAAGGAAAACTTTGCGAGGAAAACCTGCCAAAGCAAACATTACACAAGAAATCGCGTTGTTTTCATCAGGAACTAATTCATGATATTGTCAACTGAATACGACGATTACGATATGACTAATTAATGTCGGATGAAGTGAAAGAGTAGGTATGTTAAGGTAGGGGCTTAAACCTTAGTCTCTGCCTGCCCTTCCGCTGTACACGTTTTAGTTAAAACACGTTGTATTGGTAGTGTAAGTTTCCCTTAGTACTCGTTCATTCTAGTTAACTTAGTACTCAACTACGTTATGCTATTGACGGTTTGCCTATTTAAACTGGTTTGATAGCACGCTGCCCACTACGGCACATTGTCACTTTTGTTATTTTTCAAAACAATCAGTAGCACAACGCCAATATGCCAACTTTGATAAATTTTCCTAAGTGAGATCGCAGTTTGCCCAAAATAGCACAAAGCCTGTTGGCATAAAAGATTTGTTTATTCGCACGATGCTCACTTTTACAGTCTGCAATACTTTAAATGCGTGGATTGCCACCGATTTGTACAGGCAAGAGAAAAAACGAAAACTTTTTATAATTATTAAAGTGGACATGGTGCGATCTAATCAGAAATCAATAATTTATTTCAACGTAAAGAATATACATTCTGTTTGCTGAATGTCAATGTACTATGTTACTATGTTAGCCGCTGCCTTCGGGCCGTATTTGTAGTGGAGAAAAAGGCAGCGGGAAAAAAAACTCCACTCTGACCATCTTTTCTCAAATCATCTTAAACTTATACATCAAAGCCTATATGATATGGTTCCGTGATAGCCACCAATAACTTTAAAAGCCTATTTTGGCTTTACACTTCTTACAAAAGTAGGAAAAACATTAATGCTGCGGCCTGACACACGAACAGCACCCGTTCACGAGCATAACGCAGGGGTCAGCCATCACCAGTCTCAACCATTTTAGAGGGAGATAGGTGACCCGGCCACCACGCCACCATTCGAATGACCTTTAGCAAACCTGCAGATTGAGTTCTTGTCAGCTATAAAATGTGTGCTATAGTTAATTAATGTGCAATCACGTCGTCAGTACACGATTGTGTATGATGTATGAAGATTTGCAAAAGTTGTCATTGTGCTACCGATTCTATTAGATAAGATAAGATAATGGTTTATTTGAACACAAATAAATTAAATTTGTTTACAATATCATTGTGCCCTGACTCCTGAACTAGGCGGGGACCTGTATGTCAGGAGCCAGTGCTGTCCCAAAAGGACAATGCTATTCTCTGGAAAATGACACATAAAACCATCAATCAATAATGCAATTATAATTCTATCTATCTTATGTATTATAAAATGAAATAAAAGTAACAAAGTGCGATAATGCGCATCGTGCTATCAAACCTAAACTAACCCTGAAAGAAACTTTGCTGGCGCCATCTAGAAATCGGTAGGCCACTCGCTCGCCGCGCGCGCATCGGCAGATATTCAAACAAGTGAAAAAACAAAGAGCCGGCTTTTGTGTACCACAGAGCGGCTGACAAAACAATTCCACAGAATTGTTTCCTTGGCTAAGGTCATGGGGTCCTTTCATTCTCTACGCATTTTGTGGTCGAGGTAAAACAATAACACGCCGCGTTGTCCGTCTGTCGGTCTGTCTGTCTCGGCCGCCATTGTTGTGCGCCGTGGACTAAACCCTGTTGTTCGGCTTTCGTTTGCGAGATGAAAGTCTTGTTCATGGCGTGTAATACAAAGAGTAACTTTATATTCTTACCTCCGTCAGTAGTAGTATGTAAGGAGTATAAACTTTGAAATCAAGAAAAAAATATCCTACCAATATTATAAATGTGAAAGTTTGTGAAGATGTTTGGAGGTTTGGATGTTTGGTTGTTTGTTACTCAATCACGCAATAATGGCTGAACGAATTTACATGAAACTTGGCGTACAGATAGATAAAGACCTGAATTGAGACATAGCATACTAGATATCCCGGTAATGCGTTCCCGTGGGATAATATTTATTAAAGTTTGAAATAGATGGCGTTGTGCGAGCGAACGTTGTGTTTAAAAAAAGATGGCGTTGTGCGAGCGAACGTTCTGTTTTAAAAAGATGGCGGTGTGCGAGAATCGTATAAAGTGGCGGTACGAAGTTTGACGGGACAGCTAATCATTCATATTAGCCACAATAACTTCCACACGTGATTGTTATCACGGGTCCAAAACCAGGATACCTGACCTGATATTATGTTCTATGATAAAACCAGGCGAGATTTTAAAACATTGTCATATACTCAGATTTAGGCTATTTATACGTATTAAGTACGGGGGCTTCCAGCGGGAATCGAACCCACGACATTTGATTTGGTAGTTAAGCGTAATAACCGCTAGACCAGTGAGCCCTTCAACATTACTACAACAACATTATATTCTTCGCCAAACAGGTATTTATTTAAAGCTCTAACGGCTGTTAGGCCATAAGAAGCTGAAAGAAGTTTGCTTTACACCGTGTGTAACTGACAAACAAATAAGGAATTGCTATTTGTGCCACTGTCTTTGACAAAGAGGACTGAGTCATCTTTGCAGCAAGTGCAATACTTTTCTAACCAATCGCTTTAGAAACTTTCTATGTATTGCAAACCGTATCCCATAGCGAAGGAAAGGCAATACCAAATGCTTTATGCTAAACACCTCTCTTTATCTATTTTATTTTCTGTCACCCGCCATTGGACTCATTTGTTTGTATAAATATCTGCTCCTTCCAGGGTCCGGCTACGCTAAAACTTTCAAATTATAGGAAACCTGTGAAAAACTTGCATGTACTCAGCGATGTGACGGAACAGTGGTTGCGGGCTGGTGTAGCGACTGCGTGGGGCCGACATTCGACACCAGCCGCGCTGATGAGCAGATATGACGCGGAAACCTGCCAAGGTTGTACAGTCACCTACAGATGAAGGCACTCCGTTTTGCGCGTTTCTCGCTCTTATGCCGCAAGCTGTAAGAGCTACAGGTAGCTGAGACGTTGGCGGCGGATAAATTGTACTTGGCTTGGACACACATGAAGTGGTTGTGCAATTCTCTTTACAAAACCATTGTTAAGGAATGATATTTAAGGCTACGTATTTTTGATTAAGTACACTGAAGATATTGTCCCTTTGCTTACCTCTTGGAGTTCGGGGTGTAGGCGTGTAGGTCTTGGTGGAACTTGCACCGAGAAAAATATATGTTTATCTACATACATACATACCTAAACTCACGCCTGTATCCCAGAGTGGTATACAGAGACCAGGGACTGCTACTTGCCACTATCCTGACAAATCACTTTCGCTTCCTCAACATTCATTAGTCGTGCAAGTATGCACGCACGCCGGTTTCGGGTACTTTTTAATTTTGCCTTTTGCTAATACATCCCCTATTTGGTTGTAAGTATGTCCGCTTGAGACGTCCCTTACCGGCCCTTCCACCCACATTCGCTCGATATACCTATATGATGTAAATCTAATATATAAAAATCTCGTGTCACAGTGTTTGCTATCGAACTCCACCGAAACGGCTACACCGAATGTAATGAAATTTTTTGTGTGTATTTGGTAGATCTGAGAATAGATCGTAGGCTAATTAACGATTATGGCAATAGAACGTTTGCCGAGTCATCTAGTCTCTATATAGTTAAATATATTTTACAGACCAATTCCGCATGCAACGTGTTATTAAAATAACGTAAATTTGAAAACATTTGTCCAGTATCGATAAATTAGACACACTTCGATTAAGCATAGAATTTCAATCTATTTAATTTTTTATACAAATTAATCGCGTCAAGTTTTCAAACTTGTACGGGTAGGTATGGAAAAGAGGTAGGAGAAACAAAAACGAAACACACTTATGAGGAGATCGCGAAATCGGGGCCTAACGAAACGGCGTGCAGTTTGTATTGGCAAATTTTGCCTCTCCTGTACCTCCTGCAGGTAGAAAATGCCATTAGCATTAAGTCCAAGGTGAAGGAAAACATCGTGAGGAAACCTGGGTGTCTGAGCTATTCACATACCTCAGCGCTTGAAAACGCCAATCCGCGGTGGGCACGCGTGGTGATGGCATACTCTCTCTCTCTCTGAGAGAAGGCCTGTGCCCTACAGTGGGACGTATATAGGCTGCTTATGATTATGATGATTAATAATAATAATAACTGGCTGAGATGAAGATTGATTTAGATTGTCGACGAATTTATAACGAAAAGAGTGTGTACATACGTGTAAAGCTTTATGTGCTGCGGACTGTACAAGCGACAGCTCATCAACCTTTACATGCAGGCACTCTATTCAGTTACGTTACGGGCGACTTTGCAACTTAAATGTAAATGCAGGCGGACTGTACCTGTGTGAAATTTTGTGAAAATTACAAATTTTGAAGATATTTCCTTTTAACAACAAGAGTAACAAATTAATGAAGTCTAACGGACCATTTATAATGATTTCGAGTCTCATCAAACTAATTCTGTTAGCCCAATCGAGTTAAGAACAACGCCCAAATGCCTTAACTAGATAATTAATGGTTCAAAAACTGCGGCCTAATTTTCGAAAGGCTCTCCGACATAATGCAATATTGGCCCTTCTAATTGTACAATATTATAAGCCCCTCGGTATAGAGTTAAAGATTCAGAAGCTCCAGTGGGTATGGAAATGTAACGCGTTTTGACATTGGAAATGTCTTTTCGTTCGCTCCAGTGTACGCTCCGATTTCACGAAAAAGTGCCATCCCTTCGTGTCTCGGAGAGTTGTAAAGATATGATATTATAAAAAAGGCTAAAAATGCGTACTCACGAGAGCTGTAAGGTGCAAAATGATATATTCCAGAAAGTCAAAAACAAAAAAAGGTATAGACAAAATTGTGAAAAAAAAATCAATTTTTTTCAAATTTTTGCTTAATTCATAATTCATCCCCAATAAATAATTCATCCCCAAAATTATTACTTTGTACTGAGAAGAGGATCAAGTTTTACCGAAAGTAGTTAATCATCATCATCAGCCATTTGACGCCCACTGCAGGACATAGGTCTCCAAAGTAGTTAATATTTATGAGTTTTTCGGTGTCAATAGAGGTAGCTAAAAAGAGCATTCTGTACTAACCTCTGTCCTCGATACAACTGACGAGCCCTGCCATAAAGGGGCAAAGGCAATAAGTTAATTAAGTAGAGATTTCCTGGGAGCGCCCGCTGCCTCCACTGTGGACCGGCCGTCTACTTTAGGCGCCATAAATTTAATTGTACTTAAGGAATTTATGTCGTTAATTTATGGCCACTCGTTGTAGCGAACGAGCCCAGATTGTCTATTTCGCACCACCCAAGACGTGTCACTTCACTTCTGACAAAAGCTACGGGGCAATTATCTGGAAGCGATCACTGATAGCAATACAATGGCCTTGTTTAGTTTACCAATAGAGTATTTTTTCTCTTTCGGAGATTTTGTGGCGGCCAAACTACAACTGTCAATTTGGCATAATTTATAACCGCAAGTGTCCATCGGTGTCAGTAAATTGTATGCGCTGGGCGACGTAACCACCTTAGATCATTAAGTTTTCTCACGATATTTTTGTTTCTGATTCAGCAGGAAGCAATATAATATAATAAAAATATGCTGATTTAAATTTATTGTGCATTTTCACTCCAAAAAGCCAAGACTGTCTTCAAACCTTTAACAAGACTACACAACCCTCAATGCAATAAATTAATGCAACACAGACTCCGCCGCCCGCCATGTTTGGTGCGTTCCGATTCGCGCTTTCTTACGACATTCTTCGGACAAATTGTCAACGTTGTTTTGAACCAAATGGGCTTTATTCCCTTTATAGGAAGATACTTACATATTGCGTGGAAATACAACTAGATTTGTGGAGGAAAAACATCAAACGAACGAGCGCGAACTAATGAAACTGCTGTTAAACAATCGGATTTTCAGAGGTCTAATTATAGGCACCAAATCCTGTCAGAATACAGAATACTGACATTTACGATGGCAATTCGTATGAAATTTGACAGTTAGACAATTGGAATCCTGAGCGATTCCAATCGTCTAACGGTCAAATTCCATACCAATTTGGCAGTTAGAAGATTGGAATTGTTCATGATTTGGTGCGCGTAATATAGGGGCAGAACTTTGAATAAATAATTTTAACTTTGTCTTTAACTTATTTATTATTATTTTTATACTTTATTGCACATGAAACATATGTGAGGATACTAAAAAATGACATAAAATAAGAAATAACGCATACAATGAGATTATGTTATTGTTGGCGAGCTTATTTCATACAACGTTCGGCTCACGCTTGCTCACTGGGTCTCCCGATTAGTGTTATATTTGTAAGCGAAATACAACGCTGTTTTATAGGATCCGCCCAATTAAGGCAGTGTCCACCGGGCAGCAATTATGGTGCGTGTTGTTTTGATTTATTGCGGCGATCCGAGGTTCAAGTGGGCGACTCACGAATTGTTTCGACAGAACGCCGGTTGGCTTTGTTAACTGCAGCCCCTACGCTGTCGGTGTCTATATTGTGGTGTTGCCATGTTGGGCTACAATTTACAATTAAGGGTAGCGTAGGTAACATCACTTATTCGGTCCAATAATTATTAGATACTAGCTTTTGCCCGCGTCCGCATAGAATGAGTAATTTCCTACGTCCTCCCATCCAAAGCATCCAAACATCTTCACAAACGTTCATATTTGCAAAATTAATAGTTGGATAAATCCGTTGTTATCGATGACTGCAATAAAGTAGAGTATTGAATATCAATAAGGGAAAACTGTCATGCCAATCCTACCCACGAACTAATCAAAGTGTCTTATGTTGTACTTATGACGATCGATTTACAAACGACAGCCGGATCGCAATGAAATTTTACCAATAGTTACGAATGGGGATTTGATGATGCTTAGAATTGAGAATAAATTAATAAAAGAATAAATTGAACCTTACAAGCCTTTGCCTAGGCAAAAATTTCGTTTTGATTAGTGTATGGGTGACTTGTACAAACTACGTTGTTTAAGCCCTTAAGTTTTGTAGCGATTTCTGTGAATTGCGATTCTGTGTATATTTGACTTTAGATAGGTAGATAGAGAACACTTTAGACCCAAATTCATGCAACGTCATTGGTTTTCGTTTAAATTGACGCGAGTTCGAGATGTTCCAATTTTCAATTCGATATATTTTTTTAAACCGGTGAAAGTTTGAATTACATCGTCCTTCTGCATGTACCTACTTAGTTAGAGTACTTTTGATTAAGAACATAAATTGTAATAGGAAAAAAAACGTTGAACTAATGGAGAAAAAACCCATTTGGAATGCGCTACGTCTAGGAAAACCATGGAAGCGACGATTTGCATATTATTATCATTCCGGAACACGTTTTACGTTGTTAATTAGTTTTTAATTGTCAGTTTTTTATTTGTATCTTTGTCAATTACTTAATAATTGACAGACACCAACGTCGCATTTTAATCATTACAGATTTTAATCATTAGGTTTTTAGGGTTCCATAGTCAACATGGAACCCTTCTAGTTTCGCCATGTCCGTCCGTCTGCCGGTCCGCGGCTTAGCACAGAGACTACACTAGTACTTACCAACAGAGAGCTGAAATTTGGCATAGATATACTTATTTATTACGCCGACAAAATGGCAGAATAGGAACTTGAAAAAAAAATTTTAGCGTACCTCCCCTACACCTACATTAGGGATGCAATTTTTTTGTCTCACTTACACCATATTGTGGAATATGGTTGGATCGGTCGTTTACAAATGTTGTAGGTGTAGGAACACCATTTTTCGATTTAGGGTTCCGTTTGCGAAATATGAAGGCGAAAAATAAAGAGCAATTTTTTTGTCCGAGTCCCCCTACCCCTCTTCCGGCTATTCGGTTGATTCAAGGCAGTACCACATATTAAATTAAAAGGAAAATTATCACGGCTATGTAGGATTTACAAGTTAACAAGTATGTGACCAACTTATAAAAGGAAAACTTCGTACAAAATCCATTGAAAATTACTTTGGTGAAATCGTTAGTTAAGTAGATAAAAAATACCCTCTTTCTACAGAATCCTACACTGCGCGTGGCCCGACGCGCACTTGGCCGGGTTTTTTAGTTGTTCTTATTGATAGGTGATGGCAACAGGATGTTATGGAGAACTTGCAAAAAAAAATTGACTTCCTTGGAGAGGCCCCGAATTTTTTTATGGTTTTAATTTTAATCTTTTTCTGAGGTTTTCTTTGCCCTTTGTACGATACTCTATCTATACCATAGTCGACAGCACGTCGATGTATACACGCGTGCATTGTACTCAGACAGCAGCTTTGCACAGAGACTTATAAGTTTCAGCAGCTGTCGGCTTTACTATAAAAAACAACGTGAAATGTTTCCGATTACGTATTGTTGGTAGTTGGTATTAGTGAGATTTTCTGTCTTGGTTTCAACAAAAAACCGCGACAGTGGATACCACCGTCTTATTTTTACCGACAAATATCACTACACAATCTTTTCTCACAGAAACTGTAAATAAATACGAGGAAACACCTGTCATTGTGCCTTTACGACAAATTGACCGTAAAATTGACACAAAAACTTCATTCCAGCCGGTGCAACACCATCTTAAACATACCACTTCAAGAGTTTTCCAAAAGAACTCTTAACATAACCCAATAAATACTAAATTCGTACAGCACTAAAGAAGACACATAACTTTGCCAAACGAGAAACTTGATACATCATCCCGAAAGACAAAACCAACTTACGAAATGCATTCAGACATGCGAAAATAGGCGTAATTACAAATTAGGAAAGGCCATGTCGCGGAATTGACCACACTTTTGATCCGTGGGCGGTCCGTAGCGAAACGATACTTTGGTGAAGAAGAGACAAGGTGTTCTCTTTCAAAAGTGTCACTGTATACGCGGTGGTTGCGCGGTCGGTAGAACGCTTGTCTCTCATGAAAGAGTTTTCTAGGCTACGTAGATTTGTTATTTTGCACAAGCAATTACCTCTGGCTAACTGCGAAGAAATACATCGTGAGAAAACCTGAGTGTGTAAGGTATTCATATTACTCAGTACTTGAAATTGCCAATCCGCGTGGGTACGAATTCTCTCCAATCTAAGTTAGACGCAAGTTCCCCATTACAATAAAACCTATCTACTACGTCATTGGTCTAATTAAATATTTTGTTTGTTGCAGGTAACGCATCTTCTCAATCGTGTGAACCAAAAGCCTTATTCTGTAGAATTATAAATGGCCCGCTGGACCACCATAAAATGGTTTTTGATTGTTCTTTCCATGGTCATAATGTAACAGCTTAAATTAAGGTAAACACTAAAGAATATCCCTTGGTTTAAAGACCGTTTTTGCCAAAAAAATGCTTTAAAGTCCTAGGTTCTTAGCCCTACGTTCTAGGTTTAAAAATGGCTTATAGAATAATAATGAAAAATTAAGTTCGAGGCTCGAGTATACCTTTACCTAAGGAGAATACATTGTCTTCTCGACCCGCAATGATTGATTGCGAAATAGCTAATGAAATGTAATGAAGCGAGACCATTCAGATTACATGGCGAGTTAAAACTGTTAATTAATTAAACACTAATTGTCAATGTGCTTAGTGAGAGGGCGGTATCGGAAACCGCGAAACTCGTTTTGATATTGACCGTATGTCTGAGCCTTTTATGGATAAAAGTGTCTGGTACAGCATATGTAGCATGACAAGGCGATAAGCGTGTCTGAACGCGCTCAAATATCAAAAGATGTTTTTTTTTATTGCCCCTTCGCCTATTGCCTATATGATCCTTAATTGTCAAATTCTGAATCATTTAATGCAGTTCATTTTAGCGCGACAAAACGCGTGAATCGCGCCGTCATGCTAGCTGCGCCGGTAAAGTCTTTAATTTCGTTGCTTGGCTCACTCACTCCTTAAGATTCAGCTTGGTCTGAATACAGCTCTACTTTTTAAAGAAATTGATGTTCTTATTCCCGAACATACTTTCTCATTTTATCTGCCGTTTGTAGCTGGAAACCAGTGGCAAATAATTCAACACTAAGTCGGTAAATAATGCAGGCTAACAACACTTTAAAGCACAATTTACACTGCATTATTTACCATTATTAATCATCTCTTTGAAATAATAATAAACTTAACAGAGGCGTCGGCACTAAATCGAGATTAATTTTCAACACGGCTCCGTGTAAAATACACACGTGAAATAAGCAAAGCGTGAGCTCAAAGCAATCTATATACGCCCCCCACAGCGAAGATGCCTTCTCTAAGAGAGAGAGGGGGAGTAGTGTTAATCACGACGCGACCAAATAAAATGTGAAATGTTCATTAGGGCTTTTTTTTTTAAGGAAAAACTTCCTTAGGCACATTTTCTGAACAGTGAAAAAAAGACCGTCACGCTCGGGTCGGTGACGCTGAATAGGGTATACTCGGCTTCAGTCAGTCGGTGACGCTGAATAGCGAATACTCGGCTCCACTTAGAAAATCGTGAATATAAGTTATTACTTGTATCGATTGGTCATAAGAACAGTGCGTTTGGCTCACCTCAGCCATCGCTGTTGGTGTGGATACGAATGAAAGAGAAAGATAGGGTACGCCAATGAATAGGTACTAAAAAGCTAGTTGATTTTGATTAATTTGAAAATATAAAGCTATGTAACGCCACGGGCCGACCCTGGCCGATTGTAGGCAATGTGGATAGACCTTTGATCGGTTGATAAAAATATGGCTTCGTAACTTCACTTCCAATGTTCATGTATGTTTGTATAAGAATGGACAAACTTGCCGTGATAATGACGTCATAAAAACTGTTATTACGGGTTGTTATAGAATTATTTTTAGAGCTCTACCCCGGCTCTAATTAAAATAAAACTAGTCTGTAACTCCAAGACGTAAGATACAATTCTCTCATAGAGAAAACCGTTTCAAAAAGGGAATCCACAAATGTAGACATTTTATGAATGGCCAGTCATCTTGTAGGTCGTTCGTGATATAGAGTAGAAGACAACAGAAGAATAATTACTACGATAAACTGTGGTGTGTGACATTAACAAAGCAGTAAAATACTCCGTGAAACACTTCACAGAAAATAATAAGCGAGGAAGAGGCAAAAGATAACCCAAAGGTATAATTTAACTATCCCTATCGTTCTTAGTAATAAGACCGCCTTAATTTGAATATCTATATAATTAAAATAAATCTGTAAATTTTGTCTCTGTCTTTTATATATCTGTCTCACTGTGTTTCTTTGTGCGCGCATCACGCAAAAACCACTGAAAGAAATTGAATATAACTTACCATGATCATAGCTTACATTCGAGTGTAACATATACGTATAGGCACACATAACATCAATAATAGATAATACAATAGTAAATTTAATACAACTGCGAAAAGGTCTCAAGGGACGAAATTTTGAACAGAGACCATGACCTTGATTAAGGGGTAAGGGAACTTCATATTCTAATTTAACACGAACCTAGTCCCGCGACTAGTATAGAAATATCTGCAAGTACCAAACTACCAATCGTGGATACAGTCCATAGATTTTAGACATACATACTTAGATAGATAGAATATTCTTTATTGTATGTACACCAGGAATTACATATGCTAATTAAACAATAATATAGTACAGTACAATTGGCTACATGCGTAGTCATGGGTGATTTAGAAACAAAAATTAAAAGGCCTACTCACTGAACAACCAAGCAAACTCAAGCTTCTATTGACCTTCTGTGCTCGCTGCGTTGTGTTCGTAGTCCACAATAGGTTTTTTTTTCAGGCCCGCACCGTCTGCCGTAAATCGTGAGTCCATTGAGACCCGGCGACTCGAAGAACCTAAAAAAAAGTACGGTTGACATTCCGGCTTGGGATCGTAGCTACCTGGAATAGTCTACTACTCTTCGCGATATCCTGCCTTAATCCGGGCTCTATAGTGGTTGAACGTGAATATTGTTAACTTACATACAACTTTTGTGGCATTATTAGGATACAATGATGCGATAACATAATAGATTAGTACGTTTTTATTTTGAAATTAATTTAAGTTTGCCTATACAAAATAATTCTTTGTAATAACGAAAGCTTGGCGATTATGGCAGAACCCTCCATGGTTAGGAAAACCATGAAGGAGGCCTATCTCCTGAAGTGGGCGTTAAATGGCTGATAATGATGAATAACGGAAAACCTGAAAACCCTTTCTTTGGAATCGATAAATAATTAATTGGAAAAAAACTGTAATTTCCACATAATACAAAAATAAAGTCACTGTCAGTTAAATTATCGTACAATTGTTTTTGTGTATTAAACATCATAAGTTATAGTGGAAATCCTCTGTTCTAAATGTCAGGCA
Organism: Yponomeuta malinellus; assembly: GCA_947308005.1. NCBI lineage: Eukaryota > Metazoa > Arthropoda > Insecta > Lepidoptera > Yponomeutidae > Yponomeuta > Yponomeuta malinellus. Next base: position 1,325,624 of record OX371004.1, read on the forward strand.
ATTCATTCTGGCGTCTCCATTCACTCCATCATGGCAGAATTATTTATAAATTTTGGTTTGAGGTATTTTAGTGGTTTTAACTACGTTAGTTGCTTCATAGTCTGTCATGCTGTATGTACATACATTTGGTGTTAAGTTTTGACAAATACCCTATCATAACTTGAATGTAATGCAATTTATATAATGCTGTTTTGTACATCTTTTAACAATAAAATATAAACAAGAAAGAGCTTTCAGGATTTCAGGGCGCGTAATAGTCCTCGGTAGAGTTGTAGCAGTCAACACAATTGATTTCTTTGTGATTGTTTGTTCAGTCATACTGTCTGGCCTGCAGAAATGCATTTTGTGCTTATGGTTGGCTTGAAATCAACACTGCGGATAATTTCGTCAAGCCAAGCAGAACTCTCAGAACTCTCAAAGTCTCAACTAAAATATGAAGATAGTATAACATTCCCGTAATGTTGCAAATACGGAAACGGATACGTTTGTGTAAGTTGGTACTAGCGTTAGGTGAATTATCTAGTAAAGTAGCTAGTGAAAGGTACAGGCTGTTAAAGAAAACTCCTTGATTAAGCATTCGTTAGCGAAAATGAGTTAAAATAAGTATATATTATTATGAAGGAGTTTTCTTCCATACCCATTAAAATTGAATTAAGCCTTAAAAATTTGTTAAAAAGGAAATTAGGTTTTCTTTTTCCAGCCAGTCACTATGAAATTAGAGCTTTACTATACGTAGGTACTTATTTTTTTATACTAACCTGTTTAGTCAAGCAAGATCTTAATTATATCGTAAGTGTGATAGATAGATAGATAGATAGAGATAGATAACACTTTATTACACAACCAGGTGAAAGAATTCCAAATTATTTCTAGTTAAGATGAAAGAAAGTTTCTAGAAAGTTAAGATGTTTTATATTTAGCACGCTATTGCGCACAAAGAGCTGTAAAAATTTTGAGGAAATTTAACACACAAAGACAGTATCCTGGACAAAACAGGATACTTCTCATAAACGTAGTCGCCCAGATAGCTTTTAATAGGAGTGTAAAAGTACCCATCACGGTTTTATTCGGTTTCATTTATGAGAGACCACAGACAATTTTTTTACAAACTTCTGCATTTTTGTTCCTTTTAATTGAACAGTGTTGCCAGCATTCGCAGAAGAAGCTTAACTTCTGTGATGAGTGGGTGACAATTCGAGCTACAGGCAGCATAGTTCTAGATAACAGGCCATAAAATAATTAAGACAAATACAGATAACACCCCGTGTAACATCAACCAGCTAAACACCTCTCGCTTAACGACGGCACGCGTGTAAACAGTAAACACCTCGCTCGCGCCAACTGTTAACACTCTGCAAATATTTGCCCGTGCGTGCGTCTGCGCATCTGGGCCGCAGATTACAGGGAGGCGAGTCTCTTTTAAATGCAAAGTTGGTCAATAGAGTGATATAATAATAACAAGAATACATATCTATAATAACTTCAACACAATCACTCGTCCTGGTCCCAAACTAGGATGCCCTCTGCTATGGTAACCAGGCAAGGACATCACAAAAATGGAAATACGGTCAGACTGAGGCTATTTGTACAAATGTACGGCGCCCAGAGGGAATCGAACCCACGATCTCTGGTGTGGTAATCAGACGTGATACCGCTAGGCCATAGAGGCAGTCATATATTATACAGGGCGTCCAACGGCTATGCCACATGGAGGAAAAGTACCTTGAGTATTGTAGATGGCATATTTTGCTGACAGAAGACATTATTTTAATTTAAAAAACTATTTAAACTGCATTCATCGATTTTTAAATAATTACAAGGTTGAACCGGGAATCAAACCCGCTACACGAAAAAAAAACCCCGTTGCTTTATCATACCGATCGAAAGGCTTCATTATAAGGATTCATCATCATCATCAGCCATTTGACGCGCACTGCAGAACATAGGCCTCCCTCATGGTTTTCCAAGCTTCTCGGTCTTGTGCCGCCCGCATCCAGCGACTCCCCGCCACCGTAACCAGGTCATCAGACCGTCTGGTGGGGGGCCTTCCCACGGTGCGTCGTCCTTTATAATCAGCCAGCCGCATTGCGATGGACAAAATCATTTACGCTTCTTTCGGCAGATTCAAGATACGGCAGAAACTTGATTGGACAGTACTCGATTTGTTGCATTAACCAGGTACCAACTAATTATGGAAAATATGCGTACTTCACAAGTGGGTACTGAGTCATTAGTAATAGGTACTTTAAAATGATTGTCAGTTGTATGTCCTTACGGCAATGTCAGCTTTTCATTTTTCTTAACAAAATTTCACATCTAATGTTAAAATTCATGGTCTTCCTTTTATATCTGACACTATGTTAATTAGCAAAAAATAATCCTTTATGATAAAGCCATCGGTATGATAAAACTGCAGGGTTTTTTTTTCTCGTGTAGCGGGTTCGATTCCCGGTTCAACCACGTAATTATTTAAAAATCTATGACTGCAGTTTAAATTGTTTTTTAAATTAAAATAATGTCTTCTTCCAGTAAAATGTTCCATCTACAATATTCAAGGTACTTTCCCTCCGTGTGGCATAGCCGTGGGACGCCCTGTATATTACGGTAATGGTTAATGTTTCGTTAACACTATTGGCAGTCTAGTAACATGAACTTAACTCGGCGTCGCGAGAGATGCTTATTTAATTTGCACGGGTTATACTACTGGAATTACATTTTACTGCTGTTGGTTAGTTGACTACAAAATAGAGGCAAATAACAGATATAAAAATATGCACTAGACTCTAAGCTCTGGTCGCCTGCATGCGACTCCACTGCGAAACATGTGTGATGTAGTGAAATGTACGAAATGTTTAAAAGTACGTACGTTTTTAATTTTACATTTTTACGTTTAAGACATGGTCTATGGCTGATCAATAATAATACTCCTACTTAATATTATAAATGTGAAAGTTTGTGAAGATGTTTGTATGGTTGTTATCAATCACGCAATAACGGCCGAACGGATTTAGATGAAATTTGGTGTGGAGATAGTTTGAGTCCCGGGGAAGGACAAATTTAATTAATCGGAAATTACTCATTCCGTGCGGACGGAGTCACGGGCCAAAGCTAGTTTAAAAATAAATAAGTATGAATTCAAATTCAACGAGTTATTTTCCAGAGATGCGTCTAGTATAGCTTACTGAAAATTTCTTCCCAAGACACCTAATCGATCAACATGCATTAACCACTCGTCTGCCGCGACACAGATCTGTGTCCAACTTAGTATCGGCCACCTATACGTTGCGTTCCGCGAGGGCAGTTCAGAGGTTAAATACTAACGCATAAGAACAAACATTCAATATTCAAAGTAGGTAGTATGTTTTGGTCTCAAGTATGCTTGGCTTTGAGGTCGGGTGTTAGTTTTTTAACACCCTGTATTCTACGACCAATGACAAAGAGACCCCTCAGACGCTGGAGTGTCTGGTACATGCATTTTTAGATGGAGTTGGCCCAGCACATAGGTATACCATCTTCTTAAATTCTTAATCCGTGGTTAAATCACGATTTAATTAAGTAATGCCTCAATTTATTAGATTACGTATGGATGACCCCATTCAAGAGAGCGATAGATACTAATTTACTACACTCAAGAATGCCTAAATATATGAGAAAACTAATAAAAACTGCGACGCGCCCGTAAAATGTTAAGACGCAACATTAATTATATCCGACCAACGTTAAACGTATCCGAAACAAGATATTTCCGTGTGCTAAATCAAAGATTAAAGGTTCACAGACAGAAATATGGGTAGTTTTATGGACTGGACTGGCTACTTTTTACTAATTTGGATGTGACAAACAAATTTTAAGCGATGCCGGACAGGATCGGTTCGTCTTAAATAGTCTCAAATTTTATTGTGTGCGGCTTTACTAAGATCTGTGCTAATACTGTGTTTAGCAAACGGGTTTCCATCTTTACTACAGGGTGACTTTGAAATCGTTAGCTAAGTGTGAGCCAAGTTTTTCGCATGTTTATTTCACTGGGTACACGAATCCACAACTTCCCCGGGGTCTTTATCGATGTGTTTTTGCATTCTCGGACAATGCAATAATGATAATTGCTATATTATGCATGTAAACTCGAAGAAATCATGGTTGCGGTGTTGTTATTTCACTATGCTCACAGATTTTAAGACGATGTTGAATATCAAACTTTGTTCACCACCCTTTAGGACTTCAAATCATAGACAAAAATGGCTGACCGCGTTTTTGGCTGTTTAGCATTCGCAGAAGAACCGTGTGCGGGGCACAAAGCTCGGAGAACTGATGGCCGTTGGGGCGAAAAAGTTTTGAGCTGGCGACCGCGGACAGGGTGGGCAGGCCCCCTACCTGCTTGGGTAGCAGGGCGACGCGAGTCGCCCAATTTAACGTCAAAAATTGCGACTTTCCAATAGATTCTTTGTGAAATTCTGACATTTTAGTCCCACAAAAGGGAAGGGGAAGCTTGCCCTGCAGTGGGCGTCAAATAGCTGATGATGATGATAAAAATAGTTCCTCTCACAGCAAAACCGAAAAAGACAAGAAATAATAACACAATTCAAACGTCCCCAAGTCAAACGTCCAACAAAGCAAACAAACAACAACGGCCGACATAATGGCCGACCCGCAGTTGTGGCCGCAATTATAAACGCATTTGTCTTTGCTTCACAATTGAACCGGCAACGTCGAAGAACGCGCGTGGGGAGTGCCCTACACACACAGTTCGAAGTGTGGTTCCATACCTTATAGATGAAAAATAAAATTCCAAAAGAAATATATCTTAATATAGGGCCGGTAAGGGACGTCCCAAGCGGACGTACTACGACCATATAGGAGATCTATCTATCAAAGGGCAATTAAAACCCGGCGTGCGTGTTGCAATGACTAAAAAAAGAAAAGCTTTGCCAGGATCGTGGCAAGTGGCAAGCCCTGGTCTCAGCCTACCATTGGGATTCGGGTGTGAGTTTATGTAACGTAATGAATATAATTCCATTATTGATCAAAATATCGGAGGTTTGATCTTCCGACGTTTAAGTGGAAATTATTCCGAAATTCCAAATTTCAGTGAAATATGCGTTACAGGTAACCGCCCTATTTCACTAGCGATTTGCGAGCGATTTGAAAGCAATGCGATTGCGCAGCGAACTCGCTGCGATTGCGTAGCGATTGCGCGGCGACGACGCTGCACTGTTGCGGCCAGCTCGCGGCGTGCTTGTCGCGTTTATTTATTTATTAGGTTTTTCAACAGACTCACACTTTACAAATAAAAAAATAATTCGCAATAAGTCAAGCCACAGCGTGAATCCAATAGACAATGCCTTTTAGACACTTAGTAGCAAAATGAATTAATCTGACGAGGAAACACTACTGCTGGCTTTATTGCTTCGCAGACGTGAAAACGAAAGCATAATTAGGTATCAAGTAATCGATTGGGAGAGAGCGACTACACTGTGTATCCCATGTAACGGGAGAATTTTAAATTTTAGCTATAAATAACTTTGTGTCTATTGCATCAACGACCATTGTACCTCCAAACGATGCTACGTCCGCTAACACACGTATTTTTGATATGACTCAAGTGGAGCGGGTCGGGTTTTCGAATGCGATTGTACAAAATGGCGTCGATGATGATAATCGCGGCCAAATCGCCGCAAATTGCGCAGCGTCGTTGCGGCGTCGTCGCGACGTGTTCGCCGCGCTTTCAAATCGCTCGCAAATCGCTAGTGTGATAGGGCTCTATAGGATCCCAACAAAAATCTAAAAAGTCAGATCTCCGAAGTTCCGACAGTAGTGGATTTCCAAGAAGATTTGACGGACTGACTACTGGAGTTGACTCTACAAGCCCAGGGTTGGCGAAATCGGATAATAGTTTTATTTTTTAAGTTTGACATATTAAAAACATACTTGTAAGAAAATTCCGGCATCTCTGCTCCGCAAATTGATTTTACCGCATTCACCAAAAACAGATTTTACCAAAGTTTGACACCGGCCTCTCTCAACTATTCTCGATTTTATGACGTACGTAAAAAATAATTTTTCGATGTTATGACGAACCCGAATAGTACATTGTTCACCGAGAGGAGAAAGTGACCGAATACCGTCGAGGGTGTCGTTACACCCGAGATCGGGAATCGCAGTTTCTCTCGAGTGATACATAGTGCTTTATACTACACCTGCTTGATAGTTTTATTTTACTTTCTACGAAAACTGAATCCTCAAACAACACACAAATTGGAAATGGCGCCAATGGCGTCTGCAATTTTCACATGTTCTTTTTTCAAATTGTTTATCCTGCCGCCGCAGGGTCGCACTGCCAGCCCGACACCATCCAACACACAGCTTGCGAACTTGGAGATAAAAACTCACTGTAAAAACTTTTTGGCTTTTGATATTTAGGTTACCGGCGCATAGTCTTAGCCAAAATTAAAAAAGAAAAACCACGTAAGAAATGGATTTTCATACACTTTTCTCTCCCGCTCAGATGCGTTTTCTCCCCGCATATTTGTTCGATATGCAATGACGTACTTTCTACCGTAAATTTGATAAAGTATCAAGGTACTTTCCAAGCAGGTGTAGTATAAAATTTATTTTTCTATCAGCGCACGCCAATTCTCTCAATATTACCCATCACTAATACTTATAAAAACTAGCTGACCTGGCAAACGTTGTTTTGCCATATGAATTAGCCTACGACCTATTCTCAATCCTAACAAAAATGTACAAAAAATAGTTATTTAAGATACACGTGCGGAAAGTAAGGTTTTATACGAATAAGTGCCAAATTGAAACCACGAGCGCAGCGAGTGTTTTCATTGGCACGCATTCGGATAAAAACCTTTTAGGCTCAAGTATCTTACAACATTTTTCAATGCATTTTGCGAGGAAATACAACAAAAAAATAAGTATAATAAAGAAAATTTATTATAAATACCAAATTAATTGTTGAAATTGAAAGTTTTTTTTTTTTGACAGAAAAACCTCCTTGCATCTTTGTAATTTTTTAAATTTTATGACTTGCGTGTGAAATAAAGGATTTCAGTACTGTTTTATTTCACGCGTGAAATAAGGAGTCGGTTTCCGCATAATTTTGTTACACAAAAAAGAAAACTTTACGAGCAACTGCATTGAAAAATCATAAACATCGGTGAAGCCGTTTCGGAGGAGTCCGACAAAAACACTGTAACTCGAGATTTTTATGTATTAGATACACTTGAAAATGGCCACTTTCCTTCAGCTAACACTTGGATATAAATCTGCACTGACACGTTCAAAACCGCGATCCAAACCGGCATTGTAGCGGTCACATCCGAATACTCGACACAATGCATTAACAATGTAACTGGACATTATTTATGGTAGAGTTTATGGCATTGACATAAAACGTACATTATATCATGGCAAACGGCCGGCTGGACGTGGATTTAGATAGATTATCGTTTGGTTGCAATGTGCAGTACGTTAGGCTTACATTTAGTAATGTAGTTCACTTTCGTTTTCACTTTCTTTCACTTTATTGTTGTTACTCATTGTGAACCTTTAAGTATAGAGTTTCAGCACAAAATGTACTTTAAATGTAATCCACAATCCTTCTCTCAGGAAGAGGATTTGTGAGGGTATGAGATTAACCACTCTTGAAAGAAAATAGAGCTGAAGAAGATGTTGGGTGATAATTATATTCATTTAACAAATATTGTTGTAACTCACTGCAGAACTTGATGATTACCTTAACTAGTCTTTAAGAAAATCACCGACGGGCCATAATACATTTTATTTACCAATGTCGCCAACTATAAGGATGTTATTATTATTCACTGCAAACCTTTATTATTGTTTTAGGTGCACTTTAAATTATACTTCATCATCAGCCATTGGACGCCCACTGCAGGGCATAGGCCTCCTTCGTGGTTCTCATAACCATGAAGGGTTTTGCCATAATCGCCACGCTTGGCAGGCGGGTTGGAATCTCAGGAAGACGCTGCTGCCTGTCTCCTGGTAATTGATTTCGTTAGTCGCCTTCTACGACATCCACGGAAGGAAATGGAGTGACGCTATTCTTAATCCGGCGCCACACGGAACCAATTATGCTTATAAAAACTGAAATAAATACTCGTAGTAACCAACAACCCGACTGCTAAACATTCACTACTAAACAGGCCGGACCAAACCAGAAACGAGTCACATTGATGAATTTGGGTCCCGCCTGCTTAGTAGTTAATGTTCAGCAGTCGGGTTGTGGTTATTTGTTATTTGAGTTTTTTTTTTGTGTTTTTATCGATTTTTGATTATGCCCATACTCTCTCTCTGAGAGAAGGTCTGTACCCTACATTGGGACGTATATTGGCTGCTTATGATGATGTAACTAAATAAGAAGATTTCTTCAAAGAAACCAACATCTTAACAGTTGCATGTCAATACATTTATGAAAATATTATGTACGTTAGAAAAAATATCAAAGACTTCGAAAATGTTGGTGGCCACCATAATGTTAATACTAGAAATAAACATAAATTGTCATTTCCACTATTTAGACTTGCAAAAGTTAACACATCCTTTATGGGGCACTGTATAAGGTTCTACAACAAAATTCCTCAAGATATATTAGAGTTACCTCCAACGCGATTTAAAAAATGTGTTAAGCACATTCTGTGCAAAAAGGCTTACTATAACATCAAGGATTATTTAGAAGACAAAGATGTTTGGCATTAAACAGTAGATTAATATTATTTAAAGGACGATTGTGACTAGTGTTCAACACATTCATGACTAATATTTTAAGTTGAAAACTCTGTTAATTAAGTTAAAACGTGTTTTGAAAAGAATAAATGTGGAGTTTCTTTGTTAGTTTCTTCTCCACATAATCCATTAATTGTGAAACTAGCAACTTTGACGTTCATTAAGTAAACATTCTGTTTTTACAATGAATAAAAATATTTGAATTGAATTGATGTACTGTGTGTAATTATTCCAACTTTATAAGGACAATGTATGGCAAGCCGTAGGTTTGTTACTCACAACGTGCTATAATCGATTTAGGTAGGTTGCGTTATAATTGGAACTGTCGCATAATGCGTGTTCGATTCCCCGATTGGTAATGACAGGGCTCGCCTCTGAGACCGCACCTCCGGTACCGACCGCAAACAAATTAGGTGAAGAGGTTTACTGGAGATGGAAAATTCTTTGGAGATCTTCTTAAAAGACGATGTTATTCTTCATCAGGGATACAGGACTTGCAATAGTATATATCTGTGCCTATACTGATCACGTTTGGCTGGGCTAAGCGTCTCTAGGCGGTTTTAGAACGTCCTCTCTTTCAAGTGAGGCACCATTTCAGAGCGATTTTTGCTGAGTTGTTATCGGGTCTCCTCATTGTATACTTAATCCAACGCCAGTGGCGCGCCACTTTTGGATTATTATTTCCTATTTTATTGGTTTTGTGGGGTCTTATTGCAAGAAAAGTGTAACATGTCCTTTTACTATATTAATAAATACACACACATATGTGATGTGCATGTATAAAATGTGTAAAACACACTTGCAGTTGCGATTTTTTCTCTTAATTAATGGAGAACTTAAAGAATTTTGAAGAATCTGGAAGAGAATGCTTCTTGCATTAAGCACGCCCTTGTACACTTACAATGTAATTAGTGCAATAAAGAATTAAAATAAATAAATAAATCTTTCAAATGCGGTCAGTCCTTTAACAGAGCCTAACAGACTAAGTTTCGTCAGTTGCAAGACCCAATTCGAACTCGAAACTCAATAATATGGCTCCAGCCATTCCATTGCTCGGAATATTTTCCCTCTAACTTTTGTCCTGACCGTCCAATCAACTTTCCGGTTGGCCTGTTACACCGTAATGATTATTCCGACAATCTCAGTCGGTATTATTGCGAGCAAAAAATCGAATGCCACATTGTCTTCGTTTGGACCGAAACAATCGGGATGCAATCTCGTTTCGCGACGGATATAGCTTTTCGAGTCCGTGATTTGGAGGTATTGTGGCTGTGTTTTCCCCGACTACGAAAGTAAAAAAGAGACATCATAGATACCGAGAAAGGATCGATACGACAAGAGAGAAGATCTTGGTATTGGTATTGGGACACTTGTTAGGTCACGTCAATTTTATAAAAGAATATCATAGCAGGAAAGATAGCAGCTATCTATATTGACCAAATTAAAGAAAAGGTGAATGACGTGACGTACCAGGTAGTAAAGAGGCTGGCCTGTAACCGGAGCGAGTGCAGCAAACTTTTCATGTAATACGTTATACTCAAAAGCATCCTTTTAAATATAATGTAAGGGAATGAAGAAGCTGGTTACGTATATCTAGCAATCCGCTCAGCAATAAATTGATAAGCAATAAGGCCGCTAATTGTACTGTATCTTTGTAAATATTTTGTGTTTGTGTTTTATTTATTTATGTATTGATGTTGAGGAAGCGAAAGTGATCTGTCAGGATCGTAGCAAGTGGCAGTCTCTGGTCTCTGCCTACCCCTCTGGGATGCAGGCGTGAGTTTATGTTATGTTTGTTATGTTTGTATTGATACTTTTATTACACTTAAAAAAATCGTACAATGCGATAGTTTAAGGCCATAAGTTTTCCTGGTGTACAATAAAGAATATTCTATCTTACCTATGCTACAGAAGATCCGGTAGAACTTAATAGATAAGTACAAAGTACAGCTTTTATTAAAACAACAATTCTGAAATCGGGACAACATTTTCATAACGCAACCATATTATTCATAATCATTTGAACCATTATAAAAATATGCTTGTATTCACTATAAATAACCCTTATAGTTCTACTGAACCTTGCTGCAACTTCTGTTTGTATATTTCTTGATGAAAATGTTAATGGAAAACTTAATTTTAACGAAATAGGTATGTATGTCGTGGTATCGTTAGTGAGAACGTACAAAGTCACCCGAAAAGTTAGAACTTACATATAAAAAAAAATCGGTTACTCGAAGGATAGTTTAGAGGTAGTGCAGAGTGCATCAGAAAATGCAAATGACGCACCTACGCTCTGTTTGAGACTTTTTGGCAGACGGTTTTTTATTTTTTATTCTTTTAAGGATGATTATGGTCCGTTGTCGTGTTTCTGTTCAATAAACGATTTTTTATTTATTTATTATTATTTATTTTTGTTTTTGAGTTTAGATAAACCAACCGCAGGCTATTAACTCAATGACGAGCCATCTGAATGGATATCATGAAAGTGTATCGAACGTCATAAAGTGGACTCGTCAATGGGTCGTCTACTTAGGCTCTGGTCGAATGGGCCCTTATTTTCACTGTATTCATCGACATAGGTCAACTTCTATGACACTACGATATGAAAACGGTTCAAAGTCAAGAAGTCCACTGCTGGACATAGGCCTCCTATCATCATTCAGGCACAAGAAGTCCACTGCTGGACATAGGCCTCCTATCATCATTCAGGCACAAGAAGTCCACTGCTGGACATAGGCCTCCTATCATCATTCAGGCACAAGAAGTCCACTGCTGGACATAGGCCTCCTATCATCATTCAGGCACAAGAAGTCCACTGCTGGACATAGGCCTCCTATCATCATTCAGGCACAAGAAGTCCATTGCTGGACATAGGCCTCCTATCATCATCATTCAGGCACAAGAAGTCCACTGCTGGACATAGGCCTCCTATCATCATTCAGGCACAAGAAGTCCACGGCTGGAAATAGGCCTCCTATCATCATTCATGCACAAGAAGTCCATTGCTGGACATAGGCCTCCTATCATCATTCAGGCACAAGAAGTCCATTGCTGGACATAGGCCTCCTATCATCATTCAGCCACAGAAATATGAGAATATTGAATCGTTATTTTTTTTGGCTTTTGAAGATCTCAGGAAACGTATAGAAACATTCGAAATGTGGTGCTACAGACGCATGCTTAAAATTAGCTGGACCCAAAAGGTTACGAACGAAAAGGCTCGACGGATCAACGAGAAGCGCGAGCTTTGGAATACCATCTGAAGGAGAAAGATTACATACTTGGGGCATATAATCAAATTCCCGAGACAGGGATTTTTCCTACATAATAGTAGGAAAAATCCCTGACAAGAGACGCATAGGCCGAAGAAAGACATCCTGATTGAGAAACCTGTGGGAGTGGAGTGGAATTGCCAGTGCTGCCGAGGTCTTCGACCTTGTAAGAGACAGAGATAAATATGCAGAGCTGACTGTCAACCTTCGCTAGTCGGAGAGGCACCATAAGAAGAACATGAAGATCGTTTTACTTCTGTTTGGCTATTAAGCTGTAACTAGTTAGTTAGCACTTACTGTAGACAGTTTTAAATGCATTGATCCTCACAAAAAAGTTACAAGAATTACTCTCTGAAAAGTAGTCTAGTATCTGCATAAAGAGTGCAATTTTTTTTCTCTTTCAGCCAATAAATTATCTTATTTAAATTCTTTATTGCACCAAGAAAATGTTGTACAATTTGTATCTTCTCTTTATCTAAAATTGTCAAATACTGATGACTGTCTAAAACAAATCTCTATTAGCTAACTGTTAAGGTTGTCCTTGTCGCACATAACATACAAGTTGCAAATCCATAGACACAAGATGAAGTTGTGGCGAGCACATGGCAACTCTGCACGCGCACTATAAACTCCGACATTCCTGCATCGCGCAAGCAAAATGTTCCTCATGACATACCATAAATATAACGTCCGACGAACATCAGATGGACCGGCCGTCCCCAGGCATACGATCTGCCTGGCGGGAATTTCCCTTCATAGTGGAAGAGCACGATCACCCGCTCTTCCCTACAGTGGGGACCCCGACGTGATGCACGCACGCACGCACGCACGCACGCACGCACGGGACAACCATTAGCAGGACCGGCCGTCCCCAGGCATACGATCTGTCTGGCGGGAAATTTCTCTTTATAGTGGAAGAGCACGATCACCCGCTCTTCCCTACAGTGGGGACCCCGACGTGATGCACGCACGCACGCACGCACGCACGCACGGGACAACCATTAGCAGGAACGGCCGTCCCCAGGCATACGATCTGTCTGGCGGGAAATTTCTCTTTATTGTGGAAGAGCACGATCACCCGCTCTTCCCTATAAAGTAAAAGATTATTTACAAGAGAGGGTTAGTTGCATTTTGAGATTTCATATTTTTGTATATTTTTTTCTAGTTCTTCTATTTATTTCATGGTATAAAAACAAAGTAATTTCAACCAATTTTCGAGACATGTTGTTCATGTTTCTATTTTTTGTTGGAAACACAAGCGGGAGTGTTTTCTAATGCCCCGACACGGGACGGGAACGCCCCGTCTCACATGCATGAAGTATTTTGACAGCTGTCAATTCGTTTCAGAGTGTCCTTTTTGTTTGCTTTAGGATACACGTGCTGCGTGTTTGTTCGAATTTATTTCTTGTTAATGTGTTATGCGGAAAATAACTTGGAACAAAAATCAGGAAACGTCACGTAAGAGTTTTTTTTTATTTTTAAAATCCGACGAATCCTAAGTCAGATCCCGCGTCTCCCGCCAATGAGACACGAAATACATCCATGTGATGTGAAAGTAATTTTGTCAAGTTGTTTGTCGGGCATTATACGATTGGCGGATTCGGCGTGTGACGTGACAAGATGATACCTCATCTTATCTTAGACCTTTAACAGAGACGTTGCTGCTTTGAGATACAAAAGTGACTATCCTTTACCTAATGGTGTAGATATAATATAGTTAGAGTTCCGCCATCTCAATGTCATCATCAGCCATTTGACGCCTACTGCAGGACATAGGCCTCCCTCCCTCATGGTGTTCTAACCATGAAGGGTTTTGCCATAATCGCCACGCCTTGGCAGGCGCGTTGGCGATCGCAGTATGCGGTTGGAATCCGAGGAAGACGCTGCTGCCCGTCTCCTCGTAAAAAAAAATCCTGTAATTTACAATAAAAACACTCCGAATGTAATAAATAAAAAGTTAACTGTCCCACCAGTAAACAACTATTATGGAAAAAGGACAAGACAGTCCCTACTATACTAAATGAAATGTCAGTGGAAGTAAGATCCTCACAAAATGCTTTATAAAAAGTGTGTAGCTTCTGAATTAATGAACCAGATTGTAACCAGTACCATAAATTTATCCTAGTGTTAAGTATCTTCTCTTACTTTTCTATGTAAACTTAATTTAAGTCATTTGTTAGGTACATTTTAAGTAACTAAATTGAGAGTAAATCTGCCAACAAACTATTATTTAGTTTGGCGGAAATGAAATTATTTAAAAATGTATGCGCCTTTTACAGAATAAACAATTATTTATTATTATGATTTGATAGGTAGTACCTACCTAATGAGCAGTAAAGTTGACATTTTTTAACAAGAGGGTTGGCATTTTAAGCTTTCAACTGCTATAAACCGTCTTTCCGTGCTTTCAAACTCTTGCAATCACATCGCTGCGAACGAACCTATAAGGCCTTGAGCACAGGCTTTCTTTCAGAGAAAGAAAGGGAGGTTCTTACATAATATCTTACATATTCGTGGCATATTTTAGCCTCTCTTAAATTCCACTGTATAGTTTCTACCCTGTGTTTCTATCTACCTAATATTATGTACCTACGGCCGACAGCTATTAGAGCTGTACATTTTTGGTATAGTTCGATGCAACGGAGTAGAGTGCACGTAATGTAAAGGTTGACATAATGTCGACTGAATGTCTTACTCGCCCTCTTCGAAGGTATTTACCTAAAGACGTTTTGGCAGACTACTCGGGAGGAAGTAGCAGAGTAAATCTCCTTACTTATATCTCCCGCACAAAAAGTGCATTTTACAAAGGCCCCATATGGGGGATGAAAAATCGTTGTTTAATGCGAGCCACTTTTTTTATGCCTTTCCAAAGCTGCGTGTCATCAATCATCGCTAAAATTTAAAAAAAACCTACTACAATGTTCGCGCCATCGCATTCTTTTTAATGTTTTTTTCTTCATTCCATCCAGTCACTGCCAGTTATACTACCTACATAAGACATTATGTTGTGTGCCTGTTAACTTTTTTATTTTAAGTGGCGATCTGTCAAGCTGAAGACGTCAATTATTTTATTTGCCTCTCTTTTGTATAGATATGCTAATTTATCTGTATTATGTATGGGCGCCCCCATACCTTCCAGTATACTCGAACATACCAATAATTGTACTGAACTGAAACACATAAGCTAGAACTCTATTTGTTAAGGATTAGCCTTTACAACGATATTATGCGGTTGTGGGCTGTAAAAGGAAGATAAAATATATTTTGTCGCGAACATAAGAATTGTAATCAGGATTCTTAGCTGGCCACACTAATATGAAATGCTAAGTCTCCACAGAGTTCTGACCGTCTTTTTTCTCATGAGACGGTGACAAACTACCAAGGCATACATGACGCGATAATCTCTCTACCAAAAACGACAGCTATTTGTAGAATTAAAAACCAGCCAAGCGCGAGTCCAAATCACGCAGGGTTCCGTACTACCACTGTTCCGTACTACTTCTTCTTTTATTCAATTCGGGACCTTTAGCTCCAGTCCGACTCACACTTGGCCGGTTTCTACTACTTTCGGTTATACTACATATTACTGCGCTATAATCACACCTACTTTAATACTTGTATGAATTACAGAAAAAAATTAAACCTTAAAAAAATATGTTTGTTTTATAGAGAAAGTCTTGTTCATTTTTGTTCAGGAATCCGCTGTAACGACACAGATTCTGTAAAAATTAAATGGCTACCTAATACGGCTCAAAAGATAAAGTCTTCTATAGAGAGAGACAAACAGGCGTCGTAGACATAGGAATAGGGATCCAGCTGGCACCCTTCGTTTAAGGAACCCTAAAAAGTAAAGCTTGTGGCGTTTGTTTAGAAAACGTGGACATTTTATGAGGTGATGGCGATACGGCGCACGCGCCATCTCCTTTACACGAGTTGTGGATTCCGATGCCGTCTACAAACGATCTGGAAATTTCTTACTCCCGAGGGAAATTATTTTTTTTAATAAGATTCAATAGGAATTTTCAAGTCAAATAAAACGGTCGATCGATGGGAATTCTTCTAAGTAGTTCGTAAATCTGTCGTCGATTAACTAAGGGCCTGTTTCTGAATTGAGAATTTCGCTACGTAAATAGTTAACCGTAGTGCTGTCTCTTCGAATTTCTCAGAAAAGAGCCTGACAGAACGCTACTTATGTATTTACTTAGCGAAATTCCCAATTCAGAAACCGGCCCTATGTCTTACCGATAAATCCTATTTATCGTTTAAATTTAGTTATACAGGAATTTTGTATCTCAATCAATCAATCAGTCCGTACTCGTCCACTGCTGGAGATAGAGCTCTCCTAAAGCACGCCACTTCTTGCTGTCCTCAGCCATCCTCCACGAAACGCCATATCTTAAGGGTCTCCAGGGAGTAACGCTAGCGCCACCGAGGAAAACAATCATATCTTTTTTTACAGATGAAATTTGCAAAAAGTGTCAGCACAATCTCTCAATCATGTTAATAGTAACTTTTAGGACCCATGGCCCTGAACCTAAGGCCAAAAACCTAGGACTCGATAGCATTAACGCCAGAAACGGCCGTTTTTGGCATAAGTGCTATCTAGACCCAGGTTTGTGATCCTAGGTTCTTTGTCGAGGGTCTTCATCATCATCATCAGCCACTCGACGCCCACTGCAGGGCACAGGCCTCCCTCGTGGTTTTCATAACCATGAGGGGTTTTGCCATAATCGCCACGCTTGGCAGGCGGGTTGGCGATCGCAGTATGCAGTTGGTATCTCAGGAAGACGCTGCTGCCCGTCTCCTGGTAATTTATTTCCTTAGTCGCCTTCTACGACATCCACGAAAGGAAATCGAGGGCCTTTCTGTCTAGCCACTGCCAGCAATCTGTCTTAGATCGTCGGTCCAGCGAGCTGGTGGGCATCCTACGCTGCCCCCATTACTATCGGTTCTTCGGCAGATGTGACCAGCCCACTGCCTCGTCAACTTGCCAATCTTATAGGTCACCTTAGTTTTTTGGGGAATTTGTCTCATATTTGGTGAGATCCATCGAAGAGACTCCGAGCGTAGCCCGTTTCATAGCGCGCCCAGGCTTTGAATCTGTGGACTAGTGCCTTCGTTTCGTTGTTTTCAATTATATTAGACGTTACTTCTCTAAAGTACTGTAATGTACTGTAGAAATTACAATTCTTTAGTAACTTTTCACTTTTACTTACCTACGTTACGTTTACGTCATCATCATCAGCCATTTGACGCCCACTGCAGGACCTAGGCCTCCCTCATGGTTCAGGGCAATTTTTTGTGAGTATTTAATGTATGTGGTGTGTATATAGTGATTGCCTCGTTGGTCTAGTGGTATCACGTCTGATACCATGTCGGAGGTCGTGGGTTCGATTCCCACTGGAGTCCATCGTACATTTGTACACGGCCTCATCATCATCATCAGCCCGTTTACGTACTTATGATAAATGTAAGGGCTCTCACACATAAACACGATACGACGTCATGTCGTGCTACGACGCGTTAAGTTGGGTTAAATTAGTATAACTACGTAGTTGCGAATATCCCTTCGGCCGATCTAGTCAACTCATAACTAATCGTGACTTATTCAACTCAGAGCTCAATATTGGTTCAAAATTTCGCTCAAATTAAAGCCAAATTAGGGCGTCGTATCACGACGACGCGACGTTGTATCGTGTTTATGTGTGAGAGTCCTAAGACGACTTTAATGGTGCTATTAACAGAAACGCGTCGTCTACGCGTATAAAACGTCTTGTGCATGCGTGCATAAGTACATAAGCCAACAGCAGAACTCCTCCAGTCTTCAATCTGTAATAGGGGACCGTACAGCAACCTAATTAGCTAGTTAGTAGTTACCCACTCGCTGAGAGCAGCTGACGGTGAAGTATCAGCTTTGCGCTTTAGACCCGAGACTGCCGAATATTGCGCACAGAATGTTAACTCAAACGGTAGAAATAGAAGTATGATTGTGCTTCAATAGAAGGTGGTTTGGTTTAGCTATCAAGAGGTCTCCGGGTCAAAGCTCAGCATCCGGATAATCTGTGAGTCTGACTTAGCTACTCTTAATGATCCTTAGAATAATGTTAGATCTCAAAAGAAATGCTTTTTTCTCATTTTCCGTCGGTTTATTTTATCCATTGCCTACGACATATTCTACCTAGTTTAAAGATCATTTCCGGCACCAAATAATGTACCCACATTTAGAAATAAATAAAGCTGTTTGTGTAAGTTGAACTTCTAAAAGTGACTATCTAGGGCTGAGAGTGTGCAGCAAATTAGCTGTTTAACTTAATTAATTTATGCTCGCCGCTGCCCGCCTTTCGCGAGAGATTCGATTAATATCACGTTTGTACACACCACGGCACGTATTCACAGTGGCGATCTTATTTAAACCCTAAAGCCAGTGTCTTTATGTTAAAAAACCTTGAGTTCAAAATGTAAAAATGTTTATCATTCTCTTACGTGTGATTTTGTCGGAAGAGACCGACCATTTCAATGAATCAATGAAGGAATGTAGCCTTAACATAAACTGATCATTCCTTCATTGATTCATATATTCATACATATTTACCGATTTATGAAACCCAAAAACTGTGCTCATAATTACCTGGATTCTCTGAGGGGCAGCTGACTGGTGCTGATATTTTCGTTGCAAAAACCTACTGGTTTCCAAGAAAACCCGTAAAAAACATCCTACTTACAAAAAAAAGCAAGAAGACTTTGAATTTTATATAGGTATGCAGATTAAAATCTGCATATATCTACTAAAGTAGTCTTCTGAAATTCTGCGATTTGGTGAGGCCAAAGTATGGGCCCTGCGGAGCTGGTACTCATAATATAACTAGTACGATACGGGAACGAAAAATTACTCTAAGCGACGAGATACATCAATCAAACGATGCAAAAATGAATGGCCTATACCGCCAAAGACCGAAGGCCAAGCTCCGCTCAGATCGAGGTCAAAGGCCGAGACCTTGCAGCGAAATAGAACATTCCAGTTTCAAGATTTCCGTTTTTTTATTGAACTACATTATTAGCCTGTACAAACTTAAGACCAAACAGGCTGACCCGGAAACCGAACCCACGACCGAGCGGCGACTGTCACTGTCACGTCCACAATTTACGACCCGTTATCGCATTACCACTACATGATAAGGCATAACTCGTAAAGGCACAAGAGGACGTTTTTTCGTCGAGATTCCTCCTTCGGCACGGACCTCAACGTGGGGATTGTAGCACAGTAGGTATACATACATACATTAGCCTTATTTGACCGAGCCACATTCGTCCACTGCCAGACATAGGCTTTGAGGGAGGCCTCCCTCATCTGTCCTCAACCTTCCTCATTCTGGCATTGAAAAGGATTCCTATTAGCATTTTTCACTTAAATTTAAATTTTAATGGCTTCTTATACTGTAGCGCATAATTTGAAAGTATTTTTTCTAATTATGTACTACTATTACTGTGCAATCTGTGCATAACAATAAATCAATGTACTACTATATAATGAAGTAACTTATAATTTGTTTATGGATGAATAAACTTTATCTTATCTTTCAAAAGGTGAAATTTGTATTACTCCTAGTGTATTTGAATCGAATGAACGAAAGCAGGAAGTCCGAAAATACATAACGCCTGTATCTCGTAGGGGTAAGAAAAGATCAGGGCTCATGCGCCCGCTTCGTACTTGGCAATCAAATTGTGAGCGTCGTCCACAACACAGGCACGCCTATTGTGGAGTCGCTGTGAACTCACAAATTAAACTTTTGCTGCCTACCCACCTTTTGTAACCAAACAATCATTATGTCAGTTACTATTGCCTTTTTTGTCTTGTTTGGTTAATTTTTCAATGGTCGGATGAAGCTTAACTTGGAAGTAAACTGCATGCTGTCGATGTGACGGCATGGGTTTTATTCTCCGGTGGGTTTTATCTGATTATTGAAAAACCCGGTCTAGCAAAGTAAGATTTTATGTGGCGGTTAAATAAAGTCATTTTCATTTTTCATTTTGCTACTTTTGAAATCACAATTTTTGCATTTACATTAAAAGGATGAAACCATCATATTTGCCCGTCCATGTATGCTGTTAAACCACTGTACCTACTCTAACCCAAGGAACCGAACCTCTTTACGACACGGTAACGTGTTGCGTATCACTCCGTTTTGTCGAGTTACGACATTACCCCACAGAATGGGCCGCTGGAAAATTGAATTGTCAAAAAGGGCCTCGAAGGAACCCCGTTTATTATAGCAGCCTCCCCAGACCGTCCCTCAGAGAAAAATAAACTACTATAAGTATGCTGGGCTGCCGATAAATATGATGTTTTGATGATGTTGTGATGGGTTTCGTTTGACGGTAAGATACCTTTGTGTAGAGTCGGCGGAGTAGAAAAATAACCAACCGTGAGGAAAAATATCGTGAGAAAACCTAAGTGCCTGAATTGTTCAAAAAAATCAGGGCTGAAATAGCTCGTCGGCGGTGGACGTAATCCTATACTCTTTTTCTGAGTGATGTCAAGGTTTTTATTTCATAAACCTTTACTGTTCCACCTTTGGTACTAAAAGTAGAAGAAGAAGAAGAAGAAAAACATTTATTTAACACCACAAAGACATACATTTAACAATGATTAAAAACGGACAAACAATTGAACATGAAAGAAAAGTAGTGAGTGAGTGTGACATAACTAGATGAAAAGAAAAATATGTTTAACTTGAAATTTACCACTGTTAGGGGGGGTATCGCCCGGGTTGTATACACAGGGAGCTATACCGAAAAGAACGAGAAATCATCATAGGCCTTTGCGTCCTTTACCGATTATTAAGGCGGTGCCTAAGAGTTTGACACTATTTCGAATGACTAAAAAGTTCGACTCAAGAGTGACAGGCCCTACTGCATGTACCACACATAAATGAAGAGTCCGGAGTCGGGTCAGTACGGATTTGGAGTCTCCTGGCTCTTTTGTCCGCCAGTGCCGAGCACCATATGTACCTCGTCATAGGTCATGCGACCCTACAGAAGTATGACAAAACCGGAATTTCAAAGACGGAATAACCTTGGATGAGTAGTACTTTTGTGTCTCTCCATTTGGAGTTACGGCATGCCCCGCAAATTAACAGACTCATTTGCATGCATATTGGTCTGCACATTCTGTCTGGACACCGCCGCATCGCTCGCATTAGACGAGCGGGCAGCTTTTCAAAAAGGACTAATTGGAATGGTTTTATGACTGGAAAAATGTGGAAAAGAGTCTTTAGACTTTGAATACAAATTAGTCTGTGAGTACGGTTAATTTGTCGAGAACTGAGATTTGTTCATTCGACGGCATGTGAACCATTATATACAGGTTACTGTCGATATAATAATATGCACTTTTATACGCATACACAGCGTGCACTCTATTTAGCTAGGGACCCCACATGCACACAACTTTATCATCGACTAATTATTATTATTAATACGTTTATTGCACATAAGTAAAAAATACAATGGCAATGTGGCGGACTTAATGCTATAAGCATTTTCTACCAGTCAACCACAGGAGGTGCAAGAAATTAACTAATAATTATGATGTGTGACCTACATTTAAAATCTATTTTAGTTATCACGTTTACTTTTTAAATTAACGAAAGTCAATGAATGTTTATGCAGCAAAGGCGATTGTCAGGTTCTTGGCAATGAGCAAACTCTGGCCTACCCCTCCGGGATTCACGCGTGAGAGTGTGTTTGTGTGTAATTCTTGATAGAGAAAATTGGCAAATCATTTCTTTATTGAACTCTACAAATTATTTTGCTACGAATCATGACTAATACGTAATGCTGCCTGTGAAACCGACTCAATCTACCCATGAGAGAAATTAAATCATAAACACATATTTGGTCGCTCCCGCGGCGACTTCAAAACCAAGATGGCGGATAGCAGCCGGGGATAGCGGCGCGCGCGCATCGATCCACGCGCGATAAAGCGTGTGTGAACAGGGATTTAGAATCAGCTGGTTTCAATCTGACACTTGTATGTGGCTTTCTACGATACCACGCTCGGTATACTTCGTGCTAGATACGCTTTCCCTGGATGTAAATGATAATATAATAATTTATTTCAGACACAGGTATCCATATTATACTTATTAGTAAAAAGAGAACTTACGGCTTTGTTAGTGACTTAGCTATTATTTACACTGTTTTTTTTTTCTTTTTAAAGTAACAAAACCAACGATAAAATACGGAAAAATACATATTTATTTCATAGTCAAGTTAAATAAGCCTAATCCAAGGTCCGAGGTCCAAGGGTCGAAGGGTGCAAGGTCCTTATTCAAAGAAACTTCCCAATCTTAGATAAAAATATTTTAAATCATACAGACTTCGTGCTAGTTTCGGATGCAGAGGTCTTCCTGAGTTCGGTCCTCTGGTCAGAGGGGATTGTGTTTCATTGCTACAGGGAGGCGAAACGGAAAGCTGAACTCCCTGGCCAAGACTGGGCTAAGATCGGTTTTTTATCTGTATTTATAATTAGGCTATGGGCCTAATAAACGTCTCCCAAAAATGTAACCAGTGAGTACATATTTATTTTCGTTCCTCTTCTTCCTCCTGTGTCTCTCCACTAATGGAGGTTGGCCGTCAGCTCCGCATGTTCTTCTTCGTTTCTTGCGAAGCGAAACAGGTCTTCGACGCTAGCTGTCCGTCCATTCTCTGATGTTTCTGAGCCACGACTTCCTTCTTCTCCCAACACACCTCCTTCCCTCCATGTACCTCTATGTTATTGTCGGAACAGTTTATTTAGGCAAATTTATTTAATTTCGTCTGTAGGTAAGCGTTTAAAATACTCCCTTTTAAGGTTCCGTACCCGAAGGGTGCCAAACGGGAACCTATTACTAAGACTTCACTGTCCGCCTGTCTGTCTGTCTGTCTGTCTGTCTGTCACCAGGCTGTACCTCATAAACCGTGGTAGTTAGGCAGTTGAAATTTTCACAGATGATGTGAAAATTTCAACTGCCTGTCTATCCTTTCTGTTACCGCTATAACAACAAATACTAAAAACAGAATAAAATAAATATTTTTAAGGGGGGCTCCCATACAACAAACTTTGTCTAAAGTTAGCGCTCGCCATTTAGCGGCCATCTATGTATCCTTCACAGCGCCGAAGTCATGTCGTTAAATGTCAATGTTAAACGCTTCTTGTTAATTTCTATAGATGGCGCTGTTCTCAAATTCGATCTTTGTCTAATGTTGTATAACCCTTCTTGCGCGAGTCCGACTCGTACTTGGCCGGTTTTTATTATCTGTCGTGTCGCTTCGAAACTCTCAAATTCTTTTTGCTTTTTTCTTTTTTTATTGTTAAGGGAGTCAAAAGCGGCACTCTTGAAGGTACTTGTAATCAATTATTGTATTGGTTTGCTCGAAAATAATTATAAATTCGTTTGATTTATGTGAAGTCTGTTGGAGCGGACGATGCCTTTTTTTAGATCTTTGTTTCATCTGTCATTGTCCTTTGGAAAAAGCGGAAGAAGTACTTTTGACTTCTAGTACCTTATATTTTTAAGACCTCTTTGTAAGTAGGTACTAGATTACTTTAAATAATTGAGCTAGTTATACGTCTAGTTTACCATTATTTCAGCTACGTAAGGATGTATGTATCAACCGTAGATAAGCCTGCATACATTATATAAATAGTCTACAACGTGTCAATTTCTTTCCTGTGGTTTTTGTACTAATAGCTAGCAGGATAGCTACTTTATTATCAGACAGGCAAGACTGTGTAGATCGACAGCAGGTCAAGCCTGTTATTTAAGTTTTATTTTTGGTAATGTTTTTTATTGTGCAATAAAGTGTAACAAACAAACAAATAAACAACTTTTACATGTTTTTGCTCCAATTAGAGTGCACGTATGTAAAGGTTGATGTGTCGTTATGTAAGGAATTAGATTTGAAGTTAAAATTAAGTTACAGTTTTTGTGCAATAAATGTTTAAGTTTGAGTAACGTTTTGGACCATTAACTCACATTTGTTAAATAGAAAATATTTTTCAACGCTACAATACTTCTTTTATATTGATGTTTATCACAGTGGAACAAACAATCCTATCATAATGTGCCACGTTCTAAGCAAATAAATTTATTTATTTTATTTTATCCCTTAAAATATTGTTAACGATTTCAAAATCGCGCTGTCGATTTACATGACATTCGATGCGCCCGATCAATCGATACAATTTAGAAAATAGAACGCTTTTGATGTCGATTCTGCAGCGAATGGCTTCCCTCAGTCACAGGCTTGTAAATAGATCCAGTCCATCCTCGCTCGACAGCCGAGATCAAACGGTTTGTTGTCTTGCGTGCCGCTTTCACCCGGTCTTTTTTTTACGTAAAACAGGCTTGCACTTGGCCTTTCTCTCACCTGATGGTAAGTGAAGACGAGGCCTAAGAAGTTACGTCTAGTCAGGCCTGTTTACTAGGCCCAGGCTTAGGGGCGGTCAATCGCTGAAAAAAGTATAGACGTAAACTAAAAAAAATGTTGACAAATCTTGTTTCAATTAGTACTGCCTCTTCGACTATCAGAACAATGCCCGCGGACCCGTGGCGCGCGCGCAACTGTCTGGCTGGCTACTAATGGTTCTAATGACTAATATTTCAAAACGTGTTTTGAAAAGAATAAATGTGGAGTTTCTTTGTTAGCTTCTTGTCCACATAATCTATAATTTGTGAAACTAACAACTTTGACGTCCATTAAGTAAACATTCTGTTTTTATAATGAATAAAAAAAAGTATTTGAATTTAATTGAATTGAATAGACTCGAGTTTGTGTCAACATATTTTAGGAAAGTGCCTTAAACAAAACAAACTCCAGTGTTCGATAGCTATTGTTAAGGCACGTTCATTTTGCTATGGCTCTCAAACTACCTAAAATGCATGGTATATAAGAACGAAAAACCATAACATGATCCGGATGACCGCCTAACATACAAAAATATCATGGAATACCATACGAAGCTCAGTGAACAAAGGAGGGGGCAGCCAGTTCTACGTGGCCAAGGGTGGCCAACACTGCTACTCTGCCTCTGCTCTTAGTAAACGCTTCACCAGACATCACGCCGGAACACGACGAATCGCTTGGCCTGTGGCTTGACGGTGTGTCTTTGTCTTGTGGGTAGATACTACCCGCGGCCTCCCACCGCGTTTTCCACCACCCGGGGGTCACGGGGGAGCTACTATTTATCTATACATTCAGCCCATGAATAGAGGCGATTGCTGTTCATAGGCCTCGTCCCAGTCACTCCAACCACGTACATTGTTTTCCGACGGCTCTAGAAATGTCATCGATCCATCGGATCGCTGGTCTGCCTGTCGATAGTTTACCCAACCTCGGCCACCACTTTGTGACCACCTTAGCCCACAGAGGGACTTGCCGCCTGATCACATGCGAGTAGTTACAACCCTCTATCATTAAAGACACCCTTAAGCCGGGTTTTCACGGTCTTAGTACGCTCGGACAGTGTGCGTACAGATTTCATCGATTATGACGACGCACGCGGTACGGTATTCTCTAAACATTTAGCATCAGGCCATCTGTTTTAATTCATTGGCTGCTGCAAAAAAGGAGAAAATGATTCGTTTTAAAATGGATAAATAACATAATGGTATAGCGAGCGCGGGGTCTGTTGCACAAACAATAATATTGGTCTGTCCGTCCGTTTTGAAACGTAGGTACCATTTGGTACAGAAGACGGGTGCGGAAGATAGTCAAGAGCTTTGAAAGCGATGGTTCAATGACGACTCTGACGTTTCGAGATATTATTATGACAATTTAAAAAAAAGCTCTGTTTTAATTTAGAATGTGTTTTGAAAAGAATACAAAATGTGGAGTCACTTTGTTAGCTTCTTCTCCACATAATCTATTAATTCTCAAATTCTGTTTTCATAATAAATATATATTGTTAATTTGAATTCAACGTACAGCCGAATAAGGTATCTAATGTTATAAGAGTTCATGTATGCATGTTTGTCCAATCCTTTATTTCACCATAGCTTCTACTTCAATTAATCAATCAGCCCGACCTCGTCCACGCCGCTTATTTCCGTCCTCG
Organism: Yponomeuta malinellus; assembly: GCA_947308005.1. Classification (NCBI taxonomy): domain Eukaryota; kingdom Metazoa; phylum Arthropoda; class Insecta; order Lepidoptera; family Yponomeutidae; genus Yponomeuta; species Yponomeuta malinellus. The sequence continues at coordinate 1,351,751 of OX371004.1, forward strand.
CCCATCCTCATCCAGCCGCTGCCAGCAATCTGCCTCAGATCATCGGTCCAGCGAGCTGGTGGGCGTCCCTTGCTGCGTTTGTCTGTTCGTGGTCTCCAGAATTTTCTCGAGAATTTTTGTACTCCGTCGACTATCGGCCCTTCGGCAGAGCCTTATTGCTTGAGGCGATTTAGAAGTATGTGGTGTTGTTGGAATGCTATAGTTCACATTTTCAAGGAGAATCCGACATTTTTGGATGTGAATGGGGAATTGGTATAAGAGCTTGCCCAATAGTTGAGAATCTACACTCTTCATCGCTGGTAAGAGTCAAAGCGACGTTGATTTCCCTCATTCCACGTCCAGTAAGCCTTTCCACCTTTCTATATCAATGGTTGCGCGCAAACTACGATTTATAGCCTGTCACCGTATTTATTTTCTTTGGCAGACTGTTAGACCGGGTTTGCATTTTATGCAAATGCAAGATACAGGGTGTGTCAAGATCCAAAAATATTTTGGGGTTAACTTTACCACCGCTCTTAGGTGGTAGTTCATCAATAGAGGTGCATGTACCAATGACTTTAACTTTTTCTAATTTACGTACATTTGTGAATATCTAGTAGCAGTACCACTCAGTAACGGAAGGAAAACACTGTGAGGAAACCTGAGTACCACGTGTTCACGTACCCTAAAATCGTCAATCCGTGGCGGTGATTAAGCCCATACTCTCTCTCTCTCTCTCTCTTTCTCTCTCTGAGAGAAGGTTTAGACCCTGCTGTGGCACGTACATTTGTTTATGATAAAGTAGAGAAGAGTTGAGTAGAAGAAAGACCGGATTTTTTCCTCGTGAATTTGCAGGTTTTAATAGTACAACCGTCAGGTACAACACAGTCAGGTTGTCTAGAATAAATTGCTATTAGCCATAACGTTACACTACATAAAGTCACGCCTATGTCCTGGATAGTTAGAGACCAGGGTTTGCCACTAGCCACGATCCTGACAGACCTCTTCCGCTTCTTCAGCATGACGCCGCCTACTAGCTATAAGGACGCCCATTATACCTTTTTAGGGTTACGTACACCGTGAAAAAAAACGGAACTCTTATAGTATCACTCGTGCGTCTGTCCGTCCGTCCGTCTGTCACAGCCAATTTGCTCCGAATCTACTCGACCAAATCAGATGAAACTTGTTAGGATAGTGTAATCCCAAGCAGGGATGTGCAAAGTAAATAAATAAATGTGGAATTTCTTTGTTAGCTTCTTCTCCGCATAATCTATTAACCTCCTCAGTCCTGGCCTTGAAAATAACAATCGAAATCCATTGTTATTTTCAAGGTCAGGACTGAGGAGGTTATTTGTGAAACTAACAGCTATACTGAATAAAATTTTTGACATTGACTTTATTTTTTTAAAATAAGGGTCATTTTTACCGTACAAATTAGGAAATTAAGAAAACAAGTTTTGCAAACTTACTGTGTCAAATGAAAGAGCACGTTATGACGATCTCAAATATATTTTTGTTACTATTGTAAAATAAATAGTTTTGATTTTATTTATGAAAGAAGACGAAAACTGACCATTCCCCTTGTCACCTCACCTTTTCGGGAAGACAATTTTTTTTGTACACCTTGTATAAGCGTAACTAATACTCTGAGATTTCAGAAAGTAAATGCTTTGCTGTGCAAAGGGCGCATTTATTTATAAAAGAGAACAATGCCTCGACATTGACACGGTGCTTGCAGAATATACGAGTTGTTGCACTCGAGTGTAACTAACAATGTATTGAATTGTTTTTGTTTGTTTCAGGTATGTTTCAAAAGAAATGCGGTTAAGGTATTTATAAATGGAAGGTTTACAAAACGATGTCCACAATAACTCTGGCAAGTTGGTAGAATATACAATACTGCTTCAAAATACGTTTACTTACCCACAGTTTCTCGTGCACTAACAATCTATTGGCCTTTGCGTGAAAAAAACAACTGACAGCTGTTAATAGTAGCTTAACACATTTTTAGGGCACGAGAAATCGGGGGTGTGTGAGCCAGGCTACTCCGTTATTTGTTGTAATTAGATTCTTTTATTTTTTATGTGTGTGCTTTTGTGGCAATGTAAATAAATGGTTTTATTCTTTATTTCGACAAAATCTGACTCTGACTTTGAATCTTTAAAATGCATACCCTTATGTTACGGGTGACTTTGGAACAAAAACTTGACGTGATGTCGACTTCACGTCATTAGACTCCAATCAATCGGTACGACATGATGAAATGAATTCAAACCACGTTTATTTTATTCTCAACATTTTTGGGGTTTCCTATATCCTGTAGCCACTTTTTACGAGCCTTCGATCAAGGCGGTTCGTTTTGACTCCCCCAGCTGTGGGGGCGTCCCCGGGATTCAATAACATCCAATTAAACCCTGCCCTGCAATTAGACTGGCCCTTGAGGTGTGCTGGCCGCCGCTATTGATCTTACTCCTAGAATTTACGTATAGGGAGTCAAAATATGGAATTTGATACCCTTAATTTTCACGTAAGCAGAAACAGTTATACAATTTCTGGCTATGTTCAGTGTATGCGAGGAGGAATTATTAGAAGGTGGATATTGCGAATTATCTCGTATGAACCCGCACCGTGGGAATGGACTCGCTCGTGGAAGTTCGTGGTAGCGCGGACGCGTGCGGCCTGGTGCGTCAGATCTGCCGCGAATCAGTAACTTCAAAGGTACACTGTAAGTTTTCTAATTCTTATTCTCTATCCTGAAATAATCCGGATCATAAGAAACCTATCTGCGTCCCACTGTATGGCATCAGCCTTCTCTCAGAGAGAGAGAGAGAGAGAGAGAGAGAGTATAGGATGGTGCATGCGTGCCCATCGCAGATTCTTAAATTCATGAGCAGAGGTAAGAAGAAAGAAGAAGAAGAAGAAAAACATTTATTTAAGAGAACACAATTTAGGTAAGAGTATAACACAAACACTAAGGTTTCCTCACGATGTCTTCCTTCCTTCCGATACCTGGGAACTAATTGTGACCCTTTAATCGACATGCGACACGAATACGCGAACGAATCAAAACGAAAGCACCGCAGCGCTAGTGTTAAATACGTCACGTGTGTGTAAACTCGCTCTCGTGAAGCAGTCACACACAAGTCACAAATCCCGGCCGCTAGTCCGAGATCTCTAACAAATTGGTGTGTCATGTTTTCTGTAATTTAAGTCTTATCGCGCGCCATCCCGCGCCGTAAAGCGTCCGCGCCGACGCCGCGCCACAGCTGAATCACTCCACAATGTTAGGGCTGACTTAGCCCAGTGGTTTAGCCTGTTTCCCTTACACTAACAATGTGTTACAAATGAAAATGGCTGTCAGTCGTTAACAGTAGACTGACAGATTGTTAGTGTCCAAGAAACAGAGGGTAAGACTCGCTGTTGACTAAATGCCAAGATTTTATGTGATTAAAAAAAAATATGTTTTTGTGCTCAAATTTTGCTACGTTATAAAATTACGGAATAATTAATAAATTTATTTAAAACATTTATACACTAGTATAGGTAGTTTAGCTTAGTCCAGTTTTTATTTCAATTTGTATTTTTTTTTTTTGTTAAATGAAACATAATTTAAATTATTAAAGTTAGATAATACATTTTAAAAAAAGACCATTAAAGTAAGAGAAAAAAAAAACGGGAATTTAAAATAAAAATTTTGTTTTCCTATGAAAAAATTTTGAAATTTATTTTTTATTCCTATTCTGAGGTCTCAAACAAAAACTAAGTTTAGGATAACAATAATATGTCTAAATGTCCGTAATTTTAGTATCTGACAAAGCCTCGTACCACGTTTATCAATATGAAATATATTTTTACAACCATTAAAAGAAGTAGATTTATGCGAGCTAGTCGGATGCCAGATGTAACAACAGCCTTATGCAGAGTTTTAACGATCTTAGTGTACCCGAACCGAGTGAGCTAAAATGGCCACTGGAATGCTACTGTATCGTGTACACTGGCGATCTTAATAAAATTTGACGAAAACTGCCAATTTTCGTACTAAGAAATGATCGAGGAAAATCAATATACGATATTGAAGAAGAAGAAAACCATTTATTGCAGCACCAGAAACACACACATTCATTAACAACGTTACGACATAAAATATTAAAACACAATACAAAAGCTATTGAATGTTGAGGATGCGAAAGTGATCTGTCAGGATCGTGGCAAGAGGCAGTCCCTGGTCTCTGCCTACCCCTCTGGGATACAAACGTGAGTTTACGTATGTATATATGTGCAAAAAGTAAAAAAAAAACAACAAAACACTTTGTATTAACATAAGTTGCGGTGTGACCCTATTGCTGGAAAGGGCAGCTTTCTCAGCGTTGTGCTAAGGGTATTCGCTCAAGGCGATGATTGTCAGCCAGTGGCTGACCGTCTCACAAATATGTTAGGGTGCGGTGCAGTGCATACCAATAAATACACAGTTAAATTAATTAATTTCTACATCGTATCGTATTGTATCGTGTAGTCCGGCGAGTAGCTAAAATAGGTCACTCTGTCCGAGCGTACGAATTGATTGTGGCAATCTTCTGTGTTTACACACCTTGGACTACAGTACACAAATCTTATCGCACTTTCATCGTAGTACAACAGCTGTCCGACCGACTCCTGCCGCGTCCGCCGCTTGAGATCTCCGCAGCTGATTAAAGAATTAAAAGAAAAGGAACGCGGTTAAGTGAGAGTCTTTACTTTACTGCTTACACCTTGTAAGGCTTTGCTCGAGGAAGGGAAGGCACGAAAGGCTGGCCCTTCGTATAAAATAATAATAATGCAGCCTATAAGCGGCCCACTGTGGGGTACAGGCCCTCTCTCAGAAACAGGGTATGGGTCAATCACCACTCACGCCCACCGTGGATTGGTGATTTCAAACAACATCTCAGACGCTCTGGATTCCTCACGATGTTATCCTTCACAGTTAGCGAAGCTTCAAGGTTAGGGTTATGTAGGTTTATTTCATCATCAACCCATTATGTCCCCACCGAGGGGCACGGGTCTCTTCCCTGAGGAAGGTATAGGCCATACTCCGACACGGGGGCCAAGTCCGGATTGGTGGAGGCTTGTAGTCTAGTGGCTCGTCTACTGTCAGAAGTTGTCAAGCCGCCCTAAGGCCTCTGACTTGGCTTAACGACTGCCATCTATCGACGGCAGCCGGCACCAACAGCTTAACGTGCCTTGCGAAGCACGGAACCGCTCGGAAAAATGCCAATAGCGTTAGGCATAGACGACGACCTATCCATGCACTGAACGCGCCCTGTGTTGCTTAACCTTCGTGATCGTTTAAGATCACTCAGGCAGCCGGGGCTACGAGCGAAGGTGTATTTATTTTTATATTATTTTACATTATATAAACTCACGCCTGTATCCCGGAGGGCTAGGCAGAGACCAGAGTTTGCCACTTGCCACGATCCTGACAGACCACTTTTGCTTCATCAACATACATCGCTGCATGCTCGCACGCCAATTTCGGGTCCTTTTTATCTTGCCCTTTGCTAATACATCTCCTACGTAGAGTTTGTATTTGGCATCAACCTTTATTTTTCTCAGATTTTTTTTTGTTTTCATAATATCATGTTTTATATAATTTTATTAAATTCGCGTTCTACCTGCACCAATGTCGCAGCCTCAGTAAATCATTATCCTCCATAGAATAATGTCCATGTCATGGTTTTAAGCATTATTTATCTACCAAACAGCATCACTCCAAAGCAGAAAAATCGTAAAAGTCAATAATATTGTTCGGAAAATAGATAAATTTAACAAAACGAAATTTACAACTAGACGACCTGGTTAGGAGGCGGGGAATCGCTGGATGGGGGCGGCACAACACCCGGTTAGCTTGGAAAATCATGACGGAGGTCCTGCAGTGGGCGTCAAATGGCTGATGATGATGATTCATAAAACAACTTTAACCGACATGTTTCAGGAATTGAGCATTTTAGAAATAACCTTGTGTAGGCTGTGACCTTCTGTATTACACAGTGTATTTTTAAAGGCTCTCATACAGTCAGCTAAGCCTATCTAACCACCAACTACAATATATAACTGCGAGAATCGAGTAAACTTGACCGCGGCAAGCGGAGTCCGACTCTACATACTTGCAGCGAATGACTTGTACTCGAGTAAAAGCTGCAATTAGCATATGTTTAATGCTCGGAGGTGTTCTGTAGAGACTAATTTATTTAGCTCGGGGAGATATAAAGAGAACAGGTCGGCTTGAAATACTAGATGCAGAGGGAGGTAAAAATTCGCCACGCATTCGTTTTTGCCCGAAGGCGATAAGTCAGATTAGGTTCGGTGCATTTTTCTGTTGGAATTAAGCGTGAATACATTTTAGCAGCGAAGAAATGCTGTATACGTTACTATACGTATACACCACGTCACTTTTATACTGCCTGATAAATAGCTTGAAAAGTACCCGAAACCGGCGTGGGTGCAGGCAAAGATTAATGAATGTTGATGGAGCGAAAGAGAACTGTGGGAGTCGTGGCAAGTGGCAGAAGTGGCGTCTCTGCCTACCCCTCCGGGATACCGGCGTGAGCTTATGTTATTTTGTATGTTAATAAGTTAAACAAATGACTATGACTTTTGTGCACGTATTCAAAGTCAAAGTCAAGAGTCAAACACAAAAATTTGGGTACGGAACCCTAAAAACGGGTCTATGTTTTAGCTGTCACGCTTATCTACTTTTATATTATAGTATCCATTGCTGTATCCATTCATTATAACAATTGAAGTGTCTATGTACAGTCGACAGCAGGTCAATCTTAAAATTTTTATTGCAAAGTTGTCCTTAACGTAACTGATTAGAGTCCACGTATGTAAAGGTTGATGTGCTGTCAACTGTACTGCTCTAAGATTGGCGGCTGTTAGGTTGTAAGATAGTGAAGCCATTATGGTACGGATGCTGTAAACAAGCCTCCGTGCATCATTATTCCTTGGAGAACTCAAGAGCTATGCTAACGGTACCAGCACCCGTACTCTCGATGTCAATTTGGCCGTATTGCGCTACAATTAAGTGCATTATCTAAAAAATATATAAAAAAAATGTTTTGATGCATTCTGAAGTATGTAAGTTAAACGTTTAACTGACGTCTATCTAAATAAAAAATTAATTATCCTCATTGGTAAGCGGTTGAGCGCGTCATGCGTCACTTGAACAAGCTTTAGTTGACCACCATTTGCAAATTTCAAAGTAAAATATTTACATGCCTTTTTAGGGTTCCGTACCCGAAGGGTGCCAAACGGGATGCTATTACTAAGACTTCACTGTCCGTCTGTCTGTCCGTCTGTTCGTCTGTCACCAGGCTGTATCTCATGAACCGTGATAGCTAGACAGTTGAAATCTTCACTAATGATGTATTGCTGTTGCCGCTATAACAACAAATACTAAAAACAGAAAATTCGAATTTCGTTACTGACTTGCTCGTATTTTGGAAACTACGTTTGTATTGAACTTTGACGAGTATGGGCTTAATGCGTGCCCCCCGGGCTGGCAATTTCAAAAGCTGAGGTAAGTGAACATTTCAGACACTCAGGTTTCCTCACAATGTTTTCCTTCACAGTTAGCGAGTGGTATTGCTCCTATAAATTCACAAATATACGTAACTTAGAAAACAGTCATTCGTACGTGGCGGGGTTCGAACCCACAACCGCCGCTACCACCGCTTTATTGCGCTCTTAACTTAACAGAATTATGGCCCTGTACATTCGCACCGTCGGCGTCGTCGAAGGCTTCGAAGGAGTTATGGCACCCATATCGGGAGGTTATCAGATGCTGCCAATTAACTCGTTTGTACTTTTGACGCCCCAACACGAATGTTAACGATAGTCTTGCTTCGTTCACAAGCGAAGGACGCGAAGAAGAAAAATGATTTTAGTGTTTAAACTTTGAACGATTTGCAATTGAACGACAATTTCCTGTACCAAATCCGTCGGTGACAGGCCTACTGACGTGAAACTGTTAATGTTTGGATATAACAGGGTAGGAAGAAACCAGGGTTTGCCACTCGCCACAATCGCGACAAACCGGTTACCCCGGCACGAAGAGCGAAAAGCAGCCTTAAAGGCATAAAGTTGAATTTCATCGCAGCAGTGAAAAGACCAGCCGTCCTTCGTGTGTACAGTCGACAGCAGATCATCTTTTACATTTAAGCAGCAAAGTCGCCCGTAACGTAACCGAGTTTAAGCAGCAAAGTCGCCCGTAACGTAACCGAGTTTAAGCAGAAAAGTCGCCCGTAACGTAACCGAGTTTAAGCAGCAAAGTCGCCCGTAACGTAACCGAGTAGAGTGCTCGCGTGTAAAGGTTGATATGGTGTCGACTGTTCGGAGAATAATATTTATCGTTATCACAAGTCCATTTGAGAGGTTTATTTACCCAAGCAGAGCTTTCGGATAGACACCGGCCAGACTTTGCGCAAACTATTATCCACTTTTACGATTCCTAACTTAATTGAGATGGCTACCTCTGGCGCCGATGTGATGCGTTTAGACCAGGCGAACGAGCGTTCCCGGGCCATTCTGGTAATACCGCAATATTGAGTGAGTGAGAACGAATAGTGAATTAATAAGTAAGAATGAATGTAAGTTATTTAAGGATTGTTAGCAAGAGCTAGCCGATAAAGTGCAGTTTGGCAAACTAATGGAATTGTGTTTTTTCTTGATTAGAATAAATATAAAATAATGATTTGTCTGAAGAGCAAAGGTAAGAAATGTCTTATTTATAAACCAGAAGCTGTCCTGGCGAACTTCGTACCGCCGCAGATTCCGTTTATTCGATTCTTGTTACCGTGGCAACGCAATAAATAAATATCTTAGAGTTTGTCTTGAAAAAGTTTACGGTAACAATAAAGTATTGTCCCACGGGAACGCATTATCTACCGGGATATCAAGTATCCTGTCTGAATTCAGATCTTTGTCTATCTGTATGCCAAGTTTCATGCAACTCCGTTCAGCCGTTATTGCGTGATTGAATAACAAACATTCAAACATTTTCACAAAATTTCACATTTATACATACATAAACTCACGCCTGTATCCCAGAGGAGTAGGCAGAGACCAAGGACTGCCACTTGCCACGATCCTGACAGATCACTTTCGCTTCCTCAACATTCATTAGTCGTTGCATGCACGCACGCCGGTTTCGGGTACTTTTTATTATGCTCTTTGCTTAATACATTTGATAGTATGTCCGCCTTTCTAATATCATCATCATCAGCCATTTGACGCCCACTGCAGGGCATAGGCCTCCATCATGGTTTTTAACTTATAATTTTTTTCCTCTGTGCTTATACTTTATTTCACATTTATAATATTATATTAAGTAGATATATATGGATGGGTCGCCGTCTGTGCCTAACGCCAGTGGCATTTTTCCGAGCGGTTCCGTGCTTCGCAAGGCACGTTAAGCTGTTGGTGCCGGCTGCCGTCGATAGATGGCAGTCGTTAAGCCAAGTCAGAGGCCTTAGGGCGGCTTGACAACTTCTGACAGTAGACGAGCCACTAGTCTACAAACCTCCACCAATCCGGACTTGGCCCCCGTGGTGGAGTATGGCCTATACCTTCCTCAGGGAAGAGACCCGTGCCCCTCGGTGGGGACATAATGGGTTGATGATGATGAAGTAGATATAACAAACAATGTTTATTGTTTTTACTTTTTCTGTCTCTATTGTCAATCATGATCTTGTGACACATGAGAAACATAGCGTCTTACTAGCAAACTGTATGATGATTTTGTATTTGCATAATAATTGTTTTTTTATTACTACTTTTTTACTATTTTGTATGTGTGTTATGAAATTCGAATGAATATTTCAATTTCAATTCATATGTAATCAACAATTGCATCAGAAAAGTCTATCCAGTCCTTTGGTATAAACACACTATAACAAATTGCCAGTATTAGGTACCATCAGAGCCACTGCATTCTGTCCTTTATTTTCTTGGCAGAAGGATTCCTCTGATTGGTTCATCTTTTTAAGTTGCGTGAAATGCTAGTCTAGACTTTATTATGCTGTCAATAACTTGGGAAGAGTTTGGAATTTAAGTGTTATTCTATGCCCCACGATAACCGTATGTATGTTCAGCTTGATGTTTTAATAACATGCACAGTACACAATACCGAGTAGAACGCAAGATAAGTGTGGTAAACCGTACACAGAAGGTTGGGTTTTTTTTTCAGCAAAAGGAAATTGAAGAAGAAGAAGAAGAAGAAGAAAGACATTTATTATACCAACAAGATACATCACAGAAACAAAATAAGCACATAAGTAACATAATATGCACAACACAGAAGGAAAACTAAATACACAACAGACAAAACGAATAAATAAAACAGGACTATAGATGTAGCCTGTGGTGTATCTACATTGCCACAAAAAGATTTTTTAAAGTAGTGTTGTAGTGGTTATCAACGAAAATAACGCCATCTATTGGATATGGTCGAGCTTTATGTTTAGGAGCTTTAGAATGCGTAAATCTTTATTAGAAAATAATTCACCTTAAATCTTTTTAAATATGGCAAGCAGAAAAACAACCGAACTGAGAATAACTGAGCGAACGCTTTCACTTTCAGCAACCAAATAAATTTACTTAGTGACTTCCTATGTTACTTTAATTCCATGCGCAACGTCATATGCAAATTAAATATTTTTCGTCTTCTATAAATCTAATTTAATCTACTTTCATATTTTATGTCTCTTGTTTCTTGTATGGAATGAAGAATATTCTTATCTTATTCTTATTTATCTTAGCAAAGTAATGAAGTTTTTTAAGAGTTTATGGAGAAATTCATGGCAAATGATTGTATTTCCAGCGTTGAGCTCTTAACAACAAAGCTGGGGAAATTGCCGCAGTCAAGCTCTTTACCCTGCAAAGTAACCGGCAATATAAATAAGGAATCTTTTAGACGGTACAATATTTAAATCGAATTGCGGTAGCACTCGATAACGGATAAGGAACTAAATGTGAGACCCTACGTGACCCACGTTTATGGGCATTTCTCCACGGGGTCCGAACTTGACGGCCCGGCGCATAACATGTCCAGATTATCAAAATATACCCCTGCAAAAAATACTACAGTATCCTCTAGGTCCTCGTCTACCTGGAGAACATGCAAACTTTGCTGAAAACCGTTTGCAACTCACAGAAAAAAAATCTGAAATGGCTGAAAATGACCTTCGGTGGCTTGTCCCCAACCCAAAACTTGACAATTTACAATTATTTTTGTAAAACTCAGACTGTTTTCGGGGAATGTATTTATGTTCACATATTCTCAGATAGTTAAAGTACCTCTCATTTAAATACCATAAGAATCTAAACAATAGCTCGCCTACAATAGCAAGATGTTTGAGTGTCCCTTGCTTCTGCCTGAATCCGGTGGCACTTATGAACCAAGCGTTTCTTCGGTCGTAGATTACTCTAGGAATTCGCGGTGTGGATGAGCCATTTTGTCAGTCACGCCGTAGCACCCGAGGTCAACGGACGGGTGATTGAATGAAAGTCTTGGGAAATATCAGGGTAAGTAATTGATTCTTGAGATTTGGTCCAGGGCACACTTTGACTTCGGTGGAGGTGTTATTGGAAAGAATACTTGTTGACTGTAAAATCTAGTGCTTACTGTATAATTTATCTCAGTGACTAATTTCTAGTGCCTTGAGCTGGGGTTGATACGTGTTGTTGTTTAAGAGTGAACTTGAAAAAACATATCTTTTCTGATTTCGGTGTGCCTGATTTCGGTGGCTTTTTGAGCACCGAAGTCAGAAAAACTTCCACCTGAGTCAAATTTGCCTGATTTCAATGTATTTCGTTCGACTGTAGAGAACCGAGGTCAGATTCCTTACATGTAAGTTTCAAGTAGGATATGCGCATTTGTTTTTTTTTTTTTAAACTAATCGCTAACTGTAAAAGAAAACGTCGTGTGCTACTATGAATATTTTTACACGTGTAGATATTTTCTTTACTGTTAATAATAACGACAAAAATACATGTGTTGTTTCTGTCATAATTGATTTCAGTTAGATTGTTAGTTAACTTAAAAATGTGAAACATGTGTACCTATTCGTGTGTACATTTTTTCATGTGTATATGTGTGCTTATTATGTCTGTATTTATGAATTATGTGAATGTGTCAACAATGGCAAGTTAAAGTACCTACAAGAAAGAAAGTGGGTGTACATTTCTTTAACAAAGTTTTCTTATAGTTTGTGGTCAGTCGGTGTGTACGTTTATGTAGGTATGTACAGTAGGCTCTACATCAACCTACTCTACCTACCAATCTATTCTATTTCAGCTGACCATGGAGCAAATAAAGCAAAAACAAGCTGCGAAAAAAAAACAGGAACAAAAAGAAAGAAAGAGAATGAAGGAGCGTGCTAGGAAAGTAAAAATCAAGAGTGATCCAGTCCTTTATGAACGACTTAAGGAAAAAGACAGCTTTACTTAAAAAGGAAGATGGCAGGGAAGATTGTAAAGCTATCTTAACCTGTACTTTGTATTACCTCATAAATTAAGTATAAAAGACAACATTTTTAAGAAAGATATATTTTTCTTAGTAAGTTTTATCTTTATGTTAAATAAATATTTTCCGAAGACTGATTTAAGTCTGAAAAAAATTTATGGAAAGTTATGATTGTCGATTTTTTAATCATCTCAATTACTATTATTGACAAGTACAAACCGTAGCATAAAAATTAATAATAAAAACAAATCTTTGAATGTTTACACAACATTTTGTGTTGAATAAGTCCAAAAGACTATTTTGTTAAGTAAGTTTTTATAATAAGGTTATCGACAATGTTAAACAAATAATGTTCATAAGACTGATTTAAGTTTAAGGAAAGTTTTGTTTGTAGAATTTTTATTTGATTATTATTAAAACACCTTTTACCTAGGTACGTAGATTATTTTATTCCATTTTATGGCATTTGAAGTTGAGTAATGTTAAATTCGCTTTTCATGAAAAAAAACGTTAAAATGGAATAAAATAAAGTCCGGAAATAAAATTCGCATAGTACGTGTAATTTTATTAAAATCATTTATCTCTTTCATAACTAATTATGCCATGTTAAAACCAAACAAAGGGTGTCTCGAATTCCTTTTTGTTTTTGGTGTAGTCACTTTATAAAAACAAGGCTATACTGAGACAAAAATGTATAGTTTGACTTTATTGCGAGTTTTGATAAAATTTTGCCACTTTTTTTTTGAAGGATTATTATTTTTCATTCTAGAATAGTTAGCTAGAAATAGTTACCTACTTACGCAATTCGTGTTAGATTTTTAGCGCTTGCATGACGAGCTGACAGACTGACAGATGAGAAAAACTGACTGAAAAAATGTGATTTTAGGTAAAAGAAGTAGGTACTTTAGAGCTTAATAATGTATGAGAATTACAATAAACAAGTTGATTAATTATATCTGCCCGGTTTTTATTTATTATATCCTCTTTTAATTACTAGACAATGCCTAACATTAATGGTATCAAATTGTGACTTTGGCACGTTAAATGATTCTCTGGTCATTTTCTGATTCCAGTTAATTATTTCCTGACGTCGATGCTTACAATCTGATTTCGGTGCAGGTAGTCAGATTTCGGTGTTAGTTTTTCTGATTTCGGTGCTGGTAGTCTGATTCCGGTGTACAGTTTTCTGATTTCGGTGTAGTCTGATTTCGGTGATTTAAATATTTCGTTTTCTAACCGAGAATCTGGCTACCCAAAATATATCATGATTTATAGTATTTAGCCCTTTATCCAAAACAATCGATAAAATTCCTGAAAGACGAAAAAAAAAAACGAACACCGAAGTCAGCCATTTTTGCCTCTTCTGGAGAAATACCCTTATTGGTTCTTCTTTTTTATGTGCCATCTCGTACCGAAGGTTGGCAACCAATTCGGCTAATCTTTATTTTTGAGACTGGTACTAGAAGTACTGGTACACTGTTAAAACCACTGTCGTAAGTTGAGTGGCCATGGTGTCTTTGGCTTCCCAGTTCTTCTTTTTCCCGAGTCTTGCCTTTTATGATACCTACGTTGTAGGCGGCTGTACCTGGTGGTACGCATTACATGTCCTAAATACTCTAGTTTCCGGTCCTTGATGGTGTTAAAGACGTCTGTTAATATCATTAAGTCGCAGTTTCTGTTCTACATTGAAGAAAATACTGTCTGGGGTATTACAACTTAGATATTCTGGTAGGAACGCGTGAAGATTAAACTCAGCTCTCTTTCTATCTCTTTTTCTCTCTAGGAGAAGGCATGTACCCGCCAAAAGGCAAAATATGTCTGTCGCTTCGTCTTCTTCACGTAACGATAGCAAACAGTACAGGTAGGACAAACGGTTTTCGCTAAAAATTTTCAGGATTGACTGCGTCACTTGCAGTCATAAGCTCCTCCGGAGTACATGTGTTATGGCGCGCAGGGCACGATGAGAGGTGAATCGTCGTTTGTTTTTATCCTCGGTTATCTGAGGATGCCGATCCAGCCGTCACCAACAATCTGCTCCAGATCGTTAGTCCAGGGAGGTGATAGGCGTCCTACGCTGCGTTTGCCAGTTCGTTGTCTCCACTCCAAAAACTGGTTTCTTCGGCAGATGTGATCCAAATGTACTTTGATAACATTTCGATCGATAGATGAGTGCCGACCGACCGTACCGTAAATCCGTGCCGATCCGACTCTGGACTTTTCTTTTATACGCCCTACATGCAGTAGGGCTCGCCGCTCTCGAATCGGACTTTTTAGTAATTCAGTAATTTATTCATTATTAAAAACGAGGACAGTTACATTCCTTACACCATCGTATTTTGATGCTTATAGTGTATAATATATACATTCAAGGAATTAATTCATTCGAAAAAGTTTCAAACTCTTAGGCACTGCTTAAATCGTCCGTAACGGACGCAAACGCCTGTGATGAGATGAGTGCGATCAAAAACTTTAAATGACACGTCATCGAAAGTGACTTTAATTTAAGTGCTCGTGTGAGCAAGTTACTCGCCTCATTTAAACCGATCCTATTTATAATAAGCTAGCCACTCCGCCCGGAGCGCGGCGTGTTCTGATAGAAAAGGATACTCCTCGTTAGCTTTACTTGAACTATTTGTACAAATACACCGTATAAAGTCAGGATATTGCATTATATATCTACTTAGTCTGTGTTTTATGGTTAAAGAACAAACTGGCTCAGTGGTGTTTTCTCGAATCAATTTTGTTGTCATGTCTAGCTTTGAAATGGCAAATTATAGCAGTGCTTTAAACTTTACGTGGTCAATTTTGTATGACATGTCAATTTAATTCGATACTTTTATGATCTGTATCTACGCACTAGCGTGAGCGTGGCAGCGCTGAAATCTCTTTCTCTCATTAAAAAAATCATGTTGAGCCTGCCGCGGCTAAAATTGCACATTGGCATTCAACAAACAAAAGTTCTTTACGTTTTTATTTATGTAGTCCATTCACGTCCAACTGCAGGGCATAGGCCTTCTCTCAGAGAGAGAGTATGGGGTTAATCAAAACGCAGCCTATCTCGGATTGGCAACTTCAAGCGCTGGGGTAAGTTGATGTGAACACCTCAGACACTCAGGTTTCCTCACGATGTTTTTTTTTCAAGTTAAAATACTTTTGATTTCATGTGCGTTTGTAACAGTTTAATTTTGATTCATGTTAATAATTATTTACACCATAAAACTTTATTATACCGATGAATAACTATTGCTTATATAACAGGGCTTTTCAAGCCGATCGCAGTCTATGATAATAACCGAACTTTTCTGTCAATATTTAATAAACTCATGCTTGCCCTGCCAACCAGCCTAGCACACACTATATCAACGCGGATGTATTACATCTAAAACTACGACTTGCAACTCTTGCAAGCCATAATTATCTATCTATCTCTACAGTCCACGAAATACGCCCACGGAAAATGGGAATGGGCCTCTTCACCGTCTCGTCAGCCTCGGCGGTCCCCATAATTATACATGATATGTTATTGAAATGACTGCGTCGTTGGTCTATCGGTAACCGGCTTCAATACCAAAAAACATACATAAATATGAATAAATAGTAGTGCCCGAGACATCGTTCGCGTGGTAATGAATAATCATATAGTCCAGGCCGAGTTCGACCGAGGTCGACTTTGCAATGTACATCGAATTGTCATAGTAAACCATGAAAAGACATAGAAATAAGTTTTAAGCTAAGATTGGTGGTATACAACTATGCAACATTTGTTATAATAATAATAAAAACTTTAAAATAATAATAAATATACGAGTAGATATAAATATTAGTATAGATACAGATATTTATTTCAATATCACGTCATATAATTGTCTCTTAATTGTAAAATGTGATTCCGAACTCATTATTATATTTCTTGTAATCGTTCTCGTGATGTAAGTGGATGTTTTCTTTTTAATTTTCCGAATTTTCGTCTTCCCTATCAGATTCGTACTAGGTGCGCCACAAACGCAGTGCCCCAGGGCTCCGTCCTAGGCCCTGCACTTGGCATTATCCGTCAGTCGAGTTTTATGTGGAGGGCTGCAACACGGAATAATGTGGCTGTAACTTTGTGGTCCTGGCGGAAACT
Organism: Yponomeuta malinellus; assembly: GCA_947308005.1. NCBI lineage: Eukaryota > Metazoa > Arthropoda > Insecta > Lepidoptera > Yponomeutidae > Yponomeuta > Yponomeuta malinellus. The sequence goes on from OX371004.1 coordinate 1,368,352, forward strand.
TTTGACTACACTTTTCGTTTACGTGAAACAAAAAAGTAAGGAAAATTTTACAAGAACACTAGATAATACTGTATTGCGGGTGTTCATCTAAGTATTGCCATATTACTGAGATTTTGTCACGTGATTCACATTACATTTTCATTTCGAAGTCTTTCATCCGCATACTTTATCACCTATCAAAGATGATAAAGTATGTAAATTAGTATTATGAAACTGAAGTGTTCTTATTTTCATTGTAAAATATTTGCAATGTTTGAGTAAGCGTTATCTGAATATACGATATTTCATCATCAACCCATATTTCCCCACCGAGGGGCACGGGTCTCTTCTCTGAGGAAGGTATTTAGAATAGATATTTATTTAGAATAGAATATCTATATTTAACAAGTATTTATTCTACCACGCTGATAATTTTGACGATATTTGTACAAAACTTACGAGAACACCACAGTTTACGTTTGCAGGGCTGTAAGTCATGCAATCATATCATCTCGCCAGCAATCAGTGTGCGGTTTTGTTTGCGGAGCGCACGCGCCGCGGGCAGCGCGGCCGGGCAGCGGCCGCCCGAATTATCTGCTCCGCTGTAGTCCGGCCTTTGCCGTCGGTGCTGTTCGATTTTCCAAAAGTCTTACATATAACTCAATGGATGAAAACAATGTGTTAAAAGAAAATAGTTTGAATTTTGAACCCTTTGTTTTGATCCTCCTGACTACTTGATTTCCGAAGTGGCTTATGAATCCTATACAATGGCATGCTGGCTGAAAACCAAAAAAGTTTTAATTTGGAACACTTTTGCCTTGTTCCTCCTCGCTAATCGATGGCCTATTAGTATCCTACCTACTCAATCGAAGGCTAACTAAAAACAAATAAGTTTGAGTTCGGAACACTTTTGCCTTGGTCCTGTGGCTGGTTGATTTTGGAAGTGGCCTATACGATTCAATCGAATGATAGTTACAAAATATTCATAAACAATGTTTGGATTTGGAACTTTTTTGTAAAATCAACTTAATTTTCAGCTAGCTTTTGGCCACTCATAATATTATTTTTATTTATTTTCAGCCGGCATTCGATTTTTTTTTTGCCTGCCATTTCACCTGTTATTTATGTAGGTATTTTAGATGTCCATGAGAAATAGAGGAATACGACGGTGGAATTATGGATACCCTACATGACAGTGCTGACTTTATCAACTAGGGTTCATTTAGCAGAATAGCACCCCTTCGAGGAAGTGACGACTATGATTATGAAATAAAAAATAAAAAAGGCCAAGTGTGAGTCGTACCCGCGCACGAAGGGTTCCGTACCATTATCTATACAACATTAGGCACAAATATCGAGAAAAAACGGCAAAAAATCACGTTTGTTGTATGGGAGCCCCCCTCAAATATTAATTTCATTCTGTTTTTGGTATTTGTTATTATAGCGGCAACAGAAATACATCATCTGTGAAAATTTCTACCTAGCTGTCACGGTCCATAAGATACAGCCTGGTGACCGACAGACAGACGGACAGTGAAGTCTTAGTAATAGGGCCCCGTTTGGCACCCTTCGGGCACGCAACCCAAAAAAGAATTTTCATCTCTGGATTAAAAATCGGTAACACATTAACACTTCATCGCCTGGGTGTTCAATACATCGCAATTACGGAAGTAAGTCGTGTAAGGGTGTGTATTTGTACGAGTATGTTTGTACGCATCAAAGGATGGCTTCGTAGCTTATTTGTGTTTGCCTACCCCTGGAGGATCGGGGTTAAATATTATTTCGTTTGGTGCGGGTGAATGACCTCCCCTTTCAATTAAATCACCTTAGGCGATTATCACATTGCCACGCACCACGCTGCATGTTGCGTTTCGACGTACCTATATGAACGCGCGTGGATGCGTTTTCTGTGTGTTGGACTGCGCGTGTTTCTATACAAATGGAGTTACTTACAGTCAACGTTAGAATACGCATTCACGCGCCACGCTGCGTGTTGCGTGGCAATGTGATAATCGCCTTAAGGATAACGAAAGCGTTTTACGATGCTCGAATAGGATTAGTTTTGGCGATAGAGGAATTTCTTCGATACTTCGGCTCATTTCATTAGAATGTCAATCCTCTCGTTTGAATCCCGTACGACAGTAAAAAGAGACCATCAAATCAAAGCTATTGTTCTAGAAAATGTAGAAAACGTTAAAGTGGAAAGAAATCTCCAATTTGAGCATGTTTCCAGGTTAAATGAAAGTCAAATTTCGAAGTTTTCCTTTTCAAGTACATAACTATGTGAGAATAGAGAATAATGCTTAATAAAGCATTATTCTCAGATATGACTGAATAACCCCCGGTTTCTCGTACACTAACAAGCTGTTAATGTACTGTTAACAGCTGTCAGTGGTTTTTTTGTATGCATTTTTGTCAATTGACAGCTGTTAACAGTAGATTAACAGCGTGTTAGTGTACGAGAAACTGGGAGTGAGTATCATAAGGTTAATAATAGTTGTAGTTGAGGAGGTAGGTATCTCTATTTACTATAAGTTTTTACAAATGTAGGTACTATTAATATTATTAACTTAATTTTTTACTTTAACTCACGCTTGCAAAAGTTTTCGCATCCGGTAAACGTTATCAGTGCTCTTACACGATCTGCTTATACGGCAAATAACATCTGTGTCACTATTATACGACACACAATTGTTACTTGGGTAGATCTTCCAACTGCTGCTCTAATCCTATTGAGGGTCGTCCATACGCTCCACTTTTCTGAGCCATCAGTCGAAAGTTTCGCAGATGGGCTTGTGACAATGCTGATTTGCCCGCAGAGTTGTGCCCTCCATAATCTGGAACGCAATACCACGGTCTCGTGTGGCGCCGGATTAAGAATAGCGTCACTCCATTACATTCCGTGGATGTCGTAGAAAGCTACTAAAGAAATAAATTACCAGAAGACGGGCAGCGTCTTTTGCCAACGCCTGCCATACGTGGCGATTATGGCAAAACCCTTTATGGTTAGGTTGAGGGGGGATTAAAAACTATTAAAAATTCTCTTACGTTTTAAATGAGTAAATGCGCCTCTGCGGAACGATTCCCGGTCGCATCTGCCGCACGGCTCAGTAGTCCGGCTCATCCGTTCCGCAGTATTTGGGCAGCGTCGGGCGTTCCGGTGTCGGGCCGGCATTGTTTGTTACGCTTCTCACGCTGCGTGAAATCCGTTTGAAGTGCTCAAGTCCGCGGTTGGAAACTGTGGAGGGTTAGCTGACTTTTTATACAAATCGTGGGGCAATAGGAGAAACTCTGGTGCTGATAAACGGCAAAGTAGTGCTTTGTAGAAGCTTTGTTCGTTGTTAACCGAATACAAAAAAAAGCAGAAGGATTTTTTTGGAAAGGTCGTCAGCGGTGGTCCGTTTAAAATTTGGTCAAGATCTGTTGGATCCATGACAAAATCATCGAACTCTTCTTATTATTGCGTATTTTTTTTGAAGTCTTTATCTTTTACCATGAAGTTTTATGTTGAGTTTAATTGGCCACCAATACGGTACTAGTACGGGTCAATTGGACTTGGGTCCTCTGACCTCTTTTTATGAAACGTTATACAAAACAATCCGGTTTCAATGTGTTTATTTTGCTTCCTTTCCGTAAAACCTTTCCCTTACTAGGGGTAGGAAGGAAAATATTTTGCGCATGCAAAACTGATTGGTGTAATTTTAGCAGAAGGCGCAAAAATATGCAACTTATGAGGCCTAGTATGCAATTTGGCAGACCTGCCCTTATATTATGTAACTGTCTAGTCTATTGGGACACTACCATTTTCACGATTCTAATATGAATGTATTGGACAGTTCGGAGTAGGTTAAAACAGACAACTCTATTTATACTGTGACTCTATACAGCGGAAGACTTACGCAGAGCGCTAGTCCCTGAATTGAATATCAGTTGAATCTTCTTGTTTGACAAGCCCTTATAGATTGAAAAATTATGTCTCCGTACCATTAATTAATTTTTAGAGCGCAAAAAAAGAACTAAACTCTTCGAAACCGAAAGTACGTCATGTGCGGAAGTACGTCATAAACTGAAATCCTACGAGCTGTCAGTTTCTAGTCAAAGTCAAAGTCAAAAATTTTATTCACTATAAAAACAAAATGTTTACTCAGTTTACTTAATTTGAAGTGAAGTTGAAGTCAAAGCTGTTAGTTTCACAATTAATAGATTATGCGGAGAAGAAGCTAACAAAGACACTCCACATTTATTCTTTTCAAAACAGGTTTGCTTAATTAACAGAGTTTCAACTTAAAGTTACACTACACTAGATACAATCGTTTCCGTTAACATTATTTAAATACATATGTCTTCCAAATAATCCTTAATGTTATAGGCTTTTTTGCACAGATTATGCTTAACACATTTTTTAAACCGCGTCGGTGGTAACTCTAATATATCTTGAAGAATTTTATTGTAGAACCGTAAACAGTGCCCCCTAAAGAATGTATTAACTTTTGCAAGTCTAAAACGTGGAAATGACAATTTATGTTTATTCCTAGTGTCAATCTTGTAATAGCTACCAACATTTTCGGAATTGCTGATATTTTTTCTAACATACATTATATTTTCATAAATGTACTGACTTGCGACTACTAAGATGTTAGCCTAATACCTACCTTGTAAATAAATCAGATCGCTCTCTTCTGTAAGGTGAAGATCGTTTCAATGTCTCCTGCCCGACCCCACAGTAGTATGGACATAATACTAAGAAAGTAATTAAAATAAACAAGCCTATCAGTTGCAACGTCAGTGAGCTCTCTAATTCTTTTGACTGCATATGCTGCAGAGCTAAGTCTCTCTCTCTAGTGAACCATAACTCGATTACGACTAGCAAATTTTCAGGAAGCGAAAGTGATAGCCGTTAAGGCACTTAGCTACCAAAACAGAGGTCGTGGGTTCGATTCCCACTGGGGGCCGACGTACATTTGTACAAATGGCCTCAGTCTGGGTGTACTTTCATGTTTGTTACGTCCTTGCCTAGTTGCCATAGCACAAGGTATCCTAGTTTGGGACCAGGTCAGGTGATCGTGTTGTGTGGAAGTTATTATTATTACGTTTGAACAGATTAGGAGTCTTTTTAGTTTTATTTATTTAACCTCCTCGGACCCTGTGTCGACACAGGTCGACATACGACGCCCTCTGGGGAAAATGCTGTGGACTCCGGATTTTTGGTCGAATCCTAATTGTTTTAGTTCCATTTGATTCAGCAAAGATGGCATTATATTCCTATGTGAATTGGAACCATGTTTACCGATGCAGTGAGAAAGAAAGTGGATAAAAAAAATGGGCTCCCGAAAAAAATTCAAAATCGGTGTCCCCTGTGAGGGTAAGTAGGTGATATTTTCCTAACTGTATGACTAAACTATAAAATTGAACGGAACCTAAATTTTAGACTAAATTGTGCATCAATTGCATATATCGACTTGTTGGTACAAGTTTTTTCTACCGCAAAACTTACGCGAACATTTGTTTGTCTACGGCAGTCGACATTGGGTCTTAATATTTCAAAAAGTGAAAATTTTCCCTGTATTTTCGTAATCAGGTGATCATGATTATTCATCAAATTTCATGAGTTTTTGCAAACATTTTGTATCTTTACATTACTTACTATATTATTTTCTTATTTTTTTCAGACGACGCTCTTGGCGAGCTGGTAAATGATATAGTAAATGACGATAATTCAGATGTTGATTTTACTTGTGAGGATGAGGACTGGGCCAGTGACGACAGCTATGTACCACAGCCAGAAAGCTCCGACTCTGAAGAAGAAAGTCCTCCCGTGGCACAAGAACATGTCGATGGAACTGTAAGTAGCCCCGGGCCTTCTAGAAATAATGAAAGACAGCAATCTTCGGCACGCAGAGAGTACTGGAAGACCACCGAAGATTTTCAGCCGTTACCTCCAGCTCCCGACTTTATTGAGGTATCGCAACCAGTACCTAGTCCCACTCAGACCGTACGATTACTTCTCCAAGTACATAGCGGAAGACATATTTTCAAGGGTTGCTTTTTGTACTGACCAGAAATACCTTCTTGAGAATGGCAGAGGTCTGAACTTGTCAGTTCAAGAAATACGAGTCTTTTTGGGTCTGATGGCGGTGATGATGGGATAAGAAGCTGAAACGGTATGTAGAAGTACCGCGACTATCAATGGCGAAAAACTATAACGAGAAAATGGGAGGAGTAGATTTTCTGGATCGCATGATAAGTTACTATCGTAATGCGGCCAGAACAAAGAAGTGGACAACCAGGCTTATGTTTCATATGTTCGACTTCGCTATTGCTGCTGGTTGGATCGAATATAGACGTGACCAACAAAAAATAGAAACACCCAAACCAGACATACTGGATTATCTTGGATTCCGCGAACTACTTGCTGTTTTGGAACACAGATGATTCAAATGTCTCTGATGATGAAGTGGCAGGTCCATCATTCATTGGTCGTCCTTCTAAGCGAGCAACAACACAACATCCACCAGAATTGGTAAGAGTGTCACGGGCTGATCACCTACCTGATGTATTAGATAAGAAAAATCGATACAGGCTACCAGGGTGCAACTATAACGGAGCACGACATTTTTGCCCCAAATGCAAAGTCATTTTGTGTCTCAATTCTTCTAGAAACTGTTACAAATTATATCATCAGCTCTAATTAGGGTGTTAATTGACAAGTCTAATAAATATTACTATAAAAAATCAATACCGGGCTTTTTATATCCTTTTTGTTACACCTACATCTAATAGGGGTTTTTCCGCACTTTTTTAGACTTGAGACCCCATGTCGACTAAAATCGACATAGTGGAAAGCGATTTTCCGGAAAACTGTGCAGTTGCTATAGTCATACCGATTACAGAAATATATAATTTATTGTATCATTTATAACTTCTCAAAGTTTTATTCAAGAAAAACAGCTTGGGACTGAGGAGGTTAAGAGTTCTTGTAGAGAGTTATGGTTCACAAGAGACTTAAAAATCATTATGATCATCATCAGCCATTTGACGCCCACTGCAGGACATAGGCCTCCTTCGTGGTTTTCATAACCATGAAGGATTTTGCCATAATCGCCACGCTTGGCAGGCGGGTTGGCGATCGCAGTATGCGGTTGGATTCTCAGGAAGACGCTGCTGCCCGTCTCCTGGTATTTGATTTCCTTAGTCGCCTTCTACGACATCCACGGAAGGAAATGGAGTGACGCTATTCTTAATCACACGGAATAAATATTTATTATGAAATATTCTTTTAAAAATATTTAAAACTAATATAAAATGAAAATGAAAAAACTTTGTTGTAAAACGGTTACAAAAAAAATGGTTAGTGGCTTCCAAACTAGGATTCCCTGATAGTAACTAATAGCTAAATGGATAGCTATGGATTAAACTATATAGGGTGACTGCCTACATGCTAATGACTGTTAAATTATGCAAAAAAAAAAACAGTCAAAGTGGTCCCTGGTCGACAAAAGGGTACGAACCGCTGTGCTAAATTGTTAAATGATAATTAGCGTTGAGAGTAGCAGCCTCCTCAGCTCAACATATCCGCGCCTTGTACGCTGAAGAGTAAATTATAATTCCGCGTTGTAAATTGTAACCTAATTTGTCTGAGTCCGGTCGCTGACCGGGGACATTGGCGCCATTTGTCACTATTTAAAAATTCCACGGCGGGAATGAGGAGGTGGTCTCTTGAGAGGCGCCGATTTATATTTGACACTTTCGTGAAAATACAGTTTTCTTCAAAATACGCGATTCAATTTGAGTTTATATCTTAGAACAATTTGTTTCATGAGGTTTTTTTCTCAGATGGTTATTTTCGGAATATCAGGAGTTACATAATTGTATTGAAACCGCGCTTTACCAATATCGCAGTCTACAATAAGTTATTGTTCTACAAAGAAGACTATCTTCTTTATCGGTCATGCTCTACATTAAAGCTATGACTATATCTACCACTACAAAGCAGAAATTATAACTGGCGTAAGTTTTTTTTTAATTTTCTCTGAGAATACGAATTTTCTCTGGGAAATTTGATTCTTACTGATTAGCATATCAAGAGCTGTATTTTGTAGTATTAATTTCAACTCTTAATTCAGCGGCCCCATATTGTACATAATATTATTATGCCGCCCTTGTTTTGGGTAAAATTTGTTAAATTATTAACATCCGTAAAATGCGAGCTGCTGCAAGCTGAGTCACAGTGAAAATATTACTGAATAAATAAATAAAGAATAAATAATAAACACGGAAAACAAACCATTTTGTTCAATTTGCAACTGACAGTCATCCATGTATATTTGTCGTGTAAAACCTCTTGGCATCAGTAGTCATGTTTGGAATAGCACGGCCTAACTGAATAACATGCTTTTTCTTTCCTAAACTAAGATTGGAAAACGAAATTTGACCGAGCAAATAGTCAGTTGAACAGCACTGCATGTGAAATAATGTCATATTGACTAAGAAAGCTCACCGCAGTGAACAAATATGAGGCACAAACGCAGAGAAATAAAGAAAAAACAACTGTCAATATCAATTTATCCACCACAACAACGAAAACCTCACAGAAAAACTAATTTTTTCACATGCATGCATGCAAACAACACACGTACTATTTGGTTACTTCCGAACTAATTCCCGACAAAACAATATACTTCTATTTTGCCATTCTGCTTAGCATTTGTGGACTATGAGAAAGCCTTCGATTCGATCGAGACATGGGCAGTGCTCGAGTGTCTCCAGCGTTGCCGTATTGACTATCGGTATATCGCGGTGCTGAAGTGCTTGTACAACAACGCCACCATGTCGGTCCGAGTACAGGAGCAGAATTCGGAGGCAATTCCATTGAGAAGAGGCGTGAGACAGGGAAACGTTATCTCTCCGAAGATGCCTTCAAGCTTCTGGAACGGCAGGGACGCGGCATCAATATCAATGGCAGAAACGATGGAAGACCTCGGCATAATGCTCGAAGCCCTCAGTCGAGTTTCCCAACGTGTGGGCCTTAAAATGAACATGGACAAAACGAAGGTCATGTCGAACGCCCGTGTTGTGCCCACCCCAATAACATTGGGGAACTCGACTCTCGAAGTTGTAGACGAATACGTCTACTTAGGACAAACAGTCCAACTAGGCCGGTCCAACTGCGTGAAAGAGGTCAATCGTCGAATCCAACTCGGCTGGGCAGCATTCGGGAAACTTAGAAAAGTCTTTTCGTCTAAAATACCTCAATCGCTCAAGACAAAATTATACAACCAGTGTGTGTTACCAGTGATGACTTATTGCACTGAAACGTGGTCTCTCACCATGGGCCTCATAAGAAGGCTCAAGGTCACGCAACGAGCTATGGAAAGGGCTATGCTCGGAATTTCTCCACAAGATCGAATCAGAAATGATGAGATCCGTAAACGAATGAAAGTCGTCGACATAGCCCAGCGGATTAGTAATTTGAAGTGGCAGTGGGCGGGGCACATAGCATGCAGAACTGATGGCCGATGGGGCCGAAAAGTTCTCGAATGGAGACCACATATCGGCAAGCGCAGCGTAGGACGACCAGCCACAAGATGGACAGATGACCTCATCCAAATGGCCGGAAGGCGCTGGATGCAGGCCGCTTTCAACCGGTCTTTTTAGAAATCCATGGAGGAGGCCTATGTCCAGCAGTGGACCTCTTGCGGCTGAATGATGATGAAGATTATGTAAATAAGAAGTTCACGGAACTACTATGGCTATGTATAATAAGCACACGGTATTCTAGTGTTCGAGCCAGGCCAATAAATATAATTATGTAATTCCTGGTGTACATACAAAGAGAATATTCTATGTATCTAAATATAATTTCATTCAAAAAAAAATCACATATTTTGTCTAGTAAAAAAAAATAAAATTAAAACAATCAAAGCAAGTTTTTTTAGTCATAGATGTTGTGAATGACAACTCTAATCGACGAGTTTTAGTATTTTTGTATTTCGGAAGTAACCATGTAGTCCTCAAAATTAAATGTAAATATCCATTTCATACGCAATAGTTACAAAGTTTAAACACTTTCACACAGTTTGTGGGCTGAAAACCGATTTTAGTAGAAACTGAAAGTATCCAACCGAAACCTGTGTGGGTGCATACCACTAATGAATGTTGATGAAGCGAAAGAAGTCTGTCAGGATCCTGGCAAGTAGCAAACCCTCCGGGATACAGGCGTGAGTTAATGTAATGTATGAAATTACCACCCCTGTAATTCCTGTAAGAAACGGTCATCTTCGGACGAAAACACTAATGCTCCGGCACTTCCAGCCAGCACAGCACTATCATGAAAATTTCAAAAAAGGAACACGACGCGAGCGTCACTTGGCCACGACAGCGAGTTACGAGCGGCCAGCTCGCAAATGAGCTCATTTCGCGCCATATTATTTATCACTCACTTATTAGCCACACGCAGGACTTTCAGCTGTGCACCGACTGTGTCTGTGCAACACGTGAAATGGATACTCTCTACTTGTAATACTGCCAATTATTAGGTACTAATAATCATAGAATGTGCGACCGAGACAGACGCCAGATGTTACAGCATCCTTAATATTTTAACAAATAAAATCCGTACATTACTTGTGTTTTCATTGAGAAAATCATGATGAGTTGAAATAATTAATGTTTTGAACGTTCAAAATGTAATATGTAAAATGTAACTTCGGGCGAAAAATATTAATAATGAAAGGTACAAAAATTAAATTATTTCAATGATAAGCCCTTTTTTAATATTCTAGGGCAATCTTCTAATAATAGATCCTGCTACTGTCTACTGACAAGGAGCCCGTCAGTGTGAGCCCTTAAAAAGTAAAGGCCACTCGGTGATAATTTGCCGAGTCCCATATTTATGGATTGTATCGCAGATTCAGTGTGGTCGTTATTTCATGAAATATTCGCCGATTTGTCGACAAATTCCAATGAAACGATAAACACGCTCGTATTTGTGTGTTTTCGGAGAATTACGAGATGTTAAAAGTGTGCATGAAATTGGTTTTTTGACTGAAGTAAGTCAGACGTAACTTATATTTATGTTTTCATTTACTTAGAACAACCAGTAGCTAGTACCTGCACCTCACCTACACCAATACAATATAACTATAAAACATAAAGGTTATAAAAATAAAATAATAGAAAATAGAAGAACCATCATCAGCCATTTGAAGCCCACTGCAGGACATAGGCCTCCTTCGTGGTTTTCATAACCATGAGGTGTTTTGTCATAATCGCCACGCTTGGCAGGCGGGTTGGCGATCGCAGTATGCGGTTGGAATCTCAGGAAGACGCTGCTGCCCGTCTCTTGGTAATTGATTTCCTTAGTCGCCTTTTACGACATCCACGGAAGGAAATGGATTGACGCTATTCTTAGAAGAATAAAAATAGAAGAATAAAAATAGAAAAATAGTGTGTGTATGTAGATGCAAATAAATGTTTACTTTTACTTAATATTTAAATTTAATCAAACGATCTAGTGTATATTTTTAGGGCATGCGTGACTCTGTTACTGAGCCAAGTGACATCTGTGTGTCTATATGACATATTAAGGGCCAACCCCCCCCTGTTACGTAGCAGTCCCCTGTATTGGGTTGTCAACTTTCACTTTTCTGAAGTGTCAAAATATTTATGTATTTGACAGCTCAGAGTAGCTTAAATCGGTTGAATCCATACAGTACGTATCTGACAGGACAGTGTAGCTTAAATCGGATGAATCCATACAATATGTATTTGACAGTTCAAAGTAGCTTGAATCGGACGAATCCATACATATGTATTTGACAGTTCAGAGTAGCTTAAATCGGACGAATCCATACAATGTGTATTTGACAGTTCAGAGTAGTATTTTCTAAGGTTAACACGAGCACTAGACATAATTAAAACTGAATTTCCACGCATATTTACGCGTTTATTTTTTCATTTTACAATTTTCCGACGTTTTGGTACTTTTGCAAGTGCCGTGGTCTCGATGGACTGAGGTGACACGCGTCTTTTTGAAAGCATTAACTATTAGTTTGCTACCCTCGGCAAAAAAATATTAAGTTTCGTTCCAAAAATATTTTGGCAAAATTTTTAATTTAAATTTACACTATAATTAATTGTATATAAACTCAAAAATACTGACTATTAGTTATTGAAATTAAAATTAAATCTACAAAACAGTTCAGAGTAGCTTAAATCGGACGAGTGAGGATGTTACGTAGTAGCGCCCCTGATCTTTTAAATTGCAATAGGTAAGCTGCAATTGAAAACACAGAATATCTGTTATTAAGGTGGTTTTCCAAAAAAATTATAAGAAATACATTCAGTAAAAAATAAGAAAATTCTCCAAGTCAAGAAATAACCTGTATACAAGAAACTAGACAGAAATGTAAATAGGAAATCACAAATAGATGGAGCGAGATGCAACATAATGATAGAGTTTCGCAACCGCTGTTCGCGGCTTCAGCTTGCACCTTTCCGTGGAAAGTGGCAAATCATGCGAAACATGAGCCCAATTCAATTCAGTTGTTTCCGTTCATATTTTAGCCAATTCAGGTATTTCCATTTATTCTTTGTATGCCCTTAGGGTTATGTGCGGTAGTTTTCACGTGTGTTTTATTATCTTTATTAATATGGGCGCTCCGCACTAACCTGTTCTATATGGAGGTTAATGGGGGTCCCCCTGCATGACCAAGGACACTCTCAAGATCACTCACGGAAGGCATAGATAAGTATGCCACGAAGTTAAATATTGACACCAAAGAGTTGTTGAGTTTTACTATAGGTACCTAGGTTTCAACCCTCTAAGTAACATACACCAAGGAGGCTATGAGTCCAGGAAGTAACTCTTTGGTGTTGCTTAACTATGTCTCAGGACAGAAACCTCCTTAAATTTGTCCTGTAACTTCATTGACTTTTAACACCGAATTTAAATAGAAAACTTTCTTTTTAAATGTCCATTCACATTTCTTGACGTATCTTTACCTCCTTCGTCATTGCAAGATGGCGGATTTTGGCGGGAATCTCTTTGTTACTTTATTATTTCGGCAAGATCCCAATCTCATCTCAAAACTGTGACATGGAAGCAAATGACGACATTAAGTCGAGTTACGGCTTTGTCCTTTCACTTATCTCATCTCGTAAGGGTTCAAGAGGACCGCGACGAAATTTTTATTGTGCCAAATTAGTTTTGCGAAGGTGGAGAAACACCCAGGTTTGTCAATCACTTTCAAGTTATTATGAACTTTTGGCCGCACTTTTGAGTGAAAAACAATCTTGGGCGATGAATTCCCAAAATGCCGACACATCTGACTTTCGTTGAATAGTAGATGCCGCCTACACACTCACTACACTCCATATTCTATTAACTCCTGAACTGCCCTCGCGGAATGGAACGTATAGGTGGCCCATACTAAGTTGGACACAGATCTGTGTCGCGGCAGACGAGTGGTTAAAAGATAAACTCTGGTAAGAAACGCGTAGGAAAAAAAAAAGAATCCTGGTTGTGAAACCTATGGGAGTGGAATTGAATGGCAAGTTCTGCCGAGCTCTTCCGCCTTGCGAGAGACAGAGATAAATGTGCGGAGCTGATTGCCAACCTTCACTTGTCGGAGAGGCACTATTAGAAGAAGAAGAAACTTAAAAGACGTAGGGCTCGAAGCGGCAATGAAATCAAATAGGTTTGTACATGCAATTTAATTTTGTAATTTTATTATCAAAAGTTTATTTTTCACAATCTTTATAAATATTACAATGTGTGAGCAAGATGGATTCCAGAGGCCTGTTCCATAGAACAACAGTTCGATGTACATTGCCGAGTCGATTAGCACACCGATTAACATTTAAGACTCTGCTACGCAATGTAAATCGAATTGTCACTATTCACTACGCATTGATGAATTGTAGATTAATTAAACTTGGCCAAGGTGTAACAGCTGCCTTAATAAAATCTATGGATACCTAGATAGATAGATCAAATAGAGAATAATTTATTGTACATAAAAATGAAAAAAATAATTGTCATTTTAATGATCACTACACAGATATTTCTTAACCCAAAAGTACAGATGGCGGCCTATAGGTCCTAGAAAACATACAAAATTGACAGACACACTACCATAAAACTTAGAGATTACCACCTCCTGGTTCCTACGTGGCGGAAAAAGAAAAACGTACAAGAAAAGCGTGAAGATCTCCTTCCGATAATGCGAGTCGACGGGCGCATAAAAGCACTCGCATATTCGATTCGAGATATCGATTCGAGTGCAACAATCGATTTATCAAAGTCCCGCGCGTATCAGCACGGATTATTCAGTCAGACAGTCATCTTGATAAAGTACAAGGCTCTCCGCACTTGGTAAAAAGGAAGGATACAGAAAATACTTTCAGCTGGCAATTCGAAATTGGATGTTCCAAATTTGTTTTTTTTTTTGTTCTCTTTCGTTATGTAGTAATACCACTTGAATTAAATTACTAAACGGGTCTTATCGCGAACTAACTATGACCATAACTATAAATGAGCATCGCGAGTCGTTAAAAAACACTAAGATTTTGGAAGTATTCTTATAATTGAGAGTATTTTATAACATAGTCTTCTTAAAGTGAATATAATGACTCGCATCTCTATTTGGTAGTCGTTAAAATCATCATAAAATAACAGAATTTATTATACTAAAAAAAATTACAATATAAACAAAAAAATCCTGACTATTAAAAAGCCACAAGGCCTAGAATATTCCATTGAATTTTCAAGCTCAGCAGGTGGAACCGAAATAGTTCGTCATTAAAGAATAAAAAATAAACGAAAGAAGACATTTATTCCAATTGTCACAGAAAATACACGAAACTCAACAAAACTAAAATAAAAACAAAACAATCGTGAAGAGAACATGAGATTTGTGGTACTGATGATAATTGGAACAAAAATTCAAGAACCTTACAGCACAGTTATAATGCAGCCTGCTGTAGGGCACAGGCCTTCTCTCAGAGAGTAAGATAGCGTGCTCATAGCGAATTGCCAATTTCAAGCGCTAAGATCTTATGTGAACATCTCAGGCACTCAGGTTTCCTTACGATATTTTTCTTCACTGTGCACGAGTAGTATTGCAACTATAAATTCACAAGTGTACATGTACGTAACTTAGAAAATAAAGTCATTTGTACATGAGGGTTCGAACCCACGACCTCTTAAAAGTGACGCAAGCGTTATACCGACCGACCGCTACTTCCCATAGCATTCTGTACAATAAAACTGAATGTATCATCCAATCCAAGTGCGCCTTTAATCTTTACATACTTATTTCTTTCATCTCTGCAATAAAATTACGCAACACTTAGGCAGTCTTCACCTCTCCGTGTGGACGTGGGCTTTTTTGCCAGTTCATAAAGATTTTCGGAGTGTTGGCAAATTGTACGTGTGTGCGACGATTTATTTTAATTTCTGCCAATAAATTGTACCGTCAAATTGTAAATTGTTTTCTCTTTTTTTTAAACGATTAGTGATTTGTAATTTGGTTAGGCTGTTCTCGGCCACAGGGCCTAACACTTAGGTTTTCTCACGACGTTTTCCTTCAAAGTTAGCAAGTGACCTATGACTAAAAAAAGTGGAACACCAAGAAAAACTCGATTCTATTTATAGGTTTGAAGGTAATCCTCGCCTTTTTATGACCAAAAGAGAGATTGAATAGAAATGTTGCTCTTTCGGCTTTTCCTACGTGGTTCATACATAAGTGCTACATGATGATGATGATGATTTCCAGAAAGATTTTAGGAACGGATGCAAAGGCCTATGCTGATGATGAAGTCCTGTAAAACCCGCAATGGATATCACCGGATATACCTACTGTAATAGGCCTGACGCACCCGCGAAACACCTTTTTTCACGCAGAGAGACTCAGTCACGATCTGTTAAGAGGCTAATTGCAATAGCCACCGGCAGCGGGGGGTTAAACGTAGTTTTTATCTCTGGGAATGAACTGGCTGCCCGCAGGGTGGCCTCTTAACATGACATCGCATCTCGTTCGTAACTGGCAACTAGCTGGTAGGGTTTTTTCGAGATACTCTCATGGTATTTACTGGGGTTGTTACAGCGGGTTAATGTTGTGTAGTTTGAAGAGCGAATTTGTTACTTTTTGTACATCTTATTCATTCAAGCGGTGGTAGCCTAGTGGGTTCAACATTGGACTCGGAAGCGGGAGACCCAGGTTCGATTCCCAGTGCGGGCGTGTACCTATGACTTTGTTTTCTAAGTAATGTACATTTGTGAAGTTACTAGCAATACCACTCACTAACTGTGAAGGAAAACATCGTGAGGAAACCTGGATGTCTGAGCTATGTACATACCTCAGCGCTTGAAATCGCCAATCCGCGGTGGGCACGCGTGGTGATTAAGCCCATACTCGCTCTCTGAGAGAAGGAATGTGCCCTACAGTGGGACGTATATAGGCTGCTTATGATTCATCGGTATTTATTTCTTTATGTCCAAACATCGTTCGGAATGCGGTATTCTTAACACAGGCAAATAAAATAAGTATAATGCTGAAGGGCAACTAAGTTACCTTTCATCGATGGATTTCAATGGTACACGCTTAATCCTTATCTAAATGCAAAAATCCTTTATCGTCCCAATTAGACTTTTTGTTTTACAACAACTTTTGTCCCATAAAATTTTCCTCAGATTTTCGTTTTTCAAAATATTAGGGCTTACTTTTGTTTGCCAGCGATATTTTTTACTAAATTCGCGCTTTACGCACTACACCAACGTCATAGCCTCCGGTAATTATTGTTCTATTTAGAATAATGTTCACACTATTTAACACATACATAAGTAAGCATAAATATGACAAAAAAATATTGACAAAGAAAAAAAAATGTTTTTCTAAAT
Organism: Yponomeuta malinellus; assembly: GCA_947308005.1. Taxonomy (NCBI): domain Eukaryota; kingdom Metazoa; phylum Arthropoda; class Insecta; order Lepidoptera; family Yponomeutidae; genus Yponomeuta; species Yponomeuta malinellus. The sequence goes on from OX371004.1 coordinate 1,385,231, forward strand.
GGCAAACTAGCGTGTTTGCACATCTTTGGGGTAACCCTGTATAATTCATGTTTAGAGTCTTGGAATAACTATGTTGCGAACCAATCGGGTATTTCAAAACATGTCTTAAAATGTTATGCTTACGAGTATTTTCTAATTAAATGTTAGTAAACTTGCAAGTTGCGTATTCAATAGGAAAGAGGCTAACAACCTTGCTTGTAAAATTAGTAAGGAAAGTTTCTGCAGTTATGACTAAATGGACCTCCTTACATCTTGGCATTTGTGCAGATCGCAGTTGTTTTATCGGTGAAGCCAACAATTATGCAATTCGCAAAGACTATTTTTTTTCTTGAGGGCTGAATCAAAAACCATTTCGAGATTAACATCTAAGTAACCATATTTTCTATATTTAAGATAAATATTAAGGAAGATGAGCGTTATTTTTGCCAAAAAACATTAACCTTCATTTGACCTTCTGATGACGTCACATTTTAAAATAAACATAACATATGGCAACACTACGTTACTTAAAAAAAGGACTTGCTGTCATAACTCTCATATGCATATCATTTCCTTGTCTGTGAAAAAAACGTCTGTGACAGCAAATCACAGAAACAAAGTGTGACAGTTTGCGCGACGTTTCGGCGTGTGCACTCGAAAAATATGACGTCACCCTTTCAAATATTTTAAATAAATAATTTATAATAATAAACTTAACAAATCGCTGAAAAAATGAAATTAGTCTCTAGAAATTACTTCTGCTTTAAGAAAAAAATATAAAATAAGATGAAAATAAAAAATATACTGCCCGAATTCTAACTTGGCCTCTTATTTATTCTTTTTCTATCTGTGCCTCTCCATTAATGACGTTGGCTGTCAGATCTCCATCATCTTCCATTTGACGCCCACTGCAGGACACAGGCACATGGTTATGAAAACCACGGGTTTTGCCATAATCGCCACACTTGGCAGGCGGGTTGGCGATCGCAGTATGCGGTTGGAATTTCAGGAAGACGCTGCTACCGGTCTCCTGGTAATTGATTTACTTAGTCGCCTTCTACGACACCCACTGAGGGAAATGGAGTGAAGCTATTCTTAATCCGGCGCCACACGGAAGATCTCTATAATATGTTTCTTTATTTCTTGTCAAGCGAAACAGCTCTTCAAAGCTGGCAACACCCTCCATTAGGTACATGACGTCGTTGAGCTATGACTTTCTTCGTCTCCCAACATACGATACGTCTTCCCTTCAGTCTTATCCATCATAACAACTTCAAGAAGTCAGTCTATCATGTCGCAACTAATCTTCCGCTTTTTTATGGTTAACATGAGTTCTGAGGAAAGATTGCCGCATCTTAGGACTTCCAAATTAAGGACTTTATGGCCCCAAATTAATCTCAACATCCTTCGGTAGCTTCTTGCAGCTGTCTTCCTTCAGGGTTCTTCCTTGCTCCGTTCAAGCTTCACATACATACATTGCAAATAGCCAGATGTAGTATACAAGCATCCTAATTCGGAGGACTCTGTTGAGGTCTCGGCCGCACAATATGAAAAAGAAAATGAAAACGAAAACGAAAATTAAAATGAAAATGATAAATATTTATTTCTAAAACAAAATTTTTACAAACATATTTTACAAGGCTGAGACCTCCTTTTAAGTGTTAGAAACCATGATTTTACAATACATTTATTGATTGTGTGTGTGTGTGTGTGTGTGTGTGTGTGTGTGTGTGTGTGTGTGTGTGTGTGTGTGTGGGTGCGTGCGTGCGTGCGTGCGTGCGTGCGTGCGTGCGTGCGTGCGTGCGTGCGTGCGTGCGTGCGTGCGTGCGTGCGTGCGTGCGTGCGTGCGTGCGTGCGTGCGTGCGTGCGTGCGTTCGTGCGTGCGTGCGTGCGTGCGTTCGTGCGTGCGTGCGTGCGTGCGTGCGTGCGTGCGTTCGTCCGTGCGTGTGTGTGTGTGTGTATCGTCTTCATTTTATTGAAAGACGCGGGGCCATTTTGACCTGGGTCTTAATTTCTTGATCAAACCCATGGACCTAAGTATTTACACTTGGTGACGCTCTTCAAATTAGTTCCTCCCACTTTAGTAGTCGTGTTCAAATCTCTGTTTCTTGAAACTACCGTGTATTTTGTTTTATAAAGGTTCATCGAATACCACGATTTGAACGGCATTCATATTGTATTGTATTTTTATTTTGTAATTAAGCACAGTGACAAAGTTATACAATATATTCCCTTCTGCCAAACTGTATTGCAGTTTAACGGCAGACACTCTCAGTAAATTATAATATGTTGAGATACAATTCTAAAATCTATTTTTTTTTTTTTTAAGTTCACAAAAATGTTAACATGTAGTCTAATAATAAGTTGTACAGTGCGACGGCATTCCGGCTCGGATGCCCATGCAACCGCCGTGCGAACGCGCATGTGCGTCACGCCAGCGGGCCGTGTAAAGAATAGGTTTACTTGTTAGGAAAAATTCCTTTAATTTGTGTTTTAAGTATTGTTTTGTTCCTTGTAGGTTTATTAGATCGCTTGGTATGGCATTGAATATTCTCGGTATTACCCAGTCTTTGGTACGCTTGCCGTAAAAATTGTTTATTTTATCTGGTAGCACAGATAGACCAGCTTTGTTGTGACGTGTATAGTATTTATGGTCTATTTTAACTTTATAAGTATCTTTCCAATATTCATTTGTATTGGTGGGCGGGATACTTATTTCCTAATTTGTGATCAAGCAGATACAGAGTTTAATTCGATTTCAGTGCCTCAAAAGGAGGAATTTCAAATCAGCCCCAGCAGTTTCATTTCCCAGTTTCCTTCATTTTCTTTTACGTTGTTTATTTTCCCAAGCCACGAACATTATCGGATCAAGCTAATGTAATTTGTAAATTTCCTCGAAGAGTCTCCATTTTTACGTAATTTCAACTCCACGTTTCAGTTCGTTTCCTTTGTTTTGGGAGGAAATAAAAAAATACTTATTTGGTGAGTTTTAGAGTTCACTGTTTGAAGTAGTGAACCTGCCTACAGTTAATCCTCGTCAGATTATGGATAAAAAGCAAAAAAAATTGTACTTACTGGAGAAACCGTGTGAAAAGATTATTTTCTTGCCTGTGTCACGTACCCCCACTTTCTCGTACACTAACACGCTGTTAATCTACTGTTAACAGCTGTCAATTGCCCAAATGCATACAAAAAAAAACCGCTGACAGCTGTTAACAGTAGATTAACAACAGCTTGTTAGTGTACGAGAAACCGGGGGTTAGCCTATTCAGTGTAAGTGTTAGGTGGAAGAAAGATTGACTAAAGAAACATATCGCGCGAATGTGGGTGGAAGGGCCGGTAAGGGAAGTCCAAGGCGGACATAGTTCGACTAAATAGGGGATTATTAGATAAGGACAAGTTAAAAAGTACCCTGAACCGGCGTGGGTGTATTCAAAGACTAATGAATGTTAATAAAGCGAAAGAGATCTGTCAGGATCGTGGCAAGTGGCAGACCCTAGTGTCTGCCTACCACTCCGGGATACAGGCGTGAGTTTATGTTATGTTATTCGTTTTAAAAACCTATTTGGAGGCTAAAATTCCACCCATGCCGGGACTTGAACCCGCGACCTCTGGCTAACCGTGCCAGCGCTTCTCCCAACTGAGCTAATGGGTAAGTGCAAGCATCGGCGTAATTTCGAGCCTCCTTACAAACTTCTCTGTATTACGTAATTTTTAGCCCCTAAATAGGTTTTGAAAATTGTCTTGAGCACGGGTTAGTGCAACAAAAACAAAATATACTTATGCTTCATTATTTGGGCGTCCCACTGGCTGTGGAAACAATGGGACTATGGGGGGGATGAGGGAAGAGTTTTTGTTAGGGAAATCGGTCGGCGCCTGAGAAGTCGTGGGTATGACCATCGTTCCGGGGTATACCTGATGCAGAGGATTTCCCTGGCGGTGAAGCGGGAGAGCGCTGCTAGCGTCATGGGAACTTTTGGATCGGACGTGTCCCGGGGCGGTATATTTGATTAGTTTAATTTAATATTTAGTTTAATATTTAGTCCACCTTTTGTACACTGTCTTTGTGCAATAAAGAATTAATAATAATAATAATAACCTACCTACTTAGCTGTAAAATGTATGTGTGACAAATAAGTTTTACATATAATGTTATTAGTTGTCATACGCCTTACATTACAACACAGTATTTTAACATTTCTTTGATCGTGCGGTAGCGATTAGCAACAGTAACTCGATAACAGTCAAACATTACCACTACCACCCTAGGGTACCATCCACGCTACTCAGAAACTGTATTGCGGCAGAGTAGGTCCGTCATCAAAATTACTCGTACCAGCTGTTAGTTTCACAATTAATAGATTATGCGGAGAAGAAGCTAACAAAGAAACTCCACATTTTTTTTAAACTCATGTTTTTCTTGCGTACATGTATATCTCTAGACGTCTTTTTACTTAAACAAAAGCTGCCAACAACTCTCCGTAGGTCTGAGTTTAACTTGCTCTTGGCGAGACACTGTTAATTTCCTCGTTTTATCATTCCGTCCGGGTTTTAATACAATGTTATTTTTCGTTGCGATTTTAGTGGACCCTTTGCAATCTCGTTTGAAACGATGTCATTTTGTGTTGTTGTTTCAATTTTTATCCGCATTTGTTAATTTATAGTACATTACTGCAGCGGCCAGCAAAAGAGGCATTGATGGACGAACGTGGAAATTGTGGGCCGAGGCGAAGCCAAAGCACACATACGTGAGTCCATCAATGCCCAGTTGTGGCCAAGGCTTGTATATGATTTTTCTCAAATAATGCGCGGAAATTAAAACTAAGTAGTACTAAGGCAGAATTTTTTATTTGAAAAATTCAATAAACTTACAAAATCAGACGAACCACGAATGAACAACAATATGTTTTGCCGCGTTAGTGTTCTTTTTTTCAATAGGTATATCCAGCTTTCTATCGCAAGCCAGTTCGAAATTTAAATAAAACCTCTGATAAGTTACCTCCTTGGTTGTCATTGTTCGGAGCAAAAGATCGTTCCATTTTTAAATAACACGACAGATATGAGTTTAGTATGTAATTTATTCGGCCGCAAAACACGACAGTTATGAATTAAACCGACTTCAAAACACTACAGCACTAAAAAGTTAGAAATAATTTAAAAGAATACCATTAAATTAGAAGTACGTATAAATATAGGCATTTTGGACGTATAATTTGGAGTCGATGCCCATAACATATTTGCTGGTCATGAAACTGGGCTACTTTTGTGCTATGTTGTGAAACCTACGCATATTGCCATAGGATGGGTCCCATTAGGCCTTATTTACTGCTGTCCATTGAGTCTGCATGTGATCTTCACCAAATGAAAATGGGACGTTATATCTATTCGAACCAAAAAAAATTGTCGATATCGGTTGAGATTTGACATAGTTATGAAGGAACATAGCCAAAAAATATATACGCGTCGAGAGCCTCCTCCTTTTTTGAAGTCGGTTGAAAACAGAAATGTCACAGAGGAAGCAGAACACAGTAATGTAGTAGCGTTATTGGAAATAAATATTTCTTTCTATAACTAGAAATGTGCGAAGTAACTGGTCTGAACATTGTGAACAAGACTCTTCTATCAATTTCCTTAACAACAATAAGCTGCGAATATTGACGTGCATAATTCACGGCGGCTTATCCAAATGGAAATAAATCTGTGATTAGTAATTTAATAATTAATTGTAATCCTGCGGGGGAGCTTTGTTGACTAAAAAGTGGGGCAGTAGGGTCATAGATGACTATTTCGGCTTTTGTCTGTAAGTAGGAATAAAACATAAAAGTGGTTATCAGATGTTAGTGCAAAAATCGGCATGCTGTTGTGTTCTTACCGATAACTTTTCGGGCTCAAATACGATTCAAACCTGCTCATCGTGCAGTGCCATCATTCTGAGTCTGAGTGGTCACTTTACTAGGAGTTGTTACTGGACGCTGAGCAATATCTTTTAGCATCCACGTAAAAGACACAAACTATATTTGCAGTGATCGCACTGCCTCGTTTTTAATTACAACAGCCAAAGCAAACCGTAACACGCGCAGAACGAATTCAATTTTGAGAGTTAACCCTTCGCCGGCGGGTGTAATCAGACCCCGGGCATAGATCACTGTTCCGCTTTGTACACTCCACAGAAAATCTATCTTGATACTCGTGCACTCTACTCAGTTACGTTACGGGTGAGTTTGCTACAAAAAAGTTCCCTATTCACTTTGCCAGCGGGTGTAATCAGAGTCAGGGCATAGATCACTGTTCCACTTTGTACATGCGACAACAGATACACCTTTACTTGCGTACATGCCATGCTCCGCGGCACTGGGATTACACCTTTATATACAATATAATATATAAAAATCTCGTGTCACAGTGTTTGTTGTCGACCTCCTCCGAAACGGCTTCACGTATTTTTATTATTTTTTTAGTGTATATTTCGTAGGTCTAAGAAAAGGTCGTAGGCTGATGAATACGCGGGTTCAGCTAGTATTCTACATAAAACTGTATAACTTTGTAAAACTTACACAACACTTAAACTCACGCCTGCATCCCGGCAGAGAGATGCTAAATTTATTATTAATAGAAGCAATTAAAACTTCCTATAATCTGAAGAGAGGACATTTTTTTATCTACGTTATATGTTTCAAAAGTATTCGTTAACAATTAACTGAGAAATATATAACTCATTGAATACTTAATTAACACGAACACTTACTCATTTATAAAAAGTTTATTCCACTAAAACACTCTTAAGACGATATCATTGCTATATTATGACAGGAAATCCTGCCATAAACCAGCTTTAACTCCGACTTAAGAGTGTTTTAGCAGGATCGACGTTTTATAAATAACACTGTTAGTTTTTAATATTGAATATAATTTAAACCTAAAGATAAAATAACCCATATTTTATCCGAAAATAAGTTATACCACAAATTAAAATATTGAACTACTGTAAGTGGGCTTCGGCTACAGTGGGCCAACTAGACAAACAGATGGAAAAGTGGTGGGGGTTTCATAGCCGACTGTACTTGATTGGTAATCGAGTTTGATCGCAATTTTTGATGTAGCTGTCTCCCGGGCAAAGCGTTCCGATGTAAAACATGAAATGCCGAAAATCCTTTGTAACTTCAGATTGCAATGCGGAGCTGAATGTTCGGGGAATTCGTGTAGCAAATCGTCGCGCAAATATCGCTGGCAATTGTAATACTAATTAACTAAGTATAGCTTTTTGCAATTTACATACAACTCTTTGTTAACCGCTGTTAACTTTATATTTTCTCTCTGCGAGGAGGCCTGGAAGGGACGTATACGGACGTATAAAAATAACCCACGTCTATCCGAAAACGGTGGATCTACACGTGAACTTTTACTATAATGACATCTTGAAAACAGCAAAAAAATTGATTGACTGCTCCTAACCAAAGATACCACCTACTATGTCATTAACATATCCTACCCACTCTTATCTTCTTTCAGTCCTGTCCATCCTAAGGTTGTTTTCAAATTCAATTAATTTTATTGCAATAAATTACAGTACAGTTGTCTGGAAGAGATTTCTTTTAGGGATAAGACCGCCGATTGTATTCTATTATTAGCGGGGGAACGCTGCTAGCGTCATGGGAACTTTTGAATTGGGCGTGTCCCGGGACGGTATATTTGATAATTTTAATTTACTATTTAGTTTAACCTACCTACTTAGCTGTAAAATGTATGTGTGACAAATAAATAAAACAGTACATTAAGAACTAGAAATAAAGTACCTTATCTCTGTAAATTACTGGTGTGCAATAAAGAATCTATCTATCTAGTTAAGCCTTACTTTGTTTTATGTTTTTTTTTTCTGATGAGGCAATGAATACTTTTTATCTTTATCTTTTTAACTATGTATGTAAAATGTATGGAGCCAAAGGTGAACTAAACAGCTGCGAATTTTTCCGTTATTTTGAAGATTTCCCGACAGTATGAGTTGCTCGTATAGACTTTTATTACACCCGTTAAAGTATTCCGCTGCAACTTGCAGGCCTTCTCTCAGAAAGTACGTAAAAACTTATCATCTTCTTTATGGATAGAATTGGTTTTTACAGACTTCGAAAAAGAAGGAGTTTCTAAATTCGTCCATATGTACGTGATAATAATAATTGTTGTTCCGATTTCATTTTTTTTTTTTGTTCTAAAGGGAGCATCCCCTGAGTGCTTCCATATAAATTTGGTCTAGATCCGTTGACGAGATCCATGAGAAAGTCCTGGCACTTTCTGTGTGTTGATATTTTTTCTTGAAGTCGGTTTTTTTGTTAGAAACAGTAGTTATTACGATAAGACACGGTAAAATATGTCAGGCAGTGGTTTTCTTTGCGGAATACTGAGTGGTCTCAAGTCTGCAAAGCTGGTTGAGGACTCGAGGCGAGCCCCTTTTCCCAGTATCTGCGATCGAGAGCTTAATCTATCCAAACCGCAGGCAAGGGGTGCAATCGTAAAGGGCTGCGCACACTGTGCCCTCTCCGGAGTACCTGAAGTACTCGCAGCATTGTACGAAGCATCCCCGAGGTTCGGCCTGACAATGAATATGTCTGAGATACAGACATTGACGAATCGTCCCACCGACAACCATATATTATATATCTTAGAGGTAGGTGAACCGACGCGCGTGCGCGCATGCAAAGACTTATTAATGTTGATGAAGCGAAAGATCTGTCAGGAAGTGGCACACTGTGATCTCTGCCTAGCCATCCGGGATAGAGGTGTGAGTTTATGTTATGTTTATGTTTAAGTGGTTGAATCGGATATTGAAGTGGTCAACAAGTACTTCTTTTCTACAAATACAAATTGTATATTTACCGAAAAAATATTAGTTTTATACTTAATATAATTAGTCTAGTGGGCATACTTTATCCTGCTGCTGTAATTTTCAAGAGAAAGTCGTCGCGAAACGGATTCAGGTGGAGTGGGCTTTAAAAGCCGTCTCTTCAGTCTCGATAAGCAAAAGTTTTAAATACTTTGACTTTAGTTTTAAATTTTTAATACAAACCGATCGCGTCAAGTTTTAGGTAACATTATTTTCGGGGGTCAAATAGTATGTGATACTTATCTCATTTATGAATTTTTTTCTCCCAAAAGAAGCAAAACTTGGTCTCCACCTACCGGTACGGGAGTTGAGTTACCGGTGAGTTTATATATGTGTATGTGTGTTTGTATTCTCAAGTCAAAGTCCGGACAAATCCAAAAAGCCTCGAAGCGCTCGGTCTATCCAGCCCATAACCCTCCCGGCGCGCGAGGGGTCTGCGAGATCCCCTCTCTTCGAGCGCGCCTCGCTGCACTTGCCGATTGCGATTACGAGTCGTGAATACACGTTGTAAGTTTGTACAGGACGTTTCAAAATGTTTAGTGGTTTATTTAATAATCAACTGCTTTTAGGTTGTGAAAAATTGAACCTTTTGCTATTTCAATATTATTATGGAAGGAGTCAGTTTTGATATTGACAAACCAAGTTTAAGATGTTCACACCTGTAATTTTTAGGTATATATTTTTATCTTTAGCGTTCTCTTATCCATCTTGCGGATTGTCCTACAGACGTTATATGTCCGTGTTAATAATATTGCAAGATGAGTTGTAATGAGATGAGTTGTTGAGATCTTAAACTAAAATAATCAAATTAAGAATCAAATTTAGCCTAATACTTATAAATATCCTATACGTAAAACCTGTTAAAATATAAACCTATTGAAATTCTGAGTATCGATAATTCGGTAACGAATTATCGATAAGATAATTGCAAATATCGATACACTACATTTATCGACTGCGTCTACATCACTGGCCGCTCGGAGCGCTATTGTTCTCAACTGACCAACAAGCGCTACAGAGTATGGATTAAGTTAATTACTTAATTGTATAAAATAAATCTTCACTTTGAACCGTGCTTACTTTGTTACAATTGCTTTTCTCACTAATCAAAACAGGAAATACGAGCTTAGCCATTAAATAGCAACTCTTCATACAAAAACAATGTGGATTTATACCGCAACTAAATCTTCCAGCTTTTTAATAAATATTGTTTTTTCCAATTTTTCACTTTTTAATTTCAGCCACACTATCCACAAATAAAACGTTGACTGGAAGAAAATGCTAACTGGCATTAAGAACACCTTTGTTTTTTAACTAGTTTTCTGTGCAATAAAGAATTTAATAATACTAATATCTTTCTTCTATTTCGAATTCATAAATGGACAACTGAGGCTTGTGTCTTAGCCTCCTAAGACCCCAAACCGTTAACACGCAGGTTTACTTTCCTACCCCCCTGTAAAATCGCACAGTCACACAGCTGTCATCACTCTCACTCAGATGGCATTCGGGACCGCAACGTGACAGTTTCATTAGCAGGCCCACGCGCGAAGGGTTAAATATAAGTAATTTATCTCACCTGGCTGCTCAGACCTCTTGCGAGGCTGAGGGTTGGCGCTAGTGTGCACTGCTGCCGTTGTTGTGAAGCCAAGAAGGATTCTCGCTATTTTCGTCACGCTCAGAAGTAGACCAATGTCGAGGAATTTTTAAAAGGTGTCCGGAATTGGGATTCTCTTCAGGAAATCAAAAACATTATAATTTATCTAGAATTTTCAAGTTCACGAGTAAACGCGTATTGTTTTCGCTGTATACCATATCAGTTGGGTCCGTCCCGACCACAGTGTATTAAACATTGTCACAATTAGTGCGGATTCATGGTCATTTGTGCTGAAAAATCCAGAATTTTGACTGGATATGTATAATATTTTTAGATATGCTCCTATATTACGCGCAACAAATCCTAAACAATTCCAGTCGTCTAACAGTCAAATTCTACACTAAACGCCATCGCAAAAGTTATGATTCCGACAGGATTTGATGCGCGTAATTAGGTCTCTAGTAACCTTAACATCATAAGCGTGAGAGTCGTGTAAAACGATCCTATTTTATTCCATGGCATAGTCGGCAGGGTGATTCAAAATTAGCAGAAAAGTAGGATCTACTCGTCAATAGAGACAACTCGTATTGACAAGTACAAGCACAACACTCCCTTTTCCTATTTGGAAAGATAAGAATTACCGTACAACCGTACTTACTGCAAGAAGTCATTTACTGCAAAAACTCACTAACCGCTTTTTTTAAAGGTGTGGACATATAGATGTATTGAACAATGATACAATAATGGTGTTTTAATATCAGGCATTATTTTAACGATGTTATAGGAAGAGGAAATACAACCATTAACTAACACGAACTAAAAAGTCGATTTTCTCCCAATAGTGCATATGTCGGTTAATGAGTTCTTGCAATAAGCCGACTATTTATTACTTAGGTATACAACATTATATTCCATTCCGTTCAGCCGATTATGCATCGGTTTGCCGGTTTTGCTCAATACCACGTTGTATAAAACACTATTTTCTCATGTAATATTATATTTTTCACAAAGAAAATTTTATATTCGTATTTTCGTTGCGAAAAACCTTAGCGGATTGATACTCATTATACTTACGTTTTTATTTTCAGGTAGACATCTGATTATGACACTTTTCGGGATACTCTGCTCTACTGATAAACATGCAAGTACCTTGATTATAGTTCACAACACATTACAAAAGTCTCAATCTAAAGATACCCGCCTCTCTTAAGAAATGTTTTTTACAGTTTATAAAACTTCAACTGCTTAAGGAAGCAGTGTATTCAAACCTTCTATACTGACACTCCAATGACATCGAGCCTTATTTGTACACTGTACAGTCATTGAAACCTTAAAACAACCTAGTTCTTATCTGTTCATAAAATCCATATAACTTACCTTAAAATATAGATAAAACTATAAAGTAACTATTTATTTATTATGTACCTTGAGATTTTTCCTCTGTGCTTGAGCTAAGCCCGCTAATTAACGAGGTCTTCCTCGTTTGTAGCCAATTGGGCATTTTACTCAGAATGCATATTTGGCGTATTTAACAGAACTTTTACTTTAACGTAGTATAAAATATTAACAGAACGTATCAGTGATCCATAGGTATCTCTTCAAGAGCGCTATAAGGGGGTCCAGGGAGTAACACTAGCGCCACCTAGGAAAACAATCTTTTTTTATTTTACAGATCTAATTAATAATATTAATAATGTGTAACCGCGGTATGTGACGCTCGCGGGGTAACTCCTGGCACTGACTGAAAATCAGCGCTGAAGGCTTGACCCTCAGCATACTGCTGAGTCAGTTGCCATTTATAGCAGCAGTGACACGCCGTGACCTTTCGTTTTCCTTTCTTTTTTATAACTTGTCTGTTAAAATATTTTCTGGGTTGTTTTTTGTTTTGTTATTGTGGCGTGTGCACTGTTTTTATAATAAATGTTTTTTTCTTCTTCTTCTTCTAATAATTTGTTTATTTTGAACCAAAAAGTACATTAAAAATGACAACAATCGTTCGGTGCTAATCTATTGTACAATAGTCTTGTCATTGCATCCTATCTCCTAAACTAGGCGAAAAAGCCTGTATCTTAGGAGAAGGTGAAATTAAATTAAGCCTTTAAAAGTGCGTACATACATGGTCGAGAAGCATTGAGCGATTTGCAAAAAGTGTCAGTACAATCTCTCAATCATGTTAATAGTAATTTTTAGGACCCATGGCCCTGAAATTAAGGCCAAAAAACCTAGGACTAGATAGCATTGACGCCAGAAACCGCCGTTCTGGCATAAATACCTACTATCTAGTCCCAGGTTCGTGATCCTAGAGTGATTGAGAGATTGTACTGACACTTTTTGCAAATTTGATCTGTAAAAAAAGATATGATTGTTTTTTCCTCTGTGGCGCGAGTGTTGCAATAGTTAAACCATATTCTGTGCCATGTGTCTATCCGCTGCGGGCTAATACCACTCAAAGGGGTATGCACTCTTAGACATTGTTACCAAAATACTCATAGTGGACTTATTATTTGCATTATACCTCGTAATGTGAAAAGAAGAATACATATCAACAGTTTCTCTCTCTAACCCATATCAGAGTGAAATTCCAGAAAGAGTTGGACCGGTAGTATTAGTAAATAATATAATAATATCGCTAGTGATCGTTACTAATATTGTCGCCATCCACTCCATACCTGATATTAACACGTTCATGCTGATAATATCTGAATATAGCACTGGCGAACCATTTGACGCCCACTGCAAGACATAGGCCTCCCACATGGTTTTCCTAACCATGAGGGGATTTGCCATAATCGCCACGCTTGACGACGTGACGCTATTCTTAATGCGAGACGCTGCTGCCCATCTCCTGATAATTTATTTTGTCAGTCGCCTTCTACGACATCCACGGAAGGAAATGGAGTGACGCTATTCTTAATGCGGCGCTACACGGTCAAACAATCAATCAAATCAAAAATATTTTATTTAAAGTAACATAGAAAATGCGACTTAATGAACGTTACAAGTTAAACTAGGTGTTTCTTGCCAAATCTAGATCATTTTGGAGAAAAAATGGTCCAAAGAACTCCAAAGTTAACCTTTTCATAAACACCCGTATGAAAATAACACCCTGTTACTTTTAACAGGTATTCAGAACGATTATTTATTAATAACGAGAACGGTTCCACCTAGAATTACCGTTTGTATAGGAAAATCCACCTCTAGCTCAGAGCCAGAATACGATATCAAAATGGAATAATGAAATTTTCATGCTAATATCAGTTTGTTATGATTACTCTCGACGTAATACGGCCGTTAGGTTATGTTATGTTATGGAGGGCTTCCAACATGGCGCTTAAAGTAAATGACTTGCTAAAGGCTGTTAGGTGACATAATGGCGATGTCGTTTATCAACCACACTGCGGCACTGTCGTACGAATATTCACGCTAAGCAAACGTGAGCCTATGTTTAATTCTTCACAGTTTTTGTTCATAATGAATATTCTTGTTCTGATTCTGAAAATCCCTTTTCTTAGTTAATCGATTTTGTGACCCACTGCTGGGCAAAGGCCTGCCCTTTAGCTCTCCACTCCTCTATCATCGGCCATTCCCTGCCACCCCGGGAGAAAGATCAAGGCCACGTTTTCGTCAATCGAACTATATTACAATTTATGTACAACACTATGTTGTGATATATTTAAGTTCATCCTGAATGGACCACTGTGCCCCAAGATACAATTTAATTTAGTCTGGGGCTCAGAGTTACCTACTTTATGTTGTTACTTTTTGTTCAGCTCATTAAACATTTGTTTATTATTATTATTATTATATGTAGTTATGAATTGAAAATTCCATTGAATACCTACATACATACATTCATGCATAAACTCACGCCTGTATCCCAGAGGGGTAGGCAGAGACCAGGGACTGCTATTGAATACCTTCCCACCTAATACCGTAAATAATATGTAATAGTTTGTATGTTTTACAATCAACCACAAATAAACAGCTTCAGGTTCATTTTAAATTTGACAAAAAACATATTTATACAGATTGCTGACAACGTGAATAGATACGATTGTACGAATTAGTATTTTTGCTAATTGAGTAGGCAACCAAACCCCTACGAGCTTAACCTCCGATTTCTCGTATAATAACAATGTGTTAATCTAGTGCTAACAGCTATCAATTGATTATATTCTTTTTTTGCACTAACCCGTGCTGAGGACAATTTTAAAAACCTATGAAGAGGCTGAAAATTCCATTCCGGGACTTGCTCAGTTGGGAGAGCGCTAGCAAGGTTAGCCAGATCGCGGGTTCAAGTCCCGGCATGGGTGGCATTTTTAGCCTCTAAATAGGTTTTTAAAAAAATCTATCAATTAGCCAAAGTGCATACAAAAAAGCAACTAACACCGGCTAACAGTAGAATAACGGATTCTTAAGGTACGAGAAACCGGGGGCCAAACCTGCATAGACACAATGACTGGCTACCCCATCTAAACCACAGTGAGTCTGTTATAATAACCATATCTGTAGATAGATATCTTGCGATCGCCGCCGGCCGGCCGTATCATCGGAGTGCTTGACTGATTGTTTCCGACACTTTTCGTTTGGGACTCGATTCAGACGCATTCAGTAGGATGACTAATTTAATTATAACTTTCTTATGTAATGTCCTGTTCAATGTTTCGTGTGGAATTAAGTATAGGTAGCTAGTGTGTTTGTACATTTCTCTTTGGATTAAATGATATTTGATTTGATTTGATAGATAGAGAACACTTTATTGCACAACCAGGTGAAGGAATTACAAATAATTTCTTATATCTAAGTAGTGGTATACAATTGGCGGTCTTATCGCTTAGAGCGATCTCTTCCAGACAACCTTTGGATGGAGTGGATTGCAGGAAGAATATAGTCGGTATATTAAATATATATTATATTTAATATTATTAAAAAAAATAACGATAAAACACAAAATGTTAAATAGGTGGTAACATGTTGCCGGAGGCCTCCTGTTAAATAATAATATAATATATATGTAGTATATAGTAAAAGGGCAAGATAAAAAGTACCCGAAACCGGCGTGCGTGCATGCAACGACTAATGAATGTTGAGGAAGCGAAAGTGATCTGTCAGGATCGTAGCAAGTGGCAGTCCCTGGTCTCTGCCTACCTCTCTGGGATACAGGCGTGAGTTTATGTTATGTTATGTTATGTTATAGTAATAATAATTAAACCTCCCAAACCTGAAAGACTAAAATTTTATGCGTCGTAAGTAATTATTGAATATAAGAAACAAATTTAAGCGTTCAAGCAAAACAGTGTTGTGTTAATGCTCTTTAAAAATTGTGCTAAAAATATATATACAATATTTATAATAAGTTTTAATTAAAATGAAATATAATTCTCTTTATCGCAATATTTACAAAAAGAGATGGGAATGACAAATAAAATTATTTAACCATGCTTACGTAAATAACTCGAGTAGAACCTGTACACAGTCTAGGTCAAGTGAAAATTATAAAATAATTCTAACCAGGAAAAATTCTACCCTTGGTGTCAAATAACATCCAAATTCGTGCAGCCGTTTTAGCGTTATAAACAGTCAAATCAAAACACAGAAGAAAACAAAGATATTTTCTTCTGTGATATTTTATTGTATGTGATTTTGATATTGCAAATAAACTTTTGGCCTTTCTACATAAAATATATCTGTATAATCAGAAAATTTATCTTTCTTTTTTTTTGTATTCTGAGGGAGGCCTATGTACTGCAGTGGGCGTCAAATGGCTGATGATGATGATCTGTCTATGTATTTTATCATTTGCAATATAATTTAAACTTTACCGTTTGCTCGTGAATAAGGTTCCAGACTGGTCTTTTTTGGGCACCGGTGTCGATAGCTACGTGGGCAGTGTGCGTCGACCTCAAAAGCCACGGGTTTGATTCCGAGACCGTTATTACATGCACTTGTCTCTGACAGGTGAACGAGCACCCTAAATTATGTGAGAGAATAATAGAGTCGGTTGTCAGCCTTTGTTGCAGTAATGAAATGACACACGTGGCCGTTGAATTGACAGAAGAATGCGGTGCTTTAAAGGTAAACACCCTGAGAAAACCCGCAAGTCCAGATCACGTCCGAATATTAAGCTGTTCATATTGTACCTACATTCATTTGGAATCTAACCGTGGATTGGCGATTTTAGAAATTTAGATCTATTTTTTTAGAAATTTAGTATCTGAATACCACAGCAGTCAGGTTTCTTCACAATATTTTTCTACTTGTACTTGTCTACAAATTTTGATACTGAAACGTTTAAATTTATATTTAGATTTAAATTTGAAAATTTTATACTTGTCTACAAATTTTGATACCGAAATGTATTGCTTGACTTGCTTATACCTACAAAGTAGTACCCTTTCCAATATCTTGTGTGTGGGTTGACTCTTGATTTCAGCTATAACTTACGAAGCATAACTAACTATTTATGTATTCAATCACTCTCACTGGATCGTCAAAGATCATTAATCACTATCTTTACATAGAAACTTCATACTAAAACTCCTAAAACCTTTCCTAGACTTTATCGGTCTCGTCTTAAGCTCGAAAATCGAGTAACAAGAAAACTCTAGCGAAACTACATAGATACAGCCTTTACTTGATATTCAGCCGACAATTGCCTAACAACATCGTTATAATAAGCCTTTATAATGAAGCCATAGAGCCTCTAACTGTCTAGACATAGGGCGGAAAATGGCTCGACAGGTAGGTTATTCGTAATAACATGAGTGTTATTACAGTATTCAATTACTCGAGAGGTCTATGCTAATAGCTACGGCTAATTGCAGGTTCAGCTTCATCAAAAACGTGTTAATCATTCAGCTCTGGGCCTCTACTCTGTAACTAATAACACTTTGGATAGAGTAGGATCCCAGATCTGCAGAATATCCGTTTTTCTTCTTAGGATTTTTTGTTTCTGTTGGGTATATTGGATGGTAAAACATCTATAATGTACCAACAGCATTGAGCTGAGTACCTGCTCTCAGTGGGCTCCGCTATGGTGGCGACCATTGGAAAGAAATCATATCTTTTTTTACCTGACTGTGGAGGGTTTGGCTCGTATGTATGTATGTAAGTATGTCGGATTCTGTTCCCTCGTAACTTCTTAACCTATTGTAAAATGTTGATAAATAAAAGGTATCAATCGATTCGTCGTGTGTGCGCGAGTATGATAGGCTATAGTCAACATAAATCTTACAACAAAATTCAAAATCACTGAAAAGTCAAAAATAAAAAACTGAAGTAAAATATGAAATAACCAACAACCCGTCTGCTAAGCATTAACTACTAAGCAGGCGGGACCAAAACTCAATAATACGACTCACATTAGTACCTAGGTTAGTCCCGCCTGCTTAGTAGTGAATGCTCAGCAGTGGGGTCGTTGGTTATTTTTTATTTCAGTTTTTTTTAGTCGACAAAGAACCCTTATAGTTTCACCATGTCCATCCGTCTGTCTGTCGGTCTGTCTGTCCGTGTGTCTGACCGCGGCCTAGCTCAGAAACGATTAGTACGAGAAAGCTGAAATTTGGCATACACATACTAATGTTAAACTACACCTACATGCAATGTCTCTTTTCTCGCTTACACAATAGTATGGTGTTGTATCGACGGATTAATCGTTTAAAAATATTGTGGGTGTAGGAAGATCATTTTTTTATTTAGGTTTCCGTTTGTGAAATATTAAGCTTTATAGCGCACCAATCCGTGCTGAGGACACCTATTTAGAGGCTAATAATTCCACCCATGCTGTGACCTAAACCCGAGACCTCTGGCGTGGGGCGTCTCCCCCCCTCTCCTGGCTAAACGGTGGAGTATAGAAACGAAAAAAAAAATTCGGGCTAGTAGCACATATAATCAACTTAAAAGGAAAATTATCACGGCTAAGTAGGCTGTACAAGTTAACGAGTAATAAGGGACTAACTTATAAAAGGAAAACTTCTTACGACATCCATTAAAAATAACGTTGATGAAGGTGTTAGTTCTGTAAAGCAGATCCCATAACAATATCTTAAGGAGATCCATGAGGTTCACTACGACGACCAATGTAAAAAAACGGCCAAGTGCGTGTCGGGCCACGCGCAGTGTAGGGTTCCGTAGAAAGCCCCTTCTTGCCCGACACGCGCTTAGCCGGTTTTTTTAAGATATCCTCATGGAGCTCCCCTTAAATATTTATTTTAGTATTTGTTGTCATAGCGACAACAGAAATACATCATCTGTGAAAATTATAACTGTCTAGCTATCACAGTTCATGAAATACAGCCTGGTGACAGACAGACATACAGACGGGCAGTAGAGTCTTAGTAATAGAGTCCCTTACCCTTTGGGTACGGAACCCTAGAAAGAACTTCGAACTCACGAACCTTTTGGACAGTGTTACCGCTAGACCAAAGAGGTAGACAATTTTAACAATAAAGTTCAGCTAAATGCCAAATGCATTTCTAATCCATTGAAGGCCGAAATAATAATAATTTACACATTATCATCAGGCCATAATGGGCCAGCGCGCACGTTCGTCTGTAATATGCCTCCGGGACAAGCGCGATTAAATATCCAACGGTTGGGCCTTTTCATACACGGTGAATGTGTTTCTTTTTTCGGGGAGAATCAATGGAGATAGCGGTTTACAGAAAAGAGAGAGAAAGAGATAGGGAGAGATAGATAGAGTGCGTATGGAACATTTCGTTTGTGATGGACACGTAAGAGATTTTTTTTAAATATATTTTTTAATTTTCGGAAACTCCGCGTCCCCCACCAATAAAACCCGAAATATGCTTATGCGAAGTCAAAGTCATTTGTTCCCGTTATTTGTCTGACCATATACCTCTGCTAGCGGTCCTGGCTCGCTATCTGTAAAGGAAAACATTGTGAGGAAACCAGAGTGTCTGCGGTGTTACCTTAGTGCTTGAAATTGCCAATCTGCGGTGGGCTCGCATGATGCTTAAGCCCATTCTCTCTGAGAGAAGGCCTGTGCCCTGCAATCGGACGAATATAGGGGAAATAAAAAAATTAAAAATAGTGAACTAAAGTCACATTTCCGCGTACCCCGCCAATAAAACCCGAAATATGCTCATGCGAAGTCAAAGTCATTTGTTCATGTTATTGGTCTGACATTATACCTGCTTACTCCTGAGGGGATTTAATATTTGTGCTGAAATCGAGATGGGCACGGTCCCAACACCGTTACAGCGTCAGTGCATGTGCATTGGAAGCGATTACATTTGTTAATTGCGAATTTTGACCGCGGGCGGTGGGCTATAATGTTGCTGGTTGGTACTCGGGGCAGGAACTGAGTATTTAATTTTGCAGGGACATCTAATTGTTGCCTTTGTACATCTACACATACCTTAATTTTATTTTTTTATCTTCTTTGATTTGCAATCAGTCTGTAAACTATGAGCAGATTGTGCGGGCGTCTTTAGATGATCAGAGTTTAATCCTCCAGCGAGGATCTCTCTTCAGGTTGAGTAGTTTTCATCAACTACTGAAGTCCATAGGGTCACGCCTTGTCTTATATCGTTATGTATTGTTAGTTGTGCTGCGAGGCGGTTAGGGTGATTTGCTAGTCTGTGCTTGTGTAGATGTTCATATGTAGATGTTCGTGTAGCTCATTGATTCTGATGAACCAAGGTGCACTGGACAGGTTTGGTATGGGCTTTTTGTTAGGGTCAGACGGCCAATTAGTTGGTTCGGGAGTTGATAGCGGGGCTAGCTTGTTCGTCGACATACTGGAGAATAACTCTCTACCGCGTGTAGCTATTAACCTGGAGCCCCAGTGGGTGTGTTTCGAGTTCCAGTCCCCGCCAGCTATAAATCTTTCGGCGAGTGATCTGAAGTAACGTGTAAACATTACTTCTTTTATGACATTTCTAGGAGGGCAGTAAATGGAGATGTTGAAGTTTCCATTTCTACCTTCAATTGCAATGGAGGTTGCTTGCATATGGCAGGTCTGTTAAGGGGGTAGTTGATTGTGTTTAATAGACGATCTTATAATAATGGCTGTTCTAGCATGGACTGTACCGTCTAAGTGATTGGTGTTATAGATGCTGTAGTTCTGTAATTTAACCAGAGTCCTGTCAGTAAAATGTGTCTCCGTAACCAACATTATTTCAAGTTATTTAGGTTAATTAGGGTTTCAACTTATTGTATCTTAGTTCAATAAAAATACCTGTTATTTGTATTGAAATTAATAAATTGCATTTAATACACCAAAATAAATCCTTTCCGAAATAAATAAATATATGTACGCCTACGCGGCCAACGTTCAGCCAACAGTGGGTCATTGTGGCAATACCCAGAGATCCTACTGTTAGGAGTTTCTTAGTCAATTTTGTTCCCGCGACGATTTAAATCTTGAATTGCACGCCTATGAATATTTTTTTTCATCATTATGAATAGCGCATACAGTGTATCATGATTTATTACATTAAGATAGGTCTCCTAACAAACTACGTTTCTTAACAAAGTCAACTTTTTGTATATTAATTCAATAATCAATATACAAAAAGTAGTTTGTTACGAGACCAAAGGCGAAGAAGAAGAAAGATATTATGACAATTCATAAGTGGTCTTTTGTAGGTAAGTTAGGGGCAAGACTTCAGATTGGCTCATCGTGTTCATGAGATACATTCGTTTTGTTTTCAAAAACCGTGCTCCGGTTTTTAAACTTACACGAAAGTCGAAATTCTTTAAATTCTGTAATTTCCTACTCCGAAAAATCACTCGCATCACACCTCTCCGGATTCTTCCGGATTCATCCGACCCTCGAACCAGCCCTCCTGTCACTACTACTCCGGCTACACGGAAAAACCGCACGGAATTCGACCGTTCACTTTTTATTATGCCCTAGACGGTACCTAACAGAAGGTGCACTTTCTTTTCCATTCTTCTACAAACAAACAGACAAAAATTTGCGCCATAAAGCTTAGTATTTCGCAAACGGAACCCTCAATCGAAAAATAGTCTTTCTACACCCACAATAATTTTTACCCCACACTATGGTATGACATAATGTCCTATATCCCCTAGATCGGGCAGAGGGCGTACACAGACGTCCTCCGTCGCGACAGTTCTTGAGGTTCACGCTTCACCTCGCTCCACGTCATTCCGATGCTCGCCGCTTCTGCCAACACGGTGCGACGCCAGGTTTGGCGGGGACGGCCACGCTCTCTTTTCCCTTGGGGATTCCAATCCAAAGCTTGCCTCATCTAAGTGGCAGGAAGACGCTGGGTGCAAGCCGCTTCGAATCAGTATTTTCGGAAATCCATGGAGGAGGACTATGTCCTGCAGTGGACTTCTTGTGGCTGAATGATGATGATGATGGTCAACGTTTAAATGTTTGTTTCAAAGTCGCCCATAACGAAACTGATTAGAGTGCACGTATGTAAAGGTTAATGTGCTGTCGACTGTACGGATCCATATTCTGTGCTTTCAACGGGAAACGCACTCCTCGCGCGTGGCAAAGGCACAATTGGTAGACCAGCGTATCCGCTACCAAAGAGACATAATTATGATTCTAGCCTGAGCTGTCTTTCTGTCCATTCTGATTCTGTGTTGGGTGAGCTTTTTACGACGTTTCAGCTCGCTCAATTAGCCCAGCATGTTTATGAGCGTCGCTCAGTTATTTCGGATGCCCACACGCAAGCAGGAGCCGCTACAGAAAGCTTTAGGTTTTCTGTCACCTAGTTGCTGTTCATTAGTTTTGGCGATCGTGAGAGCTTGAGAGATTTTCCGCCTCGTTCATGGAAAAATAGACTATCTTTCACAATGCCCGGAAAAATGACCGAATTACATTTCAAAAGCGCAAAACAATGTCCCAGGCACTACAGCGTCGAGTCATTTCACCTACTTAAATGTACACCTAGAAGGCCTTTATAATATTTTTAGTGCAAAGCTAATTTTAAGTTCATTGATACAAACGCAATCAATATTATTGTAATAGTGTTTATCATACGGCATGTCAAAGTGTTATCAGATTTTCTTTCCTCCGGTTAGGTTTTTCTTAATTTTTTTTTCATTTAAATTTCAAGACGTTTCACAGTTTTACGCAATTGAAGACGTTTCACCTGAAACAATTGTCTAAAATCCAATCCTTTCCATATTCGTCCACTGCTGGACCTTGCCTTCCCCAAGGCACGCCACTACCTTCTGTCCTCGAGAACCCTCATCCAGCTTCCACCGGCAATCTGGTACAGATCGATGGTCACGCGAGCTGGTGGGCCTCCCACGCTGTATTTGCTGGCACTCAGGAACCTTTCTACTTAGACCCCAAACCTAAATAAGTGATAGAGAATTTACACTCTGCATTCCTAGTAACTCAACGGTAGAATTGCGAATTGTGGATTCGAATTTCAGCATGCACAATGACTTTGTTTTTTTAAGTTACATATACTTGTGAATCTGTAGTAGCAATACCACTGCGGGCAGCAGCGTTTTCCGGGGATTTCAACAGCATTCTGCGATCGCCAACCCGCCTGCCAAGCGTGGCGATAATGGCAAAACCCCTCATGGTTAGGAAAACCATGAGGGAGGCCTGTGTCCTGCAGTGGGCGTCAAATGGCTGATGATGATGATGATGATGAATACCACTCGCTAACTGCGAAGGAAAACATCGCGAGGGAACCTGAGTGTTTAAGGCGTTCACATACCTTAGTGCTTGAAATCGGCAATCCGCAGTGGGCACGAGTGGTGATTAAGCTCAAACTCTCTCTTTCTCTCTATGAGATAAGGCCTGTATCCTTGGTACAGGTAGAATTAGGTAGAATCTCTCAGAGAGAGAGTGTAATTGTAATAACCAGGGCTTTTACAGGCTGCTTATTGCATACTGTAGCGTTATTTATTATGGAAACAATAAACAACATAGGTACATAGGCGCCTTCCCATGTCACGCACACCAGCAGAACCGCGGGCGCCGCGGCGGCTATGGCAGAAGGCCTCAAGCGGCGCAAATACTCTATCCTTGGGGACAGTTACTTATTTGCGCCGTTTGGGGTCGAGACGATGGGTCCGTGGGGCCCTGAGGCGCGTAATCTTTGCAAACAAATATCTATGCGCCTCATCGACTCGTCAGGCGACCCTAGAGCTGGTAGCCACCTCGGTCAGCGTATCAGCCTGGCCATCCAGAGGGGTAATGCTGCCAGTATCTTGGGAACTCTCCCCAATGGCAGCGGTCTAGAGACAATCTTTTATATATAGATAATATTTATTGTAAATATGTAAATATGAGTTTTATTATTTTGTATTAGTGGAAGCTAAGCATATAATATTGTCCATTTTTAGGTACATTAAACTAAAATAAAAATGTTAGAAAAAAAACAATATATTTAAACATTTAGAATCAAACTGAACCTAATACTTATAAATATATAATCTATACTTAAAGGCTATTGAATTATTTACTTTTAAACCTATTGAAATACCGAGTATCGATAATGCATTTCCGACTTATCGATAAGAAATTTGCAACTATGCAGCGAGCCGTCAAGTCATTCGGCTACGGACCTCTTTGCAAGCTGCGTGTACGCGCCTCTGCCGTACTCATTATTTTACGATGGCCGCACTGCACGGTCGATTGACTATGATATCATCATCAGCCATTTGACGCCCACTGCAGGACACAGGCCTCCCTCGTGGTTTTCCAAGCTTCGAACATAGCCATGAGGAGTTTTTCCATAATCGCCACGCTTAGCAGGCGGGTTGGCGATCGCAGTATGCGGTCGGAATCTCAGGAAGACGCTGCTGCCCGTCTCCTGGTAATTTATTTCCTTAGTCGCCTTCTACGACATCCACGGAAGGTAATGGAGTGAAGCTATTCTCAATCCGACGCTACACGGATATGATATAGTCGTGCTTAAACTTTAATTTATTAATACTCAGGCTTATTCCTGCAATTGGGTCCCAGTAACCAGGCACTAACCTCCCCCCCTAACACAGTACTGCGGACCTCTACCCCTGTTCTGCAGTTTCCCGTCTCAACAACAAATATCGGACCGAAGACTTCCTGGCCTGCGAGTCGCATTATCGAGGGTCATGCTACGTGCCTGCCGACCTCAGGGTACTGCCTATCCGTGCCAACCGAAAACAGACTGACTGTATGTAGGGATTAATGTGAACCCACGTAAAATGAATTAGTGTCGTTTTAACTGTCACCGCCTCTATTTATTCATCTGGGTTTCCTACGCCATTTCGAAACACTATTTATAGAAAGATGTTTCCCGAATGACATTAAACCGACCGATCACCTAATCGAATATTTGTTTTATCAACACCCATTTTCTCGATGATTCGTTTCACCGAAAACACTATTTATAGAAAGATGTTTCCCGAATTACACCAACCGATCACCTTATGCGCCCCGCGCTTTAATTCGGGAGGTTGTAGGTTCAAATCTCCATCTCGAAAAAAAAAAACAGAACGTTTTTTTTATCAAAATTTAATTTATACATCTTTCAGTGTAGCTTATAATGCGTCCCACTGTAGGGCACAGGCCTTCTCTCAGAGAGAGAGAGTATTATGATAACCACCGGGTTTGGCGATTTCAACCGCTAAGTTATGTGAATAGTTCAGACACTCAGGTTTCCTCACGATGTTTTACTTCACAGTTGTGTATTGAGAGAGTGGTATTGTTACTATGACTTTACAAATGTACATAACTTAGAATACAAGGTACATGCCCGCATTGGGAATCGAACCTGGGGCTCTCGCTTCCGAGTAAATTTTTCTACCCACTGGGCTACCACCGCTGTTTTCTAAGTAACGTACGTCGGTGAAGTTACAGTAGCAATACACTCGTTTACGTGACGGAAAACATCGTGAGGAAACCTGAGTGTCTGAACTATTCACATAACTTAGCGGTTGAAATCGCCAAACCCGGTGGTTATCATAATACTCTCTCTCTCTCTCTGAGAGAAGGCCTGTGCCCTACAGTGGGACGCATTATAAGCTACACTGAAAGATGTATAAATTAAATTTTGATAAAAAAAACGTTCTGTTTTTTTTTCGAGATGGAGATTTGAACCTACAACCTCCCGAATTAAAGCGCGGGGCGCATAAGGTGATCGGTTTGGTGTAATTCGGGAAACATCTTTCTATAAATAGTGTTTTCGGTGAAACGAATCATCGAGAAAATGGGTGTTGATAAAACAAATATTCGATTAGGTGATCGGTCGGTTTAATGTCATTCGGGAAACATCTTTCTATAAATAGTGTTTCGAAATGGCGTAGGAAACCCATTCATCTACCCACTTACGAGGATGTCCTTTGCGAGCGCGACAATGCCTACTCCTTTATCGTTAAATTCTGAAAGCGATTCCGGCTGTAAGATAAGATAAGCCACATGAAAGCAAAATTCTCCAAAGAAACCTCGTCTGCCGCTCACAAATGGGACTCGAAACATATTGCTACAAATTGCCTCACTGTTCCTGCACAGTGGTTTAATTCCGGCACACAAAGCGGCGCGTAATGAAGTATTCTTATCCAGTGGCGCAGCCGGCCACTTTTGGAACACCGGGGATCTAGGTTGTGATGCGCTAGGGACCTGCGGATGAGGATATTTGCAGACACTTTCAAGTGTAAACTTACATAAGCAGCCTATACACGTCCCACTGTAGGGGACAGGCCTTCTCTCAGAGAAAGAGTATGGGCTTAATCACCACGCGTGCCCACCGCGGATTGGCGATTTCAAGCGCTGGGTTATATGAATAGCACTGACACTCAGGTTTCCTCACGATGTTTTCCTTCACAGTTAGCGAGTGGTATTGCTACTACCAGTATAACTTCACAAATGTATATAACTTAGAAAACAAAGTCATAGGTACATGCCCGCACTGGGAATCGAACCTGGGTCTCTCGCTTCCGAGTCCAATGTTCTACCCACTAGGCTACCACCGCTCCAGTGTCAACTTAATGCTTTCGCTTCACTCGGCTATTCGTATTTGTATTCTTAGTTTTACAAAATCAGTGCTAAAGATTCGTCAGAAGCCCCAGAAAACGAGTGGGCAATTGAGTCGCCTTTATCAGGCATCAAGTACGCATTGCAATTGTTCGACCAGCCACACACCCTCGCTAGAGACACTACCTTCGTTCTACCTTCTCAGAGAGAGAGTATGGGCATAATTACCACGCGTGCCCACCGTGGATTGGTAATTTCAAGCGCTGATAGATGTGAGCACCGCAGTCACTCAGGTTTCCTCACAACGTTTTCCCTCACATTTAGCGAGTGATATTGCTACTACAATGAATGCGGCGGTAGCCTAGTGGTTAGAAGCGGGAGACCCAGGTTCGATTACCAGTGCGGGAATGTACCTATGACTTTGTTTCCTAAGTTATGTACATTTGTGAAGTTATAGTAGCAATACCACTCGCTGACCGTGAAGGAAAACATCGTGAGGAAACCTGAGTGTCTGAGCTATTCATATACCTCAGCGCTTGAAATCGCCAATCCGCGGTGGGCACGCGTGGTGATTAAGCCCATGCTCTCTCCTCGAGAGAAGGCCTGTGCCCTACAGTGGGACGTATATAGGCTGCTTATGCTTATTGCTACTACAACTTCATAAATATAGAGGTACAACTGTTTGCCTTTCCCTCACACAATAATTGTAAGAGCGAGAAAGAAATAGTGGACACCTATTTATTTATTTAACAGTGTACCTATTTTTGTCAGACCTTTCAGTGTTGCAGTGACCGTGTTACCGTGCGGTTCGTGTTCGTAGTAAATTCTTCGTAGTGAGAGTGTCAGTGGAATACGAGGTGGACAATGTCCCCTAATCTAGTGAAATGCACTAGTTGCAACATTGTAATAAATGAGTTACTATCATTTGTGCAAAATAAGATCGACGTGATGGACGAAGAATCACTGATTCGCATTTGCTCAACGTCTTTTTCGGATGCTGACGTCGAAAAAGCGAAAAACCTTCTATTTGACTCTCTGGCTCAGCAAAAGAAGGTACGCAGAGGGGTAGGTGGTGCTCGGCGCAGTTTAAACGACATTATCTGCCTCATTAAAGAAACAGACCCCGAAGAATTGCCAATTTTCGTTGCAAAAGAGCTGCAAAAACTACCCCCAGTGACATTCGATCACGTCGATGTTACCCGGCTACTGAAGGATATTGTGCTCATCCAGAAGGAGCTCAGAGACATACAGGACCATTACGCGTCCGGAACACAGTACGTAACTCAGGAACAATATGAGGATATAAAGAAAGAAATTGAAAAGCTAAAATGCCCTAAACCCCAGTTTCAATATTCTGAACCTTATGTCAATATACGTAGAGGTGGGCATTGCGTGCAGGGCAGTTTGGATTGCTATAGCGGCCCTATGGGTTTATCGCCCTGGGAAAATAGCGATGCAAGTTTGAATGTAAACAGACGCGAAGATTGCAACAAGAACGGCTCTGAGCCAATGAAACACTCGAGCTTGGGCAGGTCGGAATGTCAGCGCAGCACAGATGATCTTGATAAGAGCAGTGAAACTCGTGCTAATGTCTCGCTGTCCTGCTCCCGCGTAAACAAATCTATAGAACCATCTCACTCGACTTTGACACAGCACGGTGATGCAAAGTCATCATTACCCGAGCAAATAAAGATACCACTTTCTATCACGAACATACATGGGCTAAAAGACGACCGAGTCTTGCCAGTTAAAATGCAACAACAACCGTTACATTTACATACAGAAAATTCACAGTCACCCACTATGGCAGATATTGTGCAAAACGGCGAATGGAAAATCGTGGAAAGACGAAAACAACGAAAGATTACCAACAAGCTGGAAGGAAAAATGGGAAAGGCAGTTCCTACAATGGATGGCTTTAGAGCGGCAGAGAGCAAGGTGCCTATACTGATTACGAATGTTCACAAACAGACGGCAGAAAGTGACATCGTAAATTACATAGCATCGAAGACCAACGAGCAGGTGAAGCTAAAAAAGATACAGATACGGGACAAAAGAAAGGATCATAATGCATATAAACTTTTCGTGTCAAAATTCAAGGTAGGACTTTTCCTTGATGAAGCGATGTGGCCTGAGGGCATCGTTTTTCGGCGATTTGTCCAGTTTCCGGGACAAAGACGGTCACTCGAAGCAGGCGAGAAATCACCTATAAATCCCCATGGCTAGTTCCAGCTCCAGTCTTCATACATTCGTAACCTTTAATTGTAAAAATGTAAAACGTAGCATCGACGGAGTCCGAGAGTTGTGTAAGAAAGCCGACATAATAGCCCTACAAGAAACTTGGCTACTACCTCATGACTTACCATACCTATCGACTATTAGCGATGACTTCGGCTGCACAGGTACATCTGCGGTAGATGTTCATAGCAGTGTGCTGCGCGGGCGTCCCCACGGCGGAACAGCATTGTTATGGAGGAAAAGTATATTTCCATCTGTCTCAGTGATACAGTGCGATAACCCTCGTGTTAGTTGTATTCAAATATCTACGTGCAATAAAACATTACTCGTATTCTGTGTTTATATGCCTGTCGACAAAATAGATAATCTTACAGAGTTCACAGAAATTGTTAGTACTATACAGGTTATTACGGAAAATTGTAATGTTGCAAACTCATACATTTTAGGTGATTTTAATGCGCATCCGGGTGAAAGTTTTTACACTGAACTGATGTATTTTTGTATGGATCACGATTGGTACTGTGCAGATATCAATAAATTGGGTGTAAACTCGGGTGAGTACACTTACACCAGCGAGAGTCATGGATGTAATCGGTGGTTAGACCACTGTGTTGTTACGAATGCTGCCATGCAGACTATTGTTTGCACTTATGTAAAACACGATACCTACTGGTCGGACCACTACCCGCTATTTGTTACATGTAATTTAGATATAATAAAGTCTAAAGTTCAGATTAGTACTATAACGCCCAATCGTGTTATTTGGGGTGAAAGATATGAGGAACAAATATTTAAATACTCAAATAAATGTCATGAGCTGTTAAAAACTATTGATTTTCCCATTGAACTGAGTGAATGTTGTGATAAATATTGTAGTAATACGAAGCATAAAGTAATAATAGATAAATTATATTCTAGCATTGTCAAAGCGTTAAGTGAAGCCTCAGAGGCAAGTTGTGAAACACACAGAATTAAAAATAAAAAGAGACCCTTATTAGGATGGAATAAACATGTTAGTGGTGCCCACAAGGAGGCCAGGCTTCGTTTTCGAGTCTGGGTCTTGCACAATCGGCCACCTACAGGGCCTATCTATGAAGAAATGTCGGCTAGCCGGAGGTTGTTTAAGTCTAGATTAAAATGGTGCCAGCAGCACCAGGAGCAAATAAAGATGCAAGTGTTAGCTGCACACCATGCAAAAAAGGACTTTCGTAGCTTCTGGAAGAGCACAAAAAAGCTAAATACTCGTCAGGGTTTACCTACTAATATAGATGGAATTACTGATCCCATCAGAATTGCAAATCTGTTTAAAGATCATTTTACAGTGAATCCTGAGCCGAGTGAATCTGTGGGTACGCTCGGTGATGGGGCTAGCATGGACGGGGACTGCAAAACTAAATTCTCGGCTAAACAAATTGCCAAAGTAATCAGTCAAATGAAGAGAGGTAAGTCACCCGGCCATGACGGTCTCAGTGTTGAGCACCTCACGCATGCTGGAGTCCATCTTCCAAGGGTGTTAAGCATGTTGTTTAATTTGTCTATTGGACACGCGTATTTGCCCGCCGAAATGACTAGAACGGTAGTGGTACCTATTGTTAAAAGTAAGACAGGTGATATATCATCAAAATTGAATTACAGACCAATTTCCTTGGCTACAACTATTGCAAAAACATTTGATGGTTTAATTAATGGTGAATTAAATAAATATGTAGTACTTCACGATGCACAGTTTGGCTTCCGCCCGGGATTGTCGACAGAAAATGCTATTCTAACTTTGAAGCATACTGTAGAATACTATGTATCTAGACTGACGCCTGTATATGCATGTTTCTTAGATTTATCTAAGGCATTTGACCTTGTGCAATATAATGTTTTATGGAATAAGCTAGAAAAATGTAAACTTCCTACAGAGATTATTGTAATTCTGAAGTATTGGTACTCAAGCCAAATAAATGTAGTTAAATGGGGTAATGTTGTATCTGAGTCGTATGGTTTGAAGTGTGGAGTGAGACAGGGTGGGCTCACATCCCCTACTCTTTTTAACCTCTATGTAAACGAACTGATTGAGGGTCTCAGCAGCATCCATGTTGGCTGCCATGTTGACGGAACCTGTGTCAATAACATTAGCTATGCGGATGACATGGTGTTGTTGAGTCCCTCTGTCAGTGGACTTAGAATACTTTTACGAATGTGTGAAAGCTATGCTACTCAACATGGACTTAGATATAATACAACTAAAAGTGAACTCATGATTTTCAAGTCCGGTACAAAGGTCCCTTCAAATGTACCTGTAGTAGCTTTAAATGGTAAACCTTTGGCTAGGGTATCGTCTTTTAAGTATTTGGGTCATATTGTCACTGAAGATTTACGAGACGATGCCGACATTGAAAGAGAGCGCAGGGCATTGTGCGTTAGAGCAAATATGATAGTTAACAGATTTAGATACTGCACAACACAGGTTAAAATAACACTGTTCCGATCATACTGTACCTCATTGTATGCTTGTAATCTGTGGGCTGTATATTGGCGGAAGACGCTGAATGCACTAAGAGTCCAGTATAATAACGCTTTCAGGGTGCTACTGGGGCTGCCGCGGGCTTGCAGCGCGTCTGGCATGTTTGCGGATGCACAGGTGGATGGATTTTATGCTACGCTCCGCAACCGATCTGCCGCAGCGCTCTGGAGGCTCCGCGCCAGCACCAATAGCATCCTGACTATGATAGCGGATAGGGTGGATAGCCGATACACAGAAATGTGGGCCGAGAGACACAAAAGTCTCTGTAAAATTACGTATAAAAAGTAGCACCGCAAACATTTTAATTTTTTATTACTGTTACTAACATAGTTCTTTAGTCGCCATTGTTACTAACAATATATGGGTACTGCCTGAAATAAAGAATTTTTATTTTTTTATTTTTATTTTATTTATTTTATTTACATGTCTTCTCCAAATACCTTCCCACATCGTCGTCCCAAAACCCAACAAAGGCGACACAACAGGCTTTATCGCTACGTAAGACAAAAGGACCCTATCTGCACCAGCTGAAATGGCCAATATTCCGAGTGTGAACCTATTGTGGGAAGCCGATAAGGATGTGTGGAAATTAAGTGCAGACCTACCGAAGGTTTCGTGGGTCGTGCCCGTCCTGTACAGACGACAGCAGGTCAACTGTTACATTTACGACCGTCCTTATCACAAAGGTCTTATTTATAAACAGTCAATTCTACTAAAACACTATTAAGACGGTGTTCAGACTGGTTTATAAAAGGAAATCCTGCCATAAACCAGCGTTAACTCCGTCTTAAGACCGTTTTAGTGGAATTGAATTTTTATAATTTTTATAAAGTTTAAAAGAAGTATCCTGTCGTCCCTCTGAGGTTGGACCCATTTCTGAATGTATAATGTTAAACTTGATATGTAGCATTCATTGTTGAAGCTCAGAGGCACAAACCGATGTTATCTAGATTTAATCTTTAGCTTTAGTTCCTCATGAAACATAATACTGACGGCGCATGTTGTGGCTGCCTGTAAGTGAGATAACACTTGGCTTATTTTTGGTTTTGTTGTCTGTTGTGAATGTATTGGTGTGTATCTTGTTGGTGGTCCTAATTAAATAAAAATAAAATAAATAATAAAACTGATAGAGAAATTCAGGTTGTGTCAGCGTCAAATTCGGTGTCAGTACAGTCGACAGCTGAATAACGTTTATAGTTATGTTGCAAAAGTTAATCTAATATATAAAACGGGTCAAGTGCGTGTCGGGCCACGCGGGCATGTACCTGTGACTTTGTTTTCTAAGTTATGTACATTTGTGAAGTTATACATAGTAGCAATACCACTCACTAACGGTGAAGGAAAACATCGTGAGGAAACCTGAGTGTCTGAGCTATTCACGTGCCTCACCGCTTGAAATCGGCAATCCGCGGTGGGCACGCGTGGTGAATAAGCCCATACTCTCTCTCTCTCTTAGAGAAGGCCTCTGCACTGCAGTGGGACGTGTATAGGCTGACAATGTATAATAAAGTCTATAGTAAATTCTTTTATGAAATCGTACGGTGATGTATCATAATAATTCTTCGATAAGACAAAAAGTAACTGTAAGCCATATTGAATAGTGAATAAACCCATACATCTCCACGTTGCATCATTACAATGGCCCGCAGGTTGTGCTGCAGCGAAACACGTCTCTTCGACACTTTCACATGTGCCCGCCGCGACCTTATAACGATCCGTCATTCTTTACAACGTCCGGTTTTGATAAGTTCATTTGTAAAATGTAAAAAATGCCTCTTCTGTGGGTGGCTTGGTTGTAATTGAGACGTCCCGTGAATATGATTACGTTTATTATTGTCATTGACATTGGAAACTCGGTTTAGGTTTCTGTGTGTGAAACTCAATTCTGACAGAACTTTCCTTTTTGGGAAAGTTAAGGACTATCGGGTTTTAAACACTGATTCCTCGGGTTAAGGTTCCAGACGTCACTTATGAAATAAAATTAATCTAATCCAGCCTCATAAAAGGAATCCTTACCAATATTATAAACGCGAAAGTTTGTATGTATGGATGGATGTTTGTTACTCTTTCACGCAAAAGCGGATGAACGGATCCGGATGAAATTTTGCACAGAGATAGATTATAGTCTGGATTAGGACATAGGCTATTTTTTATCCCGAAAAAATACACATCAAATTTACCACGCGAACGAAGTCGCGGGCAACAGCTAGTATTAAATAAAATTATGTAGTGTGGCGCCGGATTAAGAATCGCATTACTCCATTTCCTTCCGTGGATATCGTAGAAGGCGACTAAGGAAATCAATTACCGGGAGACGGGCAGCAGCGTCTTCCTGAGATTCCAACCGCATCCCGCGATCGGCAACCCGCCTGCCAAGCGTGGCGATTATGGCAAAACCCCTCATGGTTACGAAAACCACGAGGGAGGCCTATGTCCTGCAGTGGGCGTCCAATGGTTGATGATGATGATGATGTAGTCGTAAGCAGCCTATACAAGTCCTACTGCAGGGCACAGGCCTTCTCTCAGAGAGAGAGTATGGCCTTAAATCACCACGCGTGCCCACCGCGAATTGGCGATTTCAAGCGCTGAGATATGTGAATGTCTCAGACACTCAGGTTTCCTCACAATGTATTCCTTTCATTTTCGTTTTCCTTCGGTATTGCTACTATAACGTCACAAATGTACATAACTTAGGAAACAAAGTCATAGGTGCATGCCCGCACTGGGAATCGAACCTAGGTCTCCCGCTTCCGAGTCCAATGTTCTACCCACTAGGCTACTACCGCTCTCAATTATGTATGCCACGTATTTACTTTATTTTGTATGTATTTTTACTCATTCTGTAGGGTATTTCATCTTAACAGATATATATCTTCACATGCAATACTTACACATAACGTAACGTTAATCCCTAGTGTTATTATTTTTCTTTTTATATTTTCTACAAAGTCAGTAGAGTATTTTTTCTATTATCTTCTTAGTAACAATATTGTTACGTAGGAGAACTATCTAACTTGTGTAACGGTCTTTACATTGTGTAAATAACAACATTAAACAATGGACGACAATCGTGATAAATATCTCACTCGAGCTATTCCAACCAATATTCCACTTGAACGCCGTCGCTAAACAAACTCCAGGTCTGCAATATCTTTATTAACTTCCAACAACATACATAATATGTACTTTGAAACGAAAACCTAATCATCTCAGGCACTTTACGATAGTTCGCGTTAATATTAATAGTACCTTTTATAACAGGCTCTTTTTAATAAAGAGGATCTAAACGGAAATGAAAGTGCAGATAGTTCATTTTTTTGGCTCAATTTATTATTGTTAAGAATAAGAATAAAGAAATATTATTTAATACAACATTAAAATAAAAATACTACTTTGTTCATCACGCAAAAACTTACATTAAAAATATAAAGGTTGTTACATAAGTACAGAGGTACATTTAAAATAGACGTGTGATGGAAAGGTCAAAGGCTACGTAGTTGCTGTTTTACAGACTCGAGAAACAAAATAATTAATTTGAAAAGTTACTGCTATAAGTCTTTAAAATTTTTCGCCACACGCATCACAGCACACAAACGAAGTCTTTGTCACATCACATTCCAATATTCGAACCGACCGACCTTTTGGTAAGGTGAGAGTTCCGCCGATGCTCTACGATGTCTACCATAGATACAATTTAAAACCAAAAATGGCTATCTGCATTTTCATTTCCTTGGATATCCTCTTTATTAATAAGAGCCTGCTATAAAATCCCTGTGGCCCCGGATTAACAATAGCGTCACTCCATTTCCTCCCGTGGATGTCGTAAAACGCCCACCAGCTCGCTGGACCGACGATCTCAGACAGATTGCTGGCAGCGGCTGGATGAGTATGGCCGAGGATAGAAGGAAGTGGCGTGCCTTGGGGGAGGCCTATGTCCAGCAGTGGACGAGTATGGACTGATTCATTGACTTATTACTTAGGCCGACCTTTTGCGTCTGCGTCGTCACCTTCTTCTCACCTCTCAGTATCGGTTTTAATAATTTCAATATGGCGTCGTCGGTCTCGTAAAAGGGTAATTGACACCCACTCAGTACAGCCATCGAAGGAAATTATTGGCCCGTTTACATTGTTATTATGGACAGGTATTACTTATGTAGCTCCGAGAGATCAGTGACGTTAAAAAATATTACGGTAATTCTATAGGATTACGTTAACACTACGCAATTACCGAAACATGTCAATTGAAGTAATGAAATATTTTCATTAAAATTTCCATTATTCCTATATTTTTACGGTTTTTCTGCATGGTGCTGGCGTTGTCTTATAGCATTAACTTTATTTTAACTAAGATTATGATTTAACATTAAAAATTATTACAGTAATTCTTGTACACGGTATTATGGATAACATTGTCTGTGACTTTCAAAGATTTGCAATGAAGCCTGCGAAACGAAATAATAAAAAAAATCACCAATAATAATTTTTCTTCATAGTTATATGCTACAAATAATGAAAAACAATTAAGTTATAACTAATTGTTTTCCAAAATGTATAGATTATCATATATGTATTTTGAAACTTAACTAATTATAACTTAGTTGGTAGTAAAAAAAAGTTCGGTAGTAGCAGAGCGGTAGAACGCCGGCTTCTCATTCGGGAGGTCGTGGGTTCGAATCCTGGCCTGTACCAATGACTTTGTTTTCTAAGTTACGTACATTTGTGAAGTTATAGTAGCAGTACCACTAGCTAACTGTGAAGGAAAACATCGTGAGGAAACGTGAGTGAGTGAGGTGTTTACAAACCTCAATACTTGAAATCGCCAATCCGCGGTGGCCACGCGTGGTTTATACTCACTCGCGTAAGTTTATACTCTCTCTCTCTCTCTCTCTCTGAGAGAGGGCCTGTGCCCTGCAGCGGGACGTATATAGGCTACATAGGAAAATTGGTAGTAATAGTTACGCGTACTTGAAACTCACAAGTTATCCAAAACACCTTTATTAGGTATTAGAAAAATAACTAAATAACTTCCTCACACGCAACACACTTGTCCTGGTCCAAAACTAGGATACCCTGAGCTATGTAACTAACTAGGCAAGGGTATAGAAATACACCCATAGAAATGCACCCAGAGTGAGGCCCTTTGTGCAAATTAAGTACGGCGGTATCGAGTGGGAAACGAACTCACGACCTCTGTTCGTAAAACCATTTCTTATTGACTGTACCTAACTACTACTTAACGGTTCGCATCACAAACGGTATTATTACACACTACGAAGAATTTTAATATAACGCGGCAATCTATTTATACCTAGTATTAAAATTGGTTTCAACAAATTATTAAAAGTTATTTCAAAAAGTCGTAAGAAGTTGATTACTAGAGTAGCCTTTTAGAGAACTCTGACATGTTTAGCTGTAACTTAAAAATCGATGGAGTTTTTTGTTCGTTTTTTCTCAATTTTAATTTGATCCATGTTAAATTTGTAACGTTCAGTAAGTTTCTCCACTATAGTAAATCAAAACATGCAATTTGATTTTGTTTTTTCATCTAATGACTGGTTTATTATCATATACCGATATGGTATATTAGACTGGTTTATTGGCATAGAATCGCTCGTAGCCCCGGCTGCCTGAGTGATCTTAAACGATCACGAAGGTTAAGCAACACAGGGCGCGTTCAGTGCATGGATGGGTCGCCGTCTATGCCTAACGCTAGTGGCATTTTTCCGAGCGGTTCCGTGCTTCGCAAGGCACGTTAAGCTGTTGGTGCCGGCTGCCGTCGATAGATGGCAGTCGTTAAGCCAAGTCAGAGGCCTTAGGGCGGCTTGACAACTTCTGACAGTAGACGAGCCACTAGTCTACAAGCCTCCACCAATCCGGACTTGGCCCCCGTGGTGGAGTATGGCCTATACCTTCCTCAGGGAAGAGACCCGTGCCCCTCGGTGGGGACATAATGGGTTGATGATGATGATGATGATTGGCATATATGATTTGGTTTACCTTTGTCCCCGGATGGTTAAGCAGCCCCTCCGGGATAAAGGCTTGAGTTTATGTAATGAATATGTTTTCTTACCAATCCTTTGTTTTCCGATTGCCTTCCTACCCACCCCGTATATAGGCGTGAGTTTATGTACTTGACTTCGTTTTCAAGTTACACATATTTGTGAATTTTTAGTAGCAATACCACTTGCTAACTGTGAAGGAAATCATCGTGAGGAAATCCGAGTGTCTGAGGTGTTCGGCGCTAAGGTAGCGCTTCAAATCGCTGATCGCCGTTTGACATGCGTGGTGATCATACTGTGTCTCTGATAGAGATATGTTCTTGGGGGGTTATTCGTGTCTAGAATAGTCTAGATGATATGAATAACTTTTACTATTCTTTACTTAATTCCGGAATCAAATACTTGAATTTTTGTCGGAAGAGTCCGACCAGGTTTCGCTCTTAATGAAAGCGCTTAATCATGGAAAGTAGAGACGGAGCTCACGTCGTCGTCCGTTGCTTGTCTCTGACCTGGTCGGACTCTTCCGACAAAGATTGACATTATTGATTCCGGAAGTGAGGCTTACGAAAGTTTTAGTTCCAAAACTTTTACTGTGGACGCAATTGGGAATCGCGAAAAAATATCAGCTGCTAGAGCTGTTTCATTGAATACTAGAGATACCACCTGCGGAAAAAATGTACATTCTTCTTCTTCTTTCTATGGGGCTCTCCGGCTAGCGAAGGTTAGCAGTCAGCTCCGCATATTTATCTCTGTCTCTCGCAAGGCGGAAGAGCTCGGCAGCACTTGCGATTCCTGACCTGTTGTCCAGTCTAGCTACTAGTTACTATTCATCATCATCAGCCATTTGATGCCCACTGCAGGTTCTGGAGTTAGTGGGTTCACATACCGGCCATCTTTTTTTTTTACTTTGCTTTCTGAGTTACGTACATTTGTGAAGTTGTAGTAGCAATGAGGGGTATTGCTACTACAGAGGTGAAGGAAAAGCATCGTGAGGAAACGTCAATGTCTAACGTTTTCACACATTATTGCTGTAAAATAATTCATGTACTCTTCATGAATTACTCAATACACGCCCTCATCTTAAACTTACTCATAATAAAGTTCTTAGTGAGAAATGTTTTTGGATGCATGCCTAGTACATATTTTTATCATCTAAGTTTAGAATAAGTGGCATGTTTCTGTAATATCTCCGTGATAAATAAATAAATAAATAAATTACATACCTCAGCGCTCCTGTGCCCTGCAGTGGTATGTATATAAGTCTTTTGATACTCCTTGATATAGGCTTCAAAAACAAAACAGATTTTTAACAGAAAACACCCACAATTTTAAGAACGACGTCAGAGATAAGTACATCGTTTTATTCGAAACGCTAGCGTATTAATAAAGTATGAAAAAAATATAAGAAGCAGCGGAAATAATTTCCACTTCAAAGTGTTCGCTGAAAAATAAGTATGATTTGTGTAAAAGCTTAAAATTATCTCTTCCCTTTGAGATGTGCGAGATAAATGGAAAAATAAATGCTCTGACTTGTATATTACGCTTTAATATTACTGGATTACGGCAGAGGGGCTTTGAACTTTGCTGGCAACTACACAGAATAATAATTGTAATGGGTCTAGTGCAATGCAAATCTACCAACCAATCTATCCACCTGCGCCAATTAGAAGGTTCCGTTTAGTTAAAAGATTAAGGCCGACTTGCACAACAACAAAAATTCT
Organism: Yponomeuta malinellus; assembly: GCA_947308005.1. Taxonomy (NCBI): domain Eukaryota; kingdom Metazoa; phylum Arthropoda; class Insecta; order Lepidoptera; family Yponomeutidae; genus Yponomeuta; species Yponomeuta malinellus. The sequence goes on from OX371004.1 coordinate 1,424,071, forward strand.
TCATTCAAAAGTCAATTTATAAATGGCGACTTAAATGACATTTAAGAGGTGGTGCAAGTCGGCCTAACAGTTTTATTTATAAAAACAAAATTCCTTAAAACACTAACGATAACGAAACTATAAACGCCGTATAAAATAGTCTGTGGTAGAAACTTTACAAGGGAAATACTTTACTATAGACAGTTTAAACTGTCTTCGAGGAGCGATTTAAGGAATCGTGTTTTTATAAATAAGACACCATTGTAACCAATAACACTACGACATCCCATCTTTCGAAACGGACGAAATCGTCCAAAAATAGAAACGATAAACTCCCCATTTCAAAATCAATCCAGTTCCGCATTAGACGAGCGATCGCAGACTCCGCGTTTTGGAATCACGTCACGAGCGCCTCGTTAGACCCTGTACTACACACAGGCCGGGCGGGACGTTAAAATTATACAAGTACTTAAGTACTTGTATAATTTTACCATGAAGAAAGGAAATTAAGTACAAAACGGCATACGGCAAATGGCATTGTACTGAAGTATGTTAATGTTTAAATCTCTTAAGTATTTCCTGGTGTACATATAATAAAGAATATTCTATGTACCTTTCTATAATTTCAAGAGAAACTACCTTGGGGACTCATTCAAATAAAAATGGATTATTTAAAAAAAAAGTCTAATGCAAATATAGGTAAGTAACTACTATATGTCAGTCTACATGCCACTCGGGATGATTTAAGGATTGTAACAAAACCCCCAAACACACACTTCAGATCGGTTTTTAAAAGTGTTTTTATTTTATCAGAATAACGAATCGGACAAAAATACATAGGTACATAAAATCTGAACTCATAACGTTCTTTTTATTTTCAGTCATACAAAAACAACAAAACTTAGACTTTTCATTCGTTTGTCCCAGAGTCACACTTAAACGGCTGAAAAGGTAACGATTAAATTTGGCAAACGTGTGGACCACGTTGCGTTAGCAATGTAAGATATTTTTTATCCAAAATTTACAGAAGAAACTGTGGGCAGAGCATTCAAATATTAACCATCTTTGGAGACAAAGTATAGATAGAGAACACTTTAGTGTCCATAAAAATGGAAATTACACCCATAATTAAGTTGTCTCAAATCCAACAACTTGTTACACCTCAAAATAAATCATTATGAGGACGAAAATAAAAAACCTGAAATATAAAATAACAAAAAACCTGACTGCTGAGAATAATCTACTAAGCAGGTGAAACCCAAATCAAAACTGTGACTTATTGTGAGGTTCCTAGGTTGATCCCACCTGCAAAGCCAGTATTAAAAGTGTGCCCTACAGTAAACTGCTAAAAAGCATAGTCGTGTCCCTTGGCAAATTACATTTACCAGCTGTAACATTCTCATGACGTAACCATAAAATTATTTTTTAGATTGATTGATTGACTGATACAAATAAGGCAAATGTAAACCAGTCTTTAGTCAACGTACTCGTCTAGTTTTACCGTGCCTGTGCAGAAAGTCCGCCCGAACGCGAAGCAAGGTAAATACGGAAACGGAAGTAAACGTCTACGTGTCGGCCGCTGCAGCCAATCAGTGCTGGAATTAGGATCGAGAGCGATGCTGGGATTCGGGAAGGCGCAGGTTGAAGTGATGTGAAGACGAAAATGAAAAGGGTTCACTTGACTAAATTGAAAAGCTTTGGCCCTTGCATCTACGTACCTAATGAGATGATTTATGCAGCGTCCAGTGGCACCATCACTCACCGACTAAGCTGTCATGATGGTATAGGTGCTGGGTAAGCCTGACTGAGTTATAACTTCCACAAACAACACAATCACTTGTTCTGGTCCCAAACTAGGATACCCTGTGCTATGGTAAACAAGCAAGGACATCACAAATACGGAAACACACCCAGACTGAGGCGATTTTCACAAATGTAAGGCGGCCTCCGGCGGCCTCCAGTGGAAATCAAACCCTCGACCTCCGGAATGGTATTCAGACGTGATACCGCTAGACCAACAAGGCAGTTAAATACGTTATAATACTTTGTACAGTCGATAGCACATCAACATTTAGACCCGAGCACTCTACTCAGGTACGTCACGGTTGACTATGTAAACGACTTGTAAAGGTTTATTTGCTCTCGACTGCACTCTACCCTTTTAACTGCGGGCATAATAGACACAATAATCAATAGGTTTACAGATTAACATTAAAACACTTTAAAATAATAATAGAACTACATAGTTAACAGGTTCTTAGCACAGTCATCTTAACGAACACGTTGTCAGGATCGGGTAGCATACCTATACTCCATCCCAAAATCGTCCATGTGCGCCCATTGGTTAATTTGCATGACCTTCAATAGCGACTTCAATAGCGGACCGTCTTCGCTTATTGGTTCGCTTATACCTAGCCGCGCGGATTGACCAATGAGTTGCAAGTATTTGGTTCCCGACTCCTGGAACGGAGTATAGATCTCTGCCTGCCTCTCAGGCGTGCAAACCATTTATTTTATAGATTAGCTATAGTTTACCTCTATTTTATAGTACATTTAAATATACTCCATTAGAAACAGAATTGATCGTCTGGTTTTGGTTTCGATTGTGAATTCGTGAGAAAACTCCTTCCCCACCTAGCGAGACCATAAACGATCTAACATCGCATTAAATATACTCTGAACTGAACTGATAGAATAAAGGCGCTCATGCATCAGCGAACTATCAGCATACCAAACATTTGTTCGACAACCTTTTATAAAAAATATCGCGGGAAAATCTGCACGTTCCAATCCAAAACGTTGAAACGTTTACAATAAAAAAAACATCCTTACAAATACAATCCTTCAGGGAAGTAAATTGAAGTTATTTTCATTTCGTTTCTACATCAGAGTCGTAACAATAAATGCTCGCATTTGAGTATTTAACAATAAATCCCCGAAACAGTGTAAAAACCCCCTTAACACTCGTAAAACTGCAGTTTCCCTACCTGCATAATGCATGGTGCGTTAAAATCTCGACCACGGTACAGTCACGAAATACGCCACTACAGAACGTCAACTCAGCAGACTACAACTCCATCGAGAGTGAAGTAAAGGGTAGATAGATAGAATTGTACAACCAGGTGAAAGAATTACAAACAATTTCTTATATCTAAGTAGTGGTATACAATTGGTGGTCTTATCGCTTAGAGCGATCTCTTCCGGACAACCTTTGTGTAGTTGAGTGGAGAAAAGTAAAATTTTATTTCTCACCATATAGAACTACTAAGGGTGAATGGTAAGTAATGAGAAACATACCTGCAGGAAACATACCTTTGAAATGTGATTGCCAACCTCTGTTAAGAAATGGCATATTATGAGAAAGTAGAAGAAAATTACGAAAGCATTAGAGTTCCCGGAAGAGCACTTTTGCCATCGAGCGACCGAATTAAGTCCACTGTGTCAGTAGATCATTAAATATTCATGCAGTGGACTGTCTACACTGATGATTTAATGCACTAATACACGATCTGATAGAATGGGTGGTCGAACACACCAGAAATGATTTAATAAAAGCACTGTAATAGTTAACGGGACTCAAAAGGACGAGAATTTGTAAACATTTTTTAAAAACCACAAACATTTTCAGCATTTTTGTACATCACAAAACAAAAATAAAAGTCAAATACTTTACTTTGGTAACGTTTTGTACTTGCTCACTTTGTCATCAAACCCATTCCAAATGTGCATACTGAAAGAAGGGCGTGGGAATGCTTTCACGCCACTCTCGCCACTCCTCATGTAGTGTGGAGATGACCTTCTGTAGTTCCAGCACGTGCTGTGTCGGACCGTTCGTACGCGCAAGTTACAGCCTGCAGGCGGTGTTTGTTTACCGAGCGGCGTGCGCGTGGGCAGGTGAGACTATCGGGAAGAGAAGTCGGAATAGGCTAGCTGAATTACGGGACGGAATGATGAATGATTTAAATCTGTGGTTGCAAAATTCGTGTAGAGCTGCAATTGCCAGATGCGAGGTACCTGGCTACCACATCTGCCTTGAAATTAAAAGAATACCTAAAGCCAGTATGCTGAAAACGGTAGACCAGTATGTTAAACGTAGAAGGATGGAGATAAAGAGAAAGTGAACATCGTGACGCCTGTCAAAGAACTAGAAGTATGCGGAAGATGTTGCACTGACAAGAGGGTAACTTCCCTTAACTTTTGTCCCAAATGGAGGTGGACCCCATTGGGTCACTTTTCTTCCACTGGAGAGCCACTGCCTCCCGTTTCGTGACCTTGACTTCCCCTACTATGAGATTTCTCTTGACCCATGCGCCCTCCTAGTTTTCATATCGATCCTCGCCTTGGAACGTACGTAGCGATGTAGCTCAACGGTGCCATCTGAAAAAAATTGCTGGTATGGTAATTTGGTTGGACTGCTTGAGGTAAAACTAATTTTCCCCTTAGCCCCATAAATTTTATCAGTATGTGACTTATGCTGGCGAAGGTACCGTCTCCGGCGCAGGTGAGGGTTTACGAGCTCATAAACTGCAGCTCGAAATAGAATTAGGAGCGAGAGTCGCGCGGTCAAACACTGCTACACCCCACCAGGCTCAGTTGACCTATGGGACGTCCCAGCCAAAGGAGTCTTGAAGGCCACGTGGACTGGTCGGGTTTCGGGTAACGTCCTCGTTGAAGGCAGGTGGACCGCCAAAGAGATACGGTGTGTAAAAGGAGTGTCCTGAACCTTGAGATAGATTTGGAGCGTGAGGTCAACAGAACTACACAACAAATCCTAACGGAATCCTGACGTTTGTGATAGCAATTAGTATGTTAGGAATCCTTCAGGATTTGGTGCAAAAATTAGGCCTCCACTCGAGGCGTCCGCTTTTACTTTGAAATGGTGGCTAATATATGAGACAAATCAATGCGCTAATGGTGTGATCAAGTCACCGGTGAATATTCAAGCCATGTAAGCAAATGTTTATCTTCCATCTTGGGACTATATTATAAATGTCTATAAATAGTTGTTAGCCGTCTATGACAATGAGAAGTTTAAGTTTGATTTGAATTTTGCAATGGCATATATTGACTGTCGCGTTTAACTTGTAGTAAACTTGTTTCCCGTGTGGCGCCGGATTAAGAATAACGTCACTCCATTTCCTTCCGTGGATGTCGTAGAAGGCGACTAAGGAAATACATTACCAGGAGACAGGCAGCAGCGTTTTCCTGAGATTCCAACGCCTACTGCGATCGCCAACCCGCCTGTCAAGCGTGGCGATTATGGCAAAACCCCTCATGGTTAGGAAAACCATGAGGGAGGCCTATGTCCTGCAGTGGGCGTCAAATGGCTGATGATGAAACTTGTTTTGACTGTAGAGTCGTTATTCGACTCCTGTCTCTCTCTCTTTCTCTCTCTCTCTCTCTCTCTCTCTCTCTTATATATAGGTATATAAAAAGAATAGGTTTAGTCGATTTTGTATTGTAGTCGATATTACAATAAAAAACTAACATCTACACGCTATTGGTCTTAGTCTTTCGCATCTAGTATTTTCCTGCCATAATACCCAACGATTCATGTCAGAATCTTCTTTTCTGTCCACATTTCTGTCAATTAGACGAAAACCACGCAAGTAGTTGTAGCCGAAATAATATTAATACTTAATTAGTCAATGTAATATGTAACGTGTTAGAGAAATAACGCACAACCGTTTTTATGATATCCATATTTAAACCACTTCCGATAACCAAAAGTAGAAAATTCTTATCTATTTTCTTGTCCAATAATAAAATACGAGTACTTGATATATTAAAAAAAAAATTATGTATCGATTATAAACAAAACAATTTTCATGTCTTCTGTGATTTCAATAACACTCTGTATAACAGATCTAGCCAACAAAACTCTACTAACGCAGCAACCAACATTGCAAACCCGAAATGGTCAATTCACCGCATATTCGATGTTCAGTGAATCCTACTCAATGAGCAGTCCTCATGTGTGATGTATCTCATTTGAGTGCTTATGTGGAATTTGAAGAGTAATTTTCGCTTGTTGTTGTTTCCTGGCTCCGTAATTGCACAGTTGCGGAGTTCGCGGACAAATCACTGTACAATTTGACCGAATTACGAGGAATTTATCCTTTACACATTAGTTTTACTGCAGGTAATAAATGCTTATATTGCATTCAAATGTATATACTTATCATTCAAACATTTCTATGTTTGAATTAATTTCATGGTATGGTATTACTCACGGCGCCGATCGCAAGAAATAAAATAAAAAAACTTTAGTATTTTCAGTTGACGAACAGGTAGGGAATGTGTCTGTATCGGTCTAATATCGCTGTCTGTAATGTTTGTTGAATCCAATTGCAATAAAAAACCCACAGAAAAATCGTGGACAATCGGCTGAGCTTGAAAAATGTTTTTGTTCTGTTCTTGCTGATCTGACCTGATCTGGCATACCTATTTGTTTTTAGTTTTTTTATTGCAACATAATTCTGTAAACCACCGAAACCCAAAATATTGTCGAAATTGTGTTGTCATGTTGCGTGACATTATTTCCGAACAAAAATTTCCAGTACGAAAACATGTTTTTCCTTCGCACCGCTAAGTGCTTTCCTCGCGGAACTTTTCCACACTTTCCGGCCAATTATATTATCGGTCAGTTGATGCAAGCCATCGCTTTTCTTTGAACATAATATACAGACTACCTGAAAAAGAAATATTCCTTGTTTACCGTCCCGTTGCCTGAGAAACTGTCAAGGTGTTTTCTTATTTGTGTTTGAAAAGATGCTCCATTAAGTTTCTTTGTTTCTTTGGACTCCTGAAAAAATATCGTTCAATGTGCTGAACTGTGCATGTTCTCTCTTGTGATTTACGTTTTATGTGTTTGACTGCCTCGTTGGTCTAGCGGTATCGCGTATGACTACCATACCGGAGGTCTTGGGTTCGATTCCATACATTTGTATTTCCATGTCTGTAATATCCTTGCCTGGTTACCATAGCACCATAACATAACACTGATCACTAGAACTAGAAGTGAATATGCTGTGTATAAGTTACTAATTATTTATGAAGCATAATCAGCGGGTCCGGCGCCCAGCGTCCAGTGGCACCTTCACTCACACTAGATGGGTGAAGGGACCACTTGGACGCTACAGTGCTTGGGACATTGTTTTTTAGACAGAGTAGGCTCGCCCAGCACCTATACCATCCTGACAGCTTATTCGGCCTAGCTCACAGGAAAGACAAGTCAATACGTGCAGAGCCAACCAAGGCGCGGGTTTCCTGACGATGTTTTCCTTCACGGTTAGCGTGTGGTATTGCTACTGCAAATTCGCAGATGTACGTAACTTTGAAAATAAATAAAGTCATAGGTACATGCCCGCACTGGGTATCGAACCTGGGTGTCCCGCTTCCGAGTCCATTGTTCTACCCACTGGGCTACCACCGCTTTTCTTCTGATAGACAAGTGTGTATTCATATCATAAAGTGCCTTAGCAATAATACATTTCAATGACAAAACTCGGTATATGGGTCAATTTATGATCATTAACGATCGAGTGAATGTCTGACGCCTGTCAAATGATGACTTTCCGAGAAGAACCTGGCGACCTCGCCTATTGAGTCGTCAATCCAACATGGCTGATGCGCGAAACATCCACTCGTCATCGCTCACACACAGCGGAACGTATCAATAGGCCAATAATTGCACGCATCTACCCTTGCTTTGTAACCACAAGGGGTTTATCTCTGAAGCTGCTCGACTGCCTCGTTGGACTAGCGGTTGACACGTTTGACTACCAAAACAGAGCTCGTGGATTCGATTTCCTCTCGAAGCCGACCTACTTGATCTGTATAAGTGGCCTCAGTCTAGGTGTATATTTGTGATGTCCTTGCCTGGTTACCATATCAAAAGCTATCCTAATTTGGGAACACGGCAAGTGATTGTATTGTGTGGAAGTTACTTATTATTTATATTTTGTTTCAATATAAAAAAACTACAAAGAAAAAGTAAGTAAGTAAGTTAGACCTCATAGAACGAACAAGAGAGCACCGGGCTGCCAATAAAGCATACGAGGGATGGCCTACTATAACGGCCTAGAGGTTGCCCAGTAGGATGTCGACCAATTGGACGACCCATATAAGTTGCTAGATATAATGGCAATTGCCAGGAGACGGGCAGCAGCGTCTTCCTGAGATTCCAAACGCATACTGCGATCGCCAACCCGCCTGCCAAGCGTGGCGGTTATGGCAAAACCCCTCATGGTTATGGAAACCACGAAGGAGGCCTATGTCCTGCGGTGGGCGTCAAATGGCTGATGATGATGATGATGATAATGGAAAGAGACCTACTTACGAGAGCTCCAGGTGTTGGAAAGAAGATGATAATTTTATTGGAAGGAAATAACAGGACAGAGAAATATAGCGTCGTTTAATAGCGGAGGTCAGATCTACTTTGGGTTATGGAGCAGGTCTGAATGAGTGACTCACAAAAGCATAGATAGGAAAAAAAGGCGATGGTCTGGAGAGCAACAAGAGCTTAGAATCTCACTACAAGTTAGTTAGATCTGAAATTTCCACACTTAGCCTCACAGTTGGGCCATTGTACGTAGCAGCGCTGTGAGATTACTCCAGCGAGCCTATCTCTTCCCATAAAGTCAGTAGTGTCCTTGCAGAGACTGAAGGGATCCCAGAATCCCATTGCTGCGTTTCTGTTGCGTTGCTTTTCTACACTTTTCTCACGGAGTGATTGGTCCGAATGGCGATAAGATGTGTGAACAACACCTCAGACATTCGGGTTTCCTCACAATGTCTTCAATTTCATGTTAGCTTCAGTCAGTCCCGTTTTCGACCATATAAACTCTGAGTAAAGCCCAATGACCAAGCGCTTTCTAACGCGATTGTACATTGATGTTTTAGAACATGTAATTGTACAGTCGCGAATTGTAAGCAGACATTCGCCGCGTTTGAATAAAACATGTCCAGGCTGTACCACGGACTTGTACTTTTGTGGTCTTGCGGGACATGTATTGAGGGGTAGACAGAGGAGATAAACCTATATAATGTCTGTTCGTTGTACATGGGATAATAGTAGGATTTGGTGCAAATGCAGTAGATAGCACATCAGTTTTTACATTACGTGAACTCTAATGACAGTTGACCTGCTGTCGACTGTACCAAGGTTGGTCTCGCTCAGAAGTCAGGTTGTTTGGTATTTTTATTTCAGGTTTTTAATTACGAATCAGGTTTTTATTCATTTGAAGCGGTTGGTAGCGGAGCGGTAGAACGTCGGCGTCGCATTCGGGAGGGTGTGGGTTCGAATCCAGGCATGTACCAATGACTTTGTTTTCTATGTTACGTACATTTGTGAAGTTAAAGTAGCAATACCACTCGCTAACTGTGAAGGAAAACACCGTGAGGAAACCTAAGTGTCTGAGGTATTCATATACATCAGCGCTTACAATTGCCAATCTGCGGTGGGCACGTGTGGTAATCAAACCCATACTCTCTCTCTCTCTCTGAGAGAAGACCTGTGCCCTGCAGTGGGACGTATATAGGCAACATAAAAATAAAATCCAATCTTTGTGTCCAACTTTCGCATTTCCTTCCATTCTTGGGCCCAGCCAGCTCACGAATGCATCGATTCTATTGCAGCGCACACGGCACCAATTTCTGCCCGGAACGACGAATGCATATTGTATGAGAACACGAGCCTTTGATGCTCCCATAAACCCGAGAAACAATCAGGCCGGGGAAAGTTATCGTTTGATTCTCTGATTTTCTTGCAAGGTGCCTACCTACATCTGCACCACTAGTGCACCACCACTTTCTGCTAGTAGAAAAATGCTTTTATTCAGCTGTAGAATACCTTGACATTAAATATATTGACATAAAATAAATATGTATAAAAATTAATAATTATTATGTAGGACATAGTCAATATAATTATGTACACTATGATTATCTCCTGAAAAACCTTACAAACTTTGACACTTAACATATTTAATTTAATTCAATTTTTGCATGCCTAAGAAGGTGAATTGTGAAGAAACTTATTTATTAGTACCAGCCTAATGTACCACTTTTCGTGCAAATAAACAATTTCATTTCATTTCATTTCATTTAATCTCGACCTTATTGTGTTCAAAATATAACTTACAGGCGACACAATCACTTGCCCTGCGACTCTATTATGGAAGTCTGCACTGCGTTGAGTGACGCCAATTTTTACTTCTTTTAAAACCAATATTCTCAAATGTTCTACAATGAAGATCGAATCAGACATGATGAGATTATGATTAGGATTAGTAAGTTGAAGTGGCAGTGGGCGGGGCACATAGCACGCAGAACTGATGGCCGGTGGGGCCGAAAAGTTCTCGAATGGAGACCACATATCGGTAAGCGCAGCGTAGGACGACCAGCCACAAGATGGACAGATGACCTCATCCAAGTGGCAGGAAGACGCTGGATGCAGGCCGCATCCAACCGGTCTTTTTGGAAATCCATAGAGGGGGCCTATGTCCAGCAGTGGACTTCTTGTGGCTGAATGATGAAGGATATCAACAGCGAAAACAAATAATTTGATCACAATAATAAAGAAACAGTTCACAAGGCCAATAACAGACATCCACAAATAGGCAGTTCATAATTACCAGAAATATACCACGATAGCGCTCAGCTATATAAAAATACATGCATTTTTTTAATTATTAAAACTTATACTTAATAATAATGTAGCGTTCATAGAATCGCAGTTTCTGCGCCATTTTAAATAAAAACATTTTCAGTCCTATTCATAAAAAGTCGATTCCATTAAAACACTCTTAAGACAGACTTAAAGCCGGTTTATAAGAAAGAGGAAGGCCTGCCATAAGCCGGCTTTAACTCTGTCTTACAATTGTTTTAGTGGAATAGACTTTTTTATACTTAAATAAGACTGTCAGACTTTGATTTTAAATCGCTAAGGGCCGGTTTCTGAGTTGAGAGTTTCGCTAAGTAACGTTCTTTCACGCTCTTCTGAGAAATTCGAAAAGACAGCACTGCAGTTAACCATTTGCTTAGCGAAATTCTCAATTCAGAAACTGGCCGTAAGTGTTTCAGTTCGATCATAAATCAAAAATAGAAAATTTATGTCAACGTAAAGAATTTACAATCTGTTCGTTGAATATCAAGAAATACATATAATGAGAGGACCGTTTCTTTCCCAGAACGATATGCGAGGTAATATAGATCCGCCGGCATCCAAATTTCAATAGAGATCGTGGTTCGAACATAGCCGCAGCACGGGAACCAGTGCTTAATAGCATGAGACTGCCTTGCTTGAAGTATGACTGTAGATTCAATTCTAATATCAATAACTAATAATCAACATTTTTGAGTTTAAATGAAATGATTGTTTTTTAGATGGAATTTTAATTTCAATAACTAATAATCAATATTTTTTAGTCTATATAAAATTATTGTTTTGCCAATTTAAATTTAAAAATTTGCCAAAATATTTTTGGAACGTACCTTAATATTTTTTCTACCCTCGTAGTAAACTAACAGTTAATGCTTTCAAAAAGACGCCTGTCACCTCCGTCTACCGAGACCATGGCACTTGCAAAAGTATCGACACGTCGGAAAATTGTAAAACGAAAAAATAAACGAGTAAATATCCGTACGAATTTAGTTTTTATTATGTGTAGTGCTCGTGTTAACCTTAGAAAATACTATGAATATCAATATACAATACAATGTTAGTCGCTGCTTTCGAGTCGAATTCGTAGTGTAGAAAATGGCAGTGGAAAAGAACTCTCGTTCAGTAGATCTTCGTTAACGGTCCGGTTACGTTAATAACCTACCCCTAAAGTAAAAGTTGTTATTATGTATTGTCAAATTTGATCTCCATTTACGGACACATGTGGAGATTTTATTGCACTCTGTATAAGCTGCTTTTGCTGACGATATGTGCAACTGACTGCCTCGTTAGTCTAGCGGTATTACGTCTGATTATCATGCCGCCGGAGGTCATGGGTTCGATTCCCATTGGGGGCCGGTACATTTGTACACATGGCCTCAGTCTGGGCGTATTTGGATGCTTGTGATGTCTTTGTCTGGTTACCATAGCACAGGTTATCCTATTTTTGGATCAGTAAAAGTGTTGTGTGGAAGTTATTATTATAATTATTTAACAAAATCACGTCCCCTATTAGCAATTGGCAAACAAAACCAAGGCAAGTTCCGTGTGGTGCCGGATTAAGAATAGCGTGACTGTCGTGGATGTCGTAAAACGTAAAAGGCAGCAGCGTCTTCCTGAGATTCCAACCACATACAGCGATCGCCAACCCGCCTGCCAAGCGTGGCGATTATGGCGAAACCCCTCATGGTTATGAAAACCACGAAGGAGGCCTATGTCCTGCAGTGGGCGTCAAATGGCTGATGATGATGTTGAAACAAAACCAAAATCTATGATCTATGGCGGCAGACCATTGGCCCAATAAATCGGCGGCTAATTACGTCGCTAATCGACACAGCGATTACCATTACTATTGGCCGTAAATCGCGATCGCGTTTGGCGGGCATCCAACGCTGAGATAGAAACGGGCGGACAGATGGTCAGCCGGCTCCTATGCTACGCGCACCAAATTGGGTATCATAGTACGCACAGATCCTTTTGGCGGTAACGTGAACATAGTCACAGATCGTTTGCGCATCGCTTACTGTCTTTACAGTGTATGCGTTACGCACACATGACTACTTTAGTAATTGACTAATAGTAATTTACTAAGCATCACACTACGTCAATTACTCACACATACACTGTAAAGACAGTAAGCGATTTCGTTTTGTCTGTTATGTATTTAGTTTTCCTTCTGTGTTGTGCATATTATGTTACTTATGTGCTTATTTTGTTTCTGTGATGTATCTTGTTGGTATAATAAATGTCTTTCTTCTTCTTCTTCTTCTTCGATGTGCAATCTGTGACTATGTTCACGTTACCGCCAAACGCTAGTCGCGCGTTTTGAATGTCGAATGTAGCGGCTTTCCAGTACATTAATTGTCAAATTCTGACATTTTAGCGCCACAAAACGCGTGACTCGCATCATCGTACTACCCTTGCAATCGTCTAATCAATTTCCAAGCTTTGCTATGGCAAACGTCAGGATTCCGTCAGGATTTGGTACCAGTGCCGCGTTTCATAAAACTACAATTCATAGTTTATTATGACAATTCGATGTACACTGCGTAGCCAATTAGTACAATTTAGTAACCTGCTTGTTAATCTGCGGCTTGTGAAATGTACATTGAATTGTCATAGTAAACCAATGGTCCTTAGGCCTAAATGCATAGTTGCATAGAAAGATAAAATAACATTGGCTGTTATTGGACGCTATTATGTGGTTTACTAAACAATCGCTTTGTATTATGGGGTATGTGAGAAGGTTAGGTGTCTAGGGTTAAAGTGACTAAAATTGTATTGTAAAATGGTGAAAGAAAAGAAGGGAGTGAAAAATAAAGTAAACCGTCTCTGCGCAGAGGGCGTAGACCACAGAGAAAGAACGTGATACTCCGCTTTGTATAGATACACAGACCACAGTCCTTGCTCTGTGGTCCCTCTGTGGTCTTTGACTCTATACAACGCGTCGCATCTTTTCCGCGCCCTCGCCCCACGTCCTTTCTATGTGGCCCAAGCCTTGAAAATAAATCTCAAAGAGAGATAGAACGAAACAGGAGCGCTACTTCTGCATGCCGCAACCCGCGGCTGGTACATGTGATCCCGCGGGATTGCCGAGACCCAGTTGGCTCCGCATCAGCGCTGGTGCAGCCGAGGATTAGGTGAGCCGCTTTTAGATGCTCTAGTCTGCACCAGTAGTTTTCAAAGTGGGTGATTTGTAGTGGTAAAAGACTTGAAGCCCGAAGGCGAGGAGCGTGACAACGCGACAAACGTGGCGCTATCTCGCTTTTGCTACTATATCATCCCACTATTGGGCTCGATCATCGAAGAAAATTGTTCTGTGGGCTCGATAGAAGGGCCGTGCTGCAATAATACGATTTTCGGTATTTCTACGAAAAACAACATATAACCAAATCAAACTGTAAAATATTTCTTACGGCTAATCTTGGATTGGAGAGTCGAATTAACAGTAAAAAACAGGTCTAGTAATTAAGCTACAGAACCCCGAAATCCTTACTAATATTATAAACGCGAAAGTTTGTATGTATGAATGGATGTATGTTACTCTTTCACGCAAACACGGCTGAACGGATCCGCATGACATTTTGCACAGAGATAGATTATAGTCTGGATTAGCACATAGGCTATTTTGTTATCCCGGAAAATACACATCAAAATTACCACGCGAACGAAGTCGCGGGCAACAGCTTGTAATAGTATATTTGAGACACAAATAAATTGTAGGCTACAATGATTTTAGGCTGAAACTTACCTACTGACAATCCTTTGCCTGTACGTAGGTACTCGAATTTAACTGAAAATCCTCGAACCATCACACAAATTATGACGTCATCGTGTCAGTCAAGCAAACAGGTCGGGAAATGAAAAATTAAAGAGCACCCTCGCCACCGATCAAAGCCCGTTTCCCCGATAACGTCATCCCTCCATCGAGACTCGACGTTTGATTGACGAATTGAAAATACCGCGTTTTGCCGACTAACTTATTTACACGGAGAAAGGTTATGGACAGAATTATACTCCAATATTTATTTAATGCAATCGCTCGTAGCCCCGGCTGCCTGAGTGATCTTTAAAGGTTACGAAGGTTAAGCAACACAGGGCGCGTTCAGTGCATGGATGGGTCGCCGTCTATGCCTAACGCTAGTGGCATTTTTCCGAGCGGTTCCGTGCTTCGCAAGGCACGTTAAGCTGTTGGTGCCGGCTGCCGTCGATAGATGGCAGTCGTTAAGCCAAGTCAGAGGCCTTAGGGCGGCTTGACAACTTCTGACAGTAGACGAGCCACTAGTCTACAAGCCTCCACCAATCCGGACTTGGCCTCCGTGGTGGAGTATGGCCTATACCTTCCTCAGGGAAGAGACCCGTGCCCCTCGGTGGGGACATAATGGGTTGATGATGATGATTTATTTAATAATCTGTGAAGTATATTTACTGTTGAGTGTGGCTCGATGACGAAACATATTTTTTCGTACCCTATTAGGTATATACGTCCCACTGCGAGGCATCAGGCCTTCAGCGAGAGAGTATGGGCTTAAATACCACGAGTGTCCTCCTTGGATTGGCAATTTTAAGCGCTGAGGTATGGTATGTGAACATACTCAGGTTTCCTCACGAAATAAAACCAAACAAATTAAATTATATGCAAAATTAATAAGGCAAATTATCAAGACGCCTATCGACAAAATGGCATCGCATTCCAGCAAATCGCACAGATACACTTTAGTTGAAGAGTTGCGACTTTGTAAAAAATTTGTAAACGCTTACTGTGTCTTTATAATACATGTGCAATAAAGAGTATCAATATCAATACTATAGGAATTACTGCCATTTCTGGCGTTAATGCTATCTAGTCCTAGGTGTTTTGCTTTAGGTTCAGCGCTGTACTGACACTTTTTGCAAATTTGATCTGTAAAAAAGGATATGATTTTTTTGTCCTTGATGGCGCTAGTGGCACTCCCTGGAGCCCCTTTAACACGTTTATTGCACATATACCATAAGCAGCCTATATACGTCCCACTGTAGGGCACAGGCCTTCGCTCAGGGAGAGAGTATGGGCTTAATCAGCACGCGTGCCCACCGCGGATTGGCGATTTCAAGCGCTGAGGTATGTGAATAGCGCAGACACTCAGGTTTCCTCACGATGTTTTCCTTCACGGTTAGCGAGTGGTATTGCTACTATAACTTCACAAATGTACGTAACTTAGAAAACCAAGTCCTAGGTACATGCGCGCACCGGGGATCGAACCTGGGTCTCCCACTTCCGAGTCCGAGGTTCTACCCACTAGGCTACCACGGCCGTTGCACATATATAAAAATATATATGGTTTTTAGTTTATTTATGTAACCTATACACATCCCACAGCATCGCACAAGCCTTCTTTCCGAGAGAGGTTATCGGGTTTAGATGTGTTTATACAATAACATGTATTATAATAAGAATAAAACACAGACTCACTGTAGAGAAATTATATCAAGCAAACTTAATTCTCTTTCGAAAAAAAAACAAAATACATGGTTATTATATATAACCAGCTATGTATGAATATCGCGAGTCATTTAAAAATACAAAATAT
This sequence comes from Yponomeuta malinellus, assembly GCA_947308005.1. Lineage (NCBI taxonomy): Eukaryota > Metazoa > Arthropoda > Insecta > Lepidoptera > Yponomeutidae > Yponomeuta > Yponomeuta malinellus. The sequence continues at coordinate 1,440,283 of OX371004.1, forward strand.
AATCTCAAAGCCACTACATTTACACGTTGTTGTTTGATCGGCTTATCGTCCCAGTGAAATGTCCATTTTCATATTCAATAACAGGCCATCAGGGTAAAAGCTTTCCACATATGATGTTTGGGAACACATTTACACCAAAATATATAGCGCACAATTATAGCAGAATTATAAAATTATCTATACAGCTCATGAAAGACGCCCACTGTTGGGCATAGGCCTCTTCACCTTCACGTCCACCTCGCCGGTCCCCTGCTAATCTCGTCCATTGTCCTCCTGCCGCCTTCTTAACGTCATCGACCCATCGAATAGGGGGCCTACCCACCGAACGACGGCCGGTTAATTTTCTTCCAGTGGCCTGTCCATAGCAGGATAAGTGACAAGTATTAGAACAACGAGGAAGTTTCCAAACTGGCAACATATTTTTTAAAGTTACTCGTTAGCCTCCGACGTGCATCCCGACGGGGCCTAGACTACATGCAAGTGCAATTCAATCCGGTAAGAATAAGGTTGAATGATGCTCAGCCATTCACTTCTGCACTAAGATGGATGCGAGAGATGGTTAGCTGCATTCTAGGCTTTACAGGTAGTTTGCAATAAGTGTGGCTAGTGAAAACATAGAACGGATGCCTGCAAACACCTTCAGCAAGAATGCTTCATCACATTTATCAAACAATTTTTAGTTCAACAATTATTTAACGTAAAAAATAAAACAAAAATTATGTTCTTTTAAAGAACTAACTTGTGCTGTAAAAAAAGGATTTTTGTTTTTAAATTTAACACGAATATTTATCCAGTGTGTATATTTCAGGCACTTTACGAGTTAATGCATTTTTTTTTTCTTGTGAAAGTTTGGTAATAACATTCCTCTTAATGTTTATGAAGAACTGTTACATTAAAAAAAATGCTACACCTGCTGTATAAATACTCTTTCGGGTCTTATAAAATGGACGCCAGGTGGCGCTGGCGCACATCCACAGATCATGGCAGCGATATGTTCGGAAGGGTCTTCAACACAGATATCTTAATATAATGCTCTGGAGGTCTTCAACGTCGCGCTTGAGCCCGACAAATCACTCGAATCTAGCGACAAATACGGTTCTTTTTCCAATATTTTCGTAATTTCCTGCCACGGAGTAATGAACGCTAGAAATGCATCGAGACAATACCGATTTTTACGGATTGAGATACGGATTTTGACACTGACAAGCGACCATCCCGCCACTTCCGACAATGTCGTATTTTTCATAACAAGCGCCCTTCCCTTCACTACTTTAAATTTCAAATTAGAAGTCTTCGGAAAAGTCTGATTGTTTGTACTGCAGTATATGTACATCCTACTCAATCAATTGTCGTGCATAACCATCGTTTCGGGACTCACGACTAATATTTAGCCCGATACAATGAAAATGCTGGGCCTCCTGTTAAGTGTACTGCGCTACCTAGATTTTGAATTAAGACTTTTACGACTTAAGACTGTTACTTTACTTTTTTTAAAGACTAAGACTGTATAAGTACCGGAATGTTAAACTAAAACTAAGTCTTTAAGAATGCGATGTACTTTATACAGTTTGTGTCTCTTATAAATAAATTTTAAAAAAACTTTTCTTTTCTCGAGAACACTCTTTGAGTACTAACTGCCTAGGCATGTAGCGTAATAGATAAAAGCGTACCAACATTGCAGTAGCAAGGCCGCAAGTTATCCCATAAATCATCTCCTGAGACCGTAGTCTCGACGTAAACACTCCACTGGTGAGCTAAGTGACGTGTTTAAACTATGTAAATTGAGGTCACCAACGCAAGAATTTTCTGACTCTACAGTAGGTAATGGTCTTTGAGTTTTTTTTTCTTTGGGTCATTAAATGGTTGGACGAGAAATGGAGTCTTGGCGGTTTGCGTGTGATTTCAGAAGCAAAATGTGGAAAGATGGAGCCAACTTGTGGGTTTAGTGACCTAAACGTAATAAGCTCCGCCATTTTGTATCATACCATTATCGGACATTGTGACAGCTGCTTTATAAGCAGCCAATAATATACTTCCCGGGGCACAAGCCCTCTCTCGAAGAGAGAGCCGTGCCCACCGCAGATCGGCGTTTGAAACTCAGTTATGTGAACACCTGTGACGCTCGTATTTTCTCACGATGTCTTCCTTCACAGTCACCGAGTTTTATTGCTGTTATAAATTCACAACTTAAAAAAAAAGTCACTGCCACAAAATGTATATACATATATACAAACTAAACTTTTTATGTATCTATCTATCTATCGATCTACATAAACTCACGCCTGTATTCCAGAGGGGTAGGCAGAGACCAGGGTCTGCCACTTGCCACGATCCTGACAGATAACTTTCGCTTCCTCAACATTCATTAGTCGTTGCATGCACGCACGCCGGAAACACGGCCCGAAGGCAGCGGCTAACATGGACATTCAGCAAACAGAAAGTTATAGTAGCAATACCACTCGCTAACTGTGAAGGAAAACATCGTGAGGAAACCTGAGTGTCTGAGATATTCACACACCTCAGCGCTTGAAATCGCAAAGCCGCGGTGGGCACGCGTGGTGATTTAGGCCCATATTATCTCCCTGAGGGAAGACTGCTATGTAAACTGCTTATGTAAATAGAATGTAAATTCTTTACGTCGATATAAATCATTGATCTCTGATTTCTGAATTCTGAATTCCTAAGCACAATTCTATGCGGTTTCTGAAAACTTAACAAGCATTGCAGTGTAGAAGCAATTCTCGAAACATCTTTTTACTAAAACGTGACTCTTAAAAGCGAAATATTTTCCCTTTCTCCATATTTTCCTTTTCTAAATATTTTTCTTGCAAATTTGTAACGGAACATTCCGCCAGATAACAGAGGAAAAGGGTACTCGGGCGAACACTGGGAAAATACGATAAAGAGTTTATAAATACCCTTTTGCCCTTTCTTTAGTCGGTTGCCTTTAACGTACCTAAGTAGAGTATAGGTCAGAATCTCGTGGCATAAAACAGCAATAAAAAAAACAGCCATGTGCGAGTTGGACTCAGGCACGAAGGGTCCCGTACCATTATCTATACAACATTCGACAAGGATCGAGTTTGAGAACAGCGCCATCTATAGAAACCAACAAGAAGCGTTTAACATTGATATTTAACGACATAACATCGGCGCTGTAAAGGTTACATAGATGGCCGCTAGATGGCGAGCGCAGTCTTTAGACAGAGTTTGGTGTATGGGAGCCTCTCTTAAATATTTATTTTATTCTGTTTTAGTATTTGTTGTAGAAATAAATCATCTGTGAAAATTTCAACTGCCTAGCTATCACGGTTCATGAGATACAGCCTGGAGACAGACAGACAGACAGACGGACAGTGAAGTCTTAGTAATAGGGACCCGTTTGGCACCCTTGGGTACGGACGAGATCTTGAACCGCTGCTGAGCGCCGCCCGTTCCTGGGCCGCCACACCGTTACTGCCTTGGTCCACCTGCCCGATGGTCGGCCGATGTGGCCAGGTCGGCAGGGGGCCCGTGGATGCGAATGGCGCGAGACCGCGAAAGGTGGCACGATGGGGAAAAGGCCTATACCCAGCAGTGGGTGGAGGTGGGCTGATGATGATGATGATGAGGAATAATGTAAACGAATTCTATACAGTTCGGAAGGAAATTCCAACAGTAATGAAATTGTTACAAATTATTCAACAACATATTGATTTCAACGGAGGGAGAGTTAAAAAAATCATAAGTAGCCTATATACATCCCACTGTAGGGCACAGGCCTTCTCTCAGAGAGAGAGTATGGGCTTAATCACCACGCGTGCCCACCGCGGATTGGCGATTTCGAGCGTTGAGGTCGGTAAAAACTATTAAGTAATAATCCCTCTCATTCTCACTCGTAAGAGGAGGCCTGTGCCCTGCAGTTGGGATGTATATAGACTGGTGATGAATGACTAAACTATCGTTTGAGTAACATGATAAATGTTATTATTTTGTACAGGCTGATACTTAAGGAGATTGGTTTTGAATATGTTAAATGCCAATCAAAAATGACCATTTTGATGGAGAGAGATGACATAAAACTACAGAGATAAAAGTTTTTGAAGCGTATAAAGGAAAACCACGAAGGTGAAGAGCATAATAAATTGGATGTGATTTACTTAGATGAGACTTACATTCACTGTTCATGTTCAGTGAACAAGTGCTGGCGAAGCAAAGATATTGCAGGTCCATCTAAAAGTATTCCACTTGGAGCGAGGTGGATCATTGTAAACGCTATTGCAGAAAATGGCTTTGTCTATCTGTGTATCAAGTGTATCTGCTGAATACCACCACGATATTATGAATAAGGACAATTTTACAAAATGGGTGACAGAGAAGCGAATTCCGAATCTGACAAGACCTTCACTAATTGTTATGGATATTACTAGTTATCATTCCGTACGTATTAACAAACCGCCCACACAAGCCAATCGTATCGCTGATGTAAAAGACTGATTTACATGATTATAAGGCCCTAAGTTTTGCTGGAAGAAATCTCTTACAGAGATAAGCTCGCCTTTGTGCATGTTATTTATTATGCGATTTCCTGTCATATGTCTTGTGTGCGCAATAAAGTAATAATAATATGACGATCATTGGCGTAAATGACAACTACTTGAAGTAGTGAAATATAATATTTATCGTTACAGTTATTTATTTATTTATGTCTGCGCCCTTATGTGAGATAGATGAAGTATTAAAATCGCATGGTTACGAAGTTTTAAGGCTCCTACCTTATCATTGCACATTAAATCCCATAGAAATTATTTGGGGTATAATGAAGCAAAAAGTTGCCGATAAAAAGGTAAAGGTCTGCAAGTGACGTAACATTATTAACAGAAGAAATTTTCTTACAAATTGGTGCAGAGGATCGGCGAACATGTTGTGAACATGTAAAGGAAATTGAAAAAGATTGCATCGAGCAAGATAGAATAAATATAATGCTGGAAGAGCCATATATAATAAATACCTCTTTATGGTCATCATCTGATGAAGAACAAGAAATGCAAGTGGAGTTCTTGAAATTGTTTTTTAGGTCTGAATGTGTTAAGTTATTTGTCTCATTGAAATTATAATAATAAATTAGTACATAAGGTAATTTACGTCTATGTCCTGCAGTGGGCGTCAAATGGCTGATGATTACTTTACAAGGGAGACTGTAGATAGATAGATATAGAGATAGAGAACACTTTATTGCACAACCAGGTGAAAGATAAAGAAAAAAAGATAAAAAATAGTAGTTTATGTGACTGTCACATAATGAGGGTTATTAAAACACGAGCGAGATTTTAAAAAACGAGCCTTGGCGAGTTTTTTAATAGCATTCGCGAGTGTTTTAATACCAAGTTATGTGCAGTCTCATACACTACTTTATCTACACTCATGCCTTAAACAAAATGGCGCAATTACGACAAAAGTATCTTGATTCAATCGTCTGCACTCAGTTTTGCGCGCGCAATTTTAGGTATTTTTAGTTGCACTTTTGGTACCATGAAAATGAAATTAGGTTTTTTATAGAGTCAACTTTTGACATTAAAAAAAAACTTAAGTTTTGTTCCGTGATCACAACAACACTTTAAAAAAAATAACTGTAACATAAAGTGAAAAATCTGACCTTTAATGTAACTTTATATTACACTTTTTTTTATTTTCTTTAAAGTTATGTATTGTTTAAAGCCTGTCAATATGTGTTTACCTTTGAATTCTTAATTTGAAGATTATGATATGAGTGTAGATAATAGTAGATTGTGTCTCAAGGGAGCAAAATGATATATTTACGGCGAGGGCGGTATATTGAATCCTGAGTAAAGGGAAAGATTCTAAAGTAGAATCTTGAGCGTAGCGAGGGATTCAAGTGTTTACGCCCAAGACGGAAATAATTTTGCTACCGAGTGACACATACTGCTTTTCACACCTGCTCAAACACAATTAAGATATCGAAAGAAGTTTATGATCGATTGCAACAAAATAAAAATCGTATTGAAATTACATTTTGTGAAAATCTGCACACGGATCGGAATAAAAAAAAATCAAGAATATCAGGGAAGAAAAGTACAACTTTGATCCCTCATTTGAGGGAATCAAGGGATCTTTTCTGAATAGCAGGTGTGAAAACGTATATTTATTGCCTCATCAGAAAAAAAAACTTAATAAGGCTTAACTAGTGGTGACATAAAATAAGGCAAAAGGCTCAGCTGGTGCGAAAGAATTACACATAGATTCTTATATCTAAGTAGTGGTATACAATTGGTCTTTACCACAGATTATTTATACTGCGTCTATGGAGTGTTTTGAAAGGATCTTGTTTTTATAAATAATACCGTTTTTCTTATTCCGTGTGGCGCCGGATTAAGAATAGCGTCACTTCATTTCCTTCCGTGGATGTCGTAGAAGGCGACTAAGGAAATCAATATCCAGGAGACGGGCAGCAGCGTCTTCCTGAGATTCTAACCGCATACTGCGATCGCCAACCCGCCTGCCAAGCGTGGCGATTATGGCAAAACCCCTCATGGTTATGAAAACCACGAAGGTGGCCTATATGTCCTATAGTGGGCGTCGAATGGCTGATGGTGACCGTTTTCCTTTACCGCAGACTAGTTAAGATGCATTTGGGGAGTGTTTTAAGGAGTTTCACAAATAAGACTGTATCTCTTTTCAATCATCATAAGCAGCCTATACACATCCCACTGTAGGGCACAGGCCTTCTCTCAGAGAGAGAGTATGGACTTAATGACCACGCGTGCCCACCGCGGATTGGCAATTGGCAATTGGCAAGCGCTGAGGTATGTGAATAGCTCAGACACTCAGATTTCCTCACGATGTTTTCCTTCACCGTTAGCGAGTGGTATTGCTACTATAACTTCACAAATCTACATAACTCAGAAAACAAAGTCATAGGTACATGCCCGCACTAGGAATCGAACCTGGGTTTCCCGCTTCGGAGTCCAGTGGTCTACCCACTAGGCTACCACCGCTGTATCACCACTCTTTTCAATACTGGTACAATAAGTTCATTCTATTACTCATAACGAGAGACACCAAAGGCAAACAAGCAAAGTAAGCCATAAGTGGCATTGGGCATCCCTGGTCTCTACCTACCCCTCCGGGATACAGGCGTGAGTTTATATATGTACACTTACATAATGTAGAGTAACAGAGGAACTTAAGCATTTCAATTTAAATATTTGTTCCGGTGTGATTCAATTTTATTACTGTTCGCATTCTCTGTTGACAGCTCAATCGGGTGACAAATGCTACCCAGAAATCTTCGGTCATACTCTGGAACAAAGACCACATAACTCCGCTCGTTTTGTTTTGTTTATTATAACAATCGATAGAATATATCTCACCGCCACGCCTTAGCCAGTATAACTTGATCTGCTGCATGAACTTTTGCATGATCTGCTGCATGGGCTTTTGGCAGCGAATCTCTTCTAGTTTCTACTCAGTTACGACACAGTAAAAAATAATAATGTTCAGCTATTGTGCCCCCTTAGGATGCGATCCTATGCATTATATTGTATTACTAGTAGTTTTAACATCCTTCCAGCCATAATTATTACGTGATAAAAAATTTAACGTCATACAGACACGAATACTTATACGTTCAACTAAGTTAAAATTGCATTATAGAAAAGGACTTAAAGTTACAATTGTCTCCAAGGAATTAAAGTTGTAATTGGCATACAAGCCGTAGCATGAAAAGGTCAAGACATACCAGGCAATAGTGCCACGGCGCTGCGCGCACGCAGGCCCTAAATCATAAAGCTGTCATCGCCATAGTCTGTGTGCGTTTGAAAGGACGTAGATTGAGATTTAGGTTTAACAGATGGTAGCCGAATAAAAAAGTGTGGGGCGATGTGTTTGTGTTACGATTTCGAGTTATGGCGTCTAGGAGTTTCTTTGTTGCTTTGTATCTTCTTTTGTGGAAGCAATTATTTACGGTGCGTTATTAAGCATATACTAACGCGTAACATTTGTAGTTATTTACAATTGACAGTTTGTATTTCACTTTTTTGGTTTCTGAATTTGGTTTTTCCTTATAATTTACAGTTACTTTCTTCAGTCATTTAATTCTGTAACGAATTGTTGCATTTTCGTGAACTGTTTAGAATCAATAATTTTTTTATCAAAAAAAAAAGCATACGGAATACAGCGGGGTAACTTTTCATAGAAACTTTTCAAAAGGCTCTTTCATTTTGATATGTATGGAGCGTTTCTGTACCACGTGAATTAGACATCATTTCGCCAGGTTACATTAAGAAAAGTATTAGTTGTAGAGAAGAAAATCACGTTTATTCTTTTAGCGCATTGTTTTTGTTTTAAGCGCAACTCCAATGAGATCGAAATATGTATATATTTTTTGCAAGTTCCCCATTTGTTTCCGAAGCGACAATCAATCGTCTCGGCCTAAGGGCCTTACACACCTGACGGCAGCCCTGAGCACGGGGCTCTTATTGAGCTCCACACAAGAGTGAGTATTGATTAACATTCAAAATTGTGTTTGTGAATGATTCCGGATGTGTGAGGCCCCCATGGCTGCGCATGCGCCGATCGGCTAATGTGTCACCAGGGTTAGGGGGGCGAAAAGTCCAGTCGGAAGCGCGGGGGCACGCTTGGGTTGACTGGACGCTGTGTCGTTAGTTTCCTTACTCTCGAAATCGATATTGCGTTGTCAATAAAATATCAATATTTTATATAATACAATTGAAAATAAATTATCATATGTTTCCTGTTCAATAATGCAGCCTATATAAATCCCACCTTTTAATGTATTTTGTTTTCTGGTGTGTACAATAAAGTGTTCTAATCTAATCTAATCTAATCCCACTCTAGGGCACAGCTAGGCCTTCTCTCATGGGCTTAATCACCACGCGTGCCCACCGTAGATTGGCGATTTCAAGCGCTAAACTACACACATCAAAAAAAGTTTGTGATCAATAGCATACGCTCCTATAATTCTTTAAATTTAACTTTATCAAGAAAAATCTATGTTGTATGCTTTCTTTAAATAGGAATACCCTGTTTGAAATTAAAATATAAAACTATTTTTTATTATTTATTAAAAAAAAATTGAGCCATTAATCATAATGTAATTGTGATAGAAATTTCATAGAAAGAAAAATACTGTTTAATTAAACTTAAACAATAATTTATTATTAAAAGGTTAAATTCAATATGAAATAACTCCTCCCCTGGCTCGAACACATGCGGAGATCATGCCCAGGAGCATGCTGAGGATCAAGTTATCCAGCATTTCCTGGGGTAACCTATCCCATTCTTCAATAGCGGCTTCCCTGAGCTCTGGAACTGTCTGGGGACGTGGCTCACGGTTCCATACAGCTCGTTTAAGAGCATCCCACGCGTGCTCTATTGGGTTTAAGTCGGGCGAGCCGGCAGGCCAGTCTAAACGTGTGATATCGTATTCTTGAAGAGCAGCATTGACTCGTTGAGCTCGATGTGCGGGCGCATTATCATCGACCAGTACAAATTGGTGCCCATGGTTTACTCGGAATGGTTTGACGATATCATCAATAACAACTGCTTTGTACATGTCTGCTGTCATGTAGCCCCAATACGGGATCAAAGGCGTTCTAGCTCCAATCATAATGCCACCCCAAAAGGACACCGATTTTCCGCCTTGCTGAACTGTTCCAGTGGCAGTTCTTTGTCTTTCACGGTCGCCTGGTCTTCTCCAGACACGGACACGTCGGTTATCTGGATGAGTGCTGATTCGGGATTCGTCAACGAAGAGACAGTTTTGACAAATGTTTTCTTCCTTGTTCATTTTGCCGAAGTCTAGCCCACTGCAATCTTCGTTGTTGACGTTGCCGGGAATTGAGCGGAGCTCGCCAAGACCTCCGTGCTCGTAATCCAGCGTGGTGCAAGCAATTGCGAACGGTCTGCGTGCTAACTTCAAGCCCAGAGGCGGCCCTGACTTCTGCTTTTATTTTAGTGGCGTTGATTGTTGGATCACGGGCTGCCAGCAATCTAATATAGCGCTTTTGGGCAGCTGTCAAAACAGTTGGGCGACCACTGCGGGGTCGGTCAGCTAAATTCCCCATTCCGTGGTACCTCTGCAACGTAGCCACGACACAGGATTGGGATATAGCAAGTCTGCGTGCTAGTACTCTCGTGGTGTATCCTTCTTCCCTCAAAGTTACTATTCTTGCTCGTAAAACCTCTGATAATCCTCTTGGCATTTTTTCAATCACAACTTTCCGCAAAAAATATCTTGAATCGGTTATAATTGACTAAATCAGATTTCTGAATGAGCGTAAGCTAGGACTGAAAGCCTTTTAATATGAAAAAACAACTGAACGGTGTCATTGTTTTGTGTTCTAATTCTTTATTTTTAAATAAAGAATCTAAAAAGAAGAAAAAATCATAATATAATCTACAGTAACAAAAAAGATTTCAGTTTTTCAGTGATCGCAAACTTTTTTTGAAGTGTGTATATGAACACCTCATGCACTCGGTATACATTCGTAGGTACAAAAAAATCAGATTACTTTACAAGTTAGCCTGGTAGAGCATCAAAGCCCTCTTATCCAAAATCGCCAAGAGGTTTTTATTTCATAGACATATTCCGCAAGGGTAGTGGGTGTCGAGCAAAATTTCGTTCTAAGGCGAAGCTGAATATGTGCTTAGTGACGTTCAAAGATACGCCAACATTCGAACACGAATGTGAATTTGTACTAACACTAGAATCGAAAACTCAACACTGTTCTTCGCCTTAGTACAGTCGACAGCACATCGACCTTTACATTCGTGCACTCTATTCAGTTACGTTACGGGTGAATTTTCAACTAAAATGTAAAGGTTGATGTGCTGTCGACTGTACATAGTAAAACAAAACTGTGGGTCTTGCAACCGATGCTAGTTCTATAAAGATTGCCATGAACAGCTAATCTTTAAAAATCACAAAATCTGACTTTGCTAAAATTACTAGCGTAAAGAAATTGGGTTAGTCTACTTGACACTCGGAAACCAGATTTACTAATCGATAGTCACATTTGTGTGAAACGGAATAAAAGTTACTATAGCTTAGCCACTTTTCGGAGATTTTCCACTGATTTCTTCAAGGGACTCAATGGAATGCTCTCGAGGGACTCTATTCTAAGCGCACACCGCTTTAACAACGCGCTAATATCCTGAAACGCCTTGCCAACTCGTAATAAGCCCCCTTGGAGCCCCGAGCAGACGTCAGCGACCCTTTGGTCACAGAATAAATACCCTTCAAAGAGAAGATTCTGTTCATGTTGTACTTGGTAGAGTGTAGACATGGACCCTAAGATTGATAATTATTAATCCACATGCATGTAACATAATTCATTTGGTAATAAATAATTTTTTACTTTTTACCACGTATTTGTGGGGCGTCGCATCAAATGCGTGGTATCAGAAACATAAGTGAAGGGTGTCTTTAAGCATATGAATTCAAGTGGCTAGAATCCTAATCCAAATCATGTTAAGAAATCCTGTCGTAATCCTGACGTTTGCTATAGCGTATGGAATTTGACAGTTAGAAAATTTGAATCAAATCAGGATTTAATGCGCGCAATATAGGATCTGAACTCACGGATGCAAGGCGCGATGTGGCAGCGCGACTACTTGAAGCCATTGGCGAAGCAGTTTCAGGTGGTGCCCGTGACCCTGTCTTGGAATCGTTGGTGATTCGGTGCGAAGACGCTCCTATATTAGAGCACAAGTCACGTGGCGTCACGTTCGTAGACGTCGAAAATTGCGTTAAGATAAGTAATTAAATTAATGAATGAATAAATAAATGAAATAAATACATTACCTTTCCTGTACTCTATTCCTGTGTGTGCAATAAAGTATAATAATAATAACTTCCACACAAAGATCAGGTCAAGATCAGTAAGCTTAATGATGCTGGCGTTTCAAGAACTGTTGTGTGTTCTGGCCGAATGGGTCCTTCTGTCGCTCGCCACGAGCCGACCCCTCGTAACGTCACGCGCCGAATTGCCACTCCAGATAAGGGCTAATTAATGAAATTACCCGCCGAGTGTGCGAGACGATACGCCGTTATTAATATGGAACGCGCTAATATTAAACTGTGTGCGTTGGGCTACTACGGTCGGAATGCCAGATTTTCTGGTGTGAAATGAAGGACAAAAAGACGATCATCATCATCAGCCATTTGACGCCCACTGCAGGATATAGCCCTCCTTCGTAGTTTTCATAACCATGAGGGGTTTTGCCATAATCGCCACGCTTGGCAGGCGGGTTGGCGATGGCAGTATGGGGTTGGAATCTCAGGAAGACGCTGCTGCCCGTCTCCTGGTAGTTGATTTCCTTAGTCGCCTTCTACGACATCCACGGAAGGAAATGGAGTGACTATGGTATACTTTTCGTTGACCTAGAACTATAAAATTTGGCAAGTAATATCGTCTTATACTACAAGTACATGGAAAAACCTGAAAACTATACATTTGCAATTAAATCATAAAAAAATTGTCTTTGAGACTCGATTTCTGAATTATTTACCATAAGTAATGTTTTTTTTTTTAGTTTGGCGGGAGTCAAGCTCTCGACTTTGGCTAAGGAGGCCTGCGCCGCCGTCTTGATTTGAGTTTAGAACCTCTAAACTTCTCCTGAATTCCATGCAGGCCTCCCTTATTCAATTTTTATTTCATGTTTAAGGTAGTGCAGCCATAGTCAGCCATCTGTAGAGCTCCTGCACTCCTGACACCGATACCGACCTTTCAGGGATAAATGTGGGCGTAATTTTTCCTCGTTTATCCTTAATTTATCGTGTTATTAATATGGCTTTCGATATACCTTCACCGAAAGGTGGTAAATCTTTCAACGCTTCAGGTTTTATTTTGCACGATGTTGCCACGAACTTGTTTAGGCCGTCTGGAGATGTTTTTTGTTGTCTGTAATAATAATAATAATGACCTTAATTATTAAGTGTTCTGTTTGCTTGTCTAATGTCCTTAGAATAAGTCATGTGTTTGTTTTAGTAATGTAAAAAAAATTTAAAATAAAAAATTATGTCGGCTTTTATTTTTTATTTAAAAAATTTCATTTTTCAATTTTTAGTGGGGGAGCAGGAGAAAAATAAATAAGTCCCTTATAACAATAATTTACCCTACTTAATTCGTTGCTTTAAAATTTGATGTTCTAAATTTCCATCTCCGAAAGTCTTCACCAGAACATCACGAAATTAACTTGGGACTACTTTTACGCTATTTTATGAAACATACGGATATTACTAAAGGATGGGCCCAAATAGGGCTTATTTACTGCTGTCCATTGAAGAGTTCCGTTCTCCATCTCTGAAAGTCTCCATCAGATCTTCACCAAAATAAAATGAGACCAATGGGACGTTATACCTGTTCGAACAAAAAAAGAATTGTCGAAATCGGTTAAGATTTAACGGAGTTATGGAGGAACATAGCCAAATAAAAAAAAAATATATATATATATATACCTTTTTTGAAGTCGGTTATTTTTAACAAATTATAGATTTTTTATTCACATTACATTATCATATCTTGTAACCGGATTTTGGTGAGGTAATTGGCATCAGTCCGGTACGGAAATATTTCCTAGTAATAAATCCGGGAAGACCGAGAAGCTTGGAAAACCATGAGGGAGGCTTATGTCCTGCAGTGGGCGTCAATGATGATACCCAAATCGCCTAGAGGTTCTGTTCGATAGATTAACGGTACAGCGTAAATACAGTACGCAGCCGGAGGCTGTCTTTTTGGGAATAAATCGAAAATTATTGTATTAGAATAGAAAAGTATTAGTTTCATCTGATTATAGCATCATGAAAAGAGTGGCATTTACTATTTACTACGTTATTAATGTATATTGACGTACGTGTGTAGTACACATATTCAACTGAAAATTAAAAATTATTTGCAACTAAAACGTAAACTTTTGATTTCTTATAAATACCTTTTGAAAGTCACAAAGTGAAAACCTAAATAGAAACTGCCTTTCTCTTCATATTCGTAGAATGTCTCTCAACTTATTCGCATTTTCATAAAAATATCACGAGAGACGTTTTGAAAAAAAAAAAAAGTTTTTGCTTTCATGGCTTCAACTAAGTATGAGATTTCTCACTATTGTAAGGAAGGCGGAAACTATGTATTCATTCAAACCATCACTATTACGACTCGATTTACGTACCAAACTGTTAATCTTATATGTATAGAATTCCCCGAAAGGTCTCTCTCCCTAATATTATTCTAGAAAGCCGAATAAAATCAATCACTTTCAATTTAAATGTATCAGTCCGGTTTCACTCAGATACGTTCTCAATTTATTCAATAGTCTGAAATCTAATCACAATAATGTCGTGTAATAAGATTTCAATTTAAACCAAGTTAGAAGTTTATTTCTCTAGACGCGGGTAGCGGGGTGACTAATGGCTGCAATGTGTTATCGTTTAGTAAAGGTGGCTATACACTACCCTGTTTACTTCCAGTCAACTGCTCGTCAACATTTTAAAATTAGTTGGTAAGTCGACAGCACAGCAACCTTTACATTGTAACACATTTAACAATGGCAATATCTATCTATCTATACAGCCCATGAACGACGCCCACTGTTGGGCATTGGCCTCTTCACCGTCACGCCAACCTCGCCAGTCCACTGCCAATCTTGTCCATTTCCCATTTGACGCTTGATACGCCAATAATTGAATGTCTCTATTTACCCTTTTTAGGGCTCCGCGATCCGACAAGGAACCCTTATAGTTTCGCCATGTCCGTCTGTCTGTCTGTCTGTCCGTCCGCAGCCTAGCGCAAAGACCGGTGGTACTAGAAAGCTGTAATTTGGTGTGTGTGTGTATACATATTTATCACGCCGACAAAGTTAAAGAATAGAATGTTGGAAATATATTTTTTACTGTATCTCCCCTAACACGAAAGGTGGGTATGATATTTTTTCTAGTCTTCTCCATCATGTGGATTAAAGCGAGTAGGGCATCCCCCCGCTCCTGGCTAAATGGTTGATTGTAGAAACGTGAAAAAATTCAGGGTAGTAGCTCATATAATGAACTTAAAAGGAAAAGTATCACAGCTAAGTAGGCTTTACTAGTAAACGAGTAATAAGTAGGCAACCAACTTATAAAAGTAAAATTTCGTACAAAATCCATTGAAAATGACTTCGATGAAGTTGTAAAGTTAAGTTCTGTAAAGCTGATAAAAAACCCTCTGTCTACGGAACCCTACATTGCGCGTGGTCTGACTTGGCCGGTTTTTTATAAATACGTTACGAGCTAAGTCACAATCACAACCTCCCAACCGCACGAGCGAAGTGGCGGGCTGGTAAAGTACGTTTGTGCACTTCGCCAATAACTTCCAAATTCGAACACCCTGCTTAGGTAACATGCGCCTTTACAGCTGCAATAATATGTTATCTCTGGCTTAGGTTGCCTGGCAACCGGTTGCGACTTACTATGCCAACTGTGGCTTACCGTGTGCCACGTAATTTGTCAGTGGCGGAGAAATCTCCGAGAATTATTCGCAATTTTCTCGTGTATTTCTATCTACTGGGCTATTCACTTTCTTTTCCACGTGTACGTGTCAGGAAGTGAAAGACGGTGGTGGTGGATCGAAAACGCCAAATGGGAAGAACTTGTAAAAGGAAAATGATCAAGTGATTAAGACACTTAGTACCGCTATCAACAAAGTTATGCCACAATGAAATAATACCTTAATTTGTAGTACTGGCTTAAAATTTTAAAATACTGTTGTTAGCATTAAAGTAATTCTCCGGACGAGGATGTAATAGTATTGTATGGAGACTTACAAAAACACAAGAAGTCTATTTATTTATTTTACTGAGACTCCGTCTCACAACAATACTAAAATTCATGATGAAATAGTTAATAAAGAAATATAAAATCAAAAAAATCAAAATCAAATTTTTTTATTCAAAGTAGCACAGAAACTGCGACTTAATGAACGTTACAAGTTAAACTAGGTGTCCATTTCAAAATCTAGATCATTTTGGAGAAAAAATGAACAAAAAAACTCCAAACTTAGTCTTTTCAAGTCCTTAATTTACAGGATTTATATAAATGTTCTAAAACTCATGCATTGAACTGGCTTTAATTCCAGACATCATTGTCATCTAAATAATCTTTAATGTTATAGTAGCTTTTTTGGCACAAAGTGCGCTTCACACATTTTTTGAACCGCGTTTCTGGCAAGCTTATTATATCCTCAGGGATCTTATTGTAGAAACGTATACAATGCCCCATAAAGGATGTATTAACCTTTGCCAGCCTAAATTTTGGGAACGAAAGTTTATGTCTATTTCTAGTATTTACATTGTGTTGGCTACCTACAGTTTTAAAGTCACTGATATTTTTCCTAACATACATAATATTTTCATAGATATACTGACTAGCAACTGTTAGGATGTTAGTTTCTTTAAAGAAATCTCTTAACGAATCTCTATTGCCTAGCTTATATATGAATCTGATCGCTCTCTTCTGCAGGACGAAGATGGTCTCAATGTCTGCTGCCCGACCCCACAGTAGTATACCATAGGACATAATACTATGGAAGTAATACATTCTGATCATGAAGAAAACAATCGCAAAACCGTTTAAAACGTAGTGATTATATTCTCTGTGGTTATAAGGATAGGTTGACAGGGCGTAGCACAAATAATGAACGATGACATTCAGTGCTGCAAAATGTAATTTATATCGATCATCAATTCGATTCTATCAGTCACCATTTCATAAGATAAAACTGAAATGTAATATAATTGATTTACGTGATGCGAGTAGAAAGCCCGGTGATTAGGCCTCATATCACCTTTACATAATAGCATATTATGCACTCTATGTAAATAAACCATAACATTTTAGTTGCAAATTCATCCATAACATAATCAGTCCCGCATGTAAATCTTTACATGCGTAGGTACTGATTACGTTGTGTTCCCATTTTAGGGCACAAATCGTCTCGCACGCAAGCTCGGTGACTTTCAGCCCCTCGAATAAGCCGGTTTCCGAAAAGGCTTTAGTACTTTTTGGACCACATACATACGCTGCGGCAGAATGTACAAAAGACCGAGGAGTAAAAATCTGCCATTATGCTTAGTTTTTTTTAATGAGGTGATGTATGGGAATATGGTGTATTCCTCATACACATATTTCATCTCGATGTTTTACGTAAACGTTAGACAGTCGTATTGCTATAAAAATCACATACAATTTCCGATTCAAAAGTATGCTACTTTTTTCAGCTAAATATACCTATTTTTTTCCCTGTATCTATTCATTCGATTTGTAAAGTAGTGGTCGGTTGGGTGGCAACACTAGGTACATTATTAAATGCACAGATTGAAATTTGAGGTTAATCTGTGAATGGATGAATAGCTTTGTATCAAAATGACAGCGGTCGTTAAACCGGAAGCATTAATTATTGTATAACTTTATTAATTTAGAATTACGGAGAAGTCATGGTTCTATAAGAAAATCCCTATTTTTATAATTTTAAACATGAATTATGGACACTGAAAACTGGTGACACTAATTAGATTTTAGCGATACAGCTAATAATCAAGATCCTTTCGAAGAAAATATCCGCTATTCCATAATACACTTACAATATTTTGATCAAATGTTAATAGCTGTCATTTGTTTTTTTATGCACTTTAGACAACTTTTTTAGCCAGCTGTTTACAGTAGATTAAAAGATTGTTAGCGTACAAGAAATCGGAGGCAACGTTATTCACGTCCCGAAAATGTGCGGAATATCTTATATTTTTTTCGGTGTTGCGAAGTAAAGTTGTCGTAATAAAAATGAGATCGTATTGACCAGTCACGCCCTTTTCGAGAAGTTAGGGCGATCTTGATGCACCCTTCATAATTTTAACTCGTTCTTAATCCTTTTTAATTCAATTTTGCATTACGGTAATACACAGAATTTTATTTTGTGCAATTCATAGGCTTAATATGCACACCAAATCCTGTCGGAGTCCTGACGTTTGCGATGGCAATTAGTATGAAATTTGACAGTTAGACGATTGGAATCTTTCAGGAGGAACGTAGGATCGGCAAGCGCAGCCTAAGACGACCAGCCACAAGATGGACAGATGACCTCATCCAAGTGGCAGGAAGGCGCTGGATGCAGACCGCTTCCAACCGGTCTTTTTGGAAATCCATGGAGGAGGCCTATGTCCAGCAGTGGACTTCTTGTGGCTGAATGATGATGATGAATATAAGATCAGCGCACCAAATCCTGAGCGATTCCAATGGTCAAACTGTCAAATCCCATAGTAATTTGACAGACGATTGGATTCGCCAGGATTTGGTGAGCAGATCAACCTCTACGTTGTTGCTTCAGTCACCCGCGGCATGACTAAAAAAAATGAACGTAGTTTACAGCACATCAATCATTACATGTGCGTATTCTCGTCACATACGTTACGGGCGACTTTCAAGTAAAATGTAAAAGTAGATATATTGTCAACTAGTGTGACGACTGTAGAGCGATGGACAGGCTCCTCATGCTATGCCATGACATAACAGTGATATTTAAAAAAACTGGCGTAAAAAATAACGAAGAACCCGACTCCTGAACGTTAACTACTAAGCACACACGATATTGAAGTATTATTTTTGACGTTCTAGTGATTCTTTCTTTTGTTTGTTTTATACTGATTTCATATAGCCTATGACACTCACACAAGACGAATCGATTGAGATCTTATTTGTCAAAATCTGACCATTGGTTAACGAGTTATGAGGGAACATAGAATCGGACATACTTACGTACATACATATACATACCTAAATACATACAAGCCATCACATTACCCTCCTCGTGGGCTCCGCCACAGTCGAGTAAAAAGAACAAAAATGGTAATTTACGTTTTTTGACCATATTTTTTACGGTCCGCTTGCGGAAACTATATCTGACAGCAAAGTCACTGTCTATCTCCACTACGCTCGCGGGCCACATTGTGGCCCCTATCTAATGGATAAACAGATAGACACAATATGTTTATCCAGAATTACCTTTATAAGAGATGCTCAGCCAAAAATCCTGAATTCATCGAGTTGTACGGTTTTATAAAAACCGGCCAAGTGCGAGTCGGACTCGCGCACCGAGGGTTCCGTACAAACCTGCAAGGTTTACAAAGTTCGTTCATTACGACAATCGAGTCATAACTATGGTATTTTTATTGCAAAACATGAGGAAAAAAGTAATAAGTTTATATTTATTAAAAAAATATATATTTTGTAATGTAACTAAAAATTTAAGGTTTTCGGAATTTTTCCTTTATGTGTGCTATAAAACGTTGCTTCATGCCAAATTTCAAGATTCTAGGTCGACTGGAAGTACCCTTTAGGTTTTGATTCCCTTGCGAGTACTTGCGAGTTTCAAAATATGCAGCTTAAATTGCTGTTTCTTTTGATTGCGTTGACATAGAAGTTAGATTTTGTTACAGCTTAAAGGTATTATAGACCTGAGTATTTGGTATGAATTTCAATTTAATACCTCTACGCGTTTATGAGGAAATGGGTAGTAAGTTTAAAATTATTAAAAATATATATATTATGTGATGTAACTAAAAATTTATGGTTTTCGTAATTAGTCCTTTATCTATGCTATAAGACGTTGCTTCGTACCAAATTTCAAGATTCTGAGTTCACGGGAAGCACCCTGTAGGTTTTGATTCCCTTGCAAGTGTCGAAAATTTGCGGCATAAACGGCTGTATCTTTTGATTGCGTTGGCTTAGAAGTTTGATTTTTTCACAGCTTCAAGGGACAGTAGACCTGAGTAATTGATATAAATTTCAGCTTCATACCTCCACGCGTTCCTGAGAAAAAGGGTCTTGACAGACGGACGGACGGACGGACAGACGGACAACAAAGTGATCCTATAAGGGTTCCGTTTTTTCCTTTTGAGGTACGGAACCCTAAAAATGCTTATCCCTAAAATTTAATACTTTATTCAGATACTCAACATGTGGCAATGTTGTGTGTGCATGCTTTAGACCACAACTTAGTACTCATGTCATATTATTACTATTATATCGTGTAATGGTTGTGATCTGTTTTGTACACCAAATAAAATAAAAATATCTGGTGAAAATACAAAAACGTCTTCTATAGAACCATGTATCACGGTATCACGTCTAATTACCGTGCCGGAGGTCGTGGGTTCGACTTCCAATGGGAGCCGCCGTACATTTGTACAAATGTTCTCAGTCTGGGTGTATTTCTGTGTTTGTGATGCCTTGCCTGGTTACCACAGCGCAGGTTATCCTAATTTGGGACCAGGACAATAAGTGATTTATTGTGTGGAAGTTATTTATCATTTATTTATGTCGTTTGCAGAGCTATCCATGGGTAGACAGTACGACAATCCATATCAAGTAGGTAATTTGGTTATTTCTTGCCAGCTTTTTTCATGTATTGTTTATTATTTGTTAGGTTTACATTTAGACCGCGCAGGCATCGTAGATAGATAGATAGAATATTCTTTATTGTATGTACACCAGGAATTACATATGAGAATTTAACATTAATATAGTACAGTACAATTGGCGGCCTTATTACTAAAAGTAGTTTCTTCCAGACAACCATTGACGGAAAAAATATAGTAATAGGGTCCCGTTGGCTCCCTTCGCGTACGGGATCTAAAAAAAACCGGCCAAGTGCGAGTCGGACTCGCGCACGAAGGGTTCCGTACCATTATCTATACAACATTGGACAAAGATCGAATTTGAGAACGGCGCCAGCTATAGCAACCAACAAGAAGCGTTTAACATTAACATTTAACGACATGACATCGGTGCTGTGAAGGTTACATAGATGGCCGCTAGATGGCGAGCGCTGTCTTTAAACAACTTTTCTTGTATGGGAGCCCCCCTTAAATTTTATTCGGTTTTTAGTATTTGTTGTTATAGCGGCAACAGAAATACATCATCTGTGAAAATTTCAACTGCCTAGCTATCACGGTTCATGCGATACAGCCTGGCGACAGACAGACAGACGGACAGTGAAGTCTTAGTAATAGGCACCTTTCAGGTACGGAACTCTAAAAAGCATCGTCACAAAAAGCTCTTCTCATGTCTATATTTACTAACAGTCAATAATAAAACCCAGGGTGTCTATTTGCAAATGACTACTGATATAAAAGGAGTAACATAGTAGCTCTCCGAGTCCTAATGGTAAGTATATGTCATCGTAATCACGCGTATGGTAATCATCCGCCTACGACGCGACGTGGTATGTGCCTGGGACGAGCTCTAATAAAATACAATGATAAATGTTCGTGTTATGAGGAAAAGGCTTGTGCTTGAGTATTATGAATTATAAGGTTGGCATATGGTACAGGCTGGCACATTGTTAATTGTAAAAGGTGGGGCTGGTTGAAGCGCCATGTTTCTAGAATTAGGTATTTGGTGACAAAAAATATTAGGCCTCGTCAAATAGTGGTGTATCCTCTAACTAAGCTAGTGAAAGTAGAATTGGATCTTTATTGCCAAAAATATTGTCACATAATATCTCCCTAGTGGCCACTAAAAGACTGAAGCCTCTTAAGGCTTATAAGCAGAGCCTCGTTTTATAAAGCTACAATAAGTACTCGTATACAATTTTCGGTCTCTTTTGCCCCATGGTGAGGCTAGATTGGGCAAAAATGTATGTCAGTTTAATGTAAATTACTAATTAAAACTTCGTTCGTCCGCATGGAATGAGTAATTTCCGGGTAGAAAAGTATCCTATGTCCTTTCCCGGGACTCAAACTATGTCCATTTTTTTTCGGTGATTAATATCTATGCATATTATACATAGGTACAATATAATGCAAATAAAACTGGAGAAAATTGCTCTATAAATAGGCACATATAATTAATCTCTGTTACGTCCGATGTTTGTGTTATCTGTAATCTGTTGCTTACGATTATGTTTATCTGTCTATCTCGCTATTCTGAATTTGTAAGTGGAGACTTGTAATTGGCTTTCTGTTTCCTATGTTGGTGTTGTTTTGTTATATTTTGCTGTTAGTCTTCTTTAAAACAAAATAAAAAAAAATACCAAATTTCATCTAAATCCGTTCAGCCGTTATTGTGTGACTGAGTAACAAACATCCAAACCTCTTCACAGGATGTCGTAGAAGGCGACTAAGGAAATACATTATCAGGAGACGGGCAGCAGCGTCTTCCTGAGATTCCAACCTCATACTGCGATCGCCAACCCGCCTGTCAAGCGTGGCGATTATGACAAAACGCTTCATGGTTAGGAAAACCATGAGGGAGCCCTTTGTCCTGCAGTAGCCGTGAAATGGCTGATGATGATGAAACCTCTTCACAAACTTTCACATTTATAACATCAGTAGGATTATCAAGATCATGGAAAAAAACTAGGTCCTACACTCACAAAACCCTTCTCTCTTCCCCAGAATGCAACTGCAACGGCCACGCGCGCCGCTGCCGCTTCAACATGGAGCTGTACAAGCTGTCGGGACGAGCCAGCGGGGGAGTCTGCCTCAAGTGTCGACACTACACTGCGGGCAGACACTGCCACTACTGCCGCGAGGGGTACTACCGAGACCCCACCAAGCCTATTACGCATAAGAAGGCCTGCAAACGTGAGTAGAGCCCACTTTTCATCATACTCGTATTTTTTTCTGTAAGCACCTCTACCTAAACTATAAATGGAGTCCAATATATTTTTTTGTTAAGGCCACCTCATTTTAGATTATAAATAGAGCCCAATGTAAAGACGAGCTAGCGGAGAAGACTGCCTCAAGTGCAGGCACTACACTGCGGGCAGACACTGCCACTACTGCTGCGAGAGGTACTGGCTGCAAACGTGAGTAGAGCCCACTTTTCAGCATACCCATAGTTTTTTCCATCGCAGCATCTACCACTTAATTAACACTGTAAAATGGAACCCAATGCCCTCAAACATAAAAAACCTTGCAAAAATGAGGAGAGCCCATTTTTCAACATAAATATCTTCATTTTTCCACCAACTGCTCTTAATAGAGTCCACTGGCTTCTGAGCTAACACAGTATTATACCTTACACAATGTGAGTCATAGGCGCGGAACCCCCTGATCGGCGTCTGACTCGGGCATGGCACGAACATCATTCTGTTTCATTTAAATACTATACCAAACACACGGTCATAAGGTCATTATTTGAACACACACTCAACGTCCTTTCGTCGGACGTGCTATAGCACGCCATTTCGGCGCCTGCACCCGATTCAGTCAGTTCTAGGTCAGTTCGCAGTCAGCTCCATCGCTCCACGCCTTTTAATAGTTATACTCGGGCCATGCCTGCGCCATGTCCGCACCAGGTCCATGCTATGCCAGATCAGTGGGCTCCGCTCGATAAACTAGCGGAGGAATCTGCCTCAAGTGTAGACACTACGCTGCGGGTGGACACTGCCACTACAGCCGCGAGAGAAACTACCGAAACCCAACCAAGGCTAGCATGCATAAGAAGGCCTACAAACGTGAGTATAGCCCACTTTTCGGCATACTCATAGTTTCATTACCGCTGATACCACATTGTCCAGACTATAAATAACGAGCCAGTGGAGAAGTGTGCCTCAAGTGTAAATACTACAACACTGCATGCAGACACTGCCACTAATATCGCGAGGGATACAACTGAGACTGTACCAAGCCTATCACGCATAGGAGCCCAGTTTCGGCATACTCACAATTTTTTTTTACATTACGGCTTCTATAGATTCATCTAGTCTATCTTTCTTTTAACGCCAAGCTTCACTTTATGTAGTTCATAAATAGACCCCAACGTTAGGACGAGCCAACGGGAGGGTCTGCCTCAAGAGTCACTCCACTGTTATGTTACTCCACACATAAACCTATCACGTGAGTAGAGCCCACTTTCGAGCATACATCTTGGGCAAAGTTGATCACGGTTATAGTAATAGAGCCTGGTTTCTTCTCTTATACACTAGCTTTATCCAGGACATAAATAGGATCTACTGGACAGGAGCCACTTGGATAGCCGAGAGGTCTGCCTCAAGTGTAGACACAGCACTGCGGGCTGACTCTGTTACCACCAACGCGAGCCCAATTTTCGTCATGTACTTATCCCACCAACCCCTCTAATATAGTCCACTAATCCAATGCGATATGCATAATTTCATCTTCCGTTATTTTGAAAACTGAGAAAAAATGTAGAACGATACATCTTATGTTAACTAAGTAAATCTTATAACTGTGAAGGAACACATCGTGAGGATACCTAAGTGATTGAGCTATTGACATACCTCAGCGCTTGAAATCGCCAATCCGCGCCGGGCACGCGTGCTGATTAAGCCCATACACTTTCCCTGAGAGAAGGCCTGCGCCCTGCAGTGGGACGTATACAAGCTGCTTATGATGAAATCTTATTTTAAGCAAACGATAACTTATTCATTCTGTTCTACGAATTCGAGGATAGATAAATATTTCCCACGAAGGATAAAAATTATTATTTCTCTTTTTATATTAAATGCGACGAAATATTCCGTTTCATGTCCGTATTAAAACGAAATCGAGCTGCTTACTTATATCTCTCTACCTTGCGAGAAAAATACTGGCAATAAAAAGAAAACGCTTTATATTCAGAGATCTCCGCTAATAAAATGAGCTATAAAAGGGTGTATTCCCCTCAAGTCTTCGTTTATATGCAAATAAATTTAACTTAAGAACAAAAAACCTTTGCTTAGAACTAAAAAAATTAAGTATAAAGGAATCACCATCCATCACGAAATCTATCACACTGTGAGAAAAAGTACTGGCAAGTTTCGGAAAAAAGGAAGCTAGTGAGTGTCAAATGAATTCGAAAATGGAACGCGCGAAAAGAATCAACTTTTTAGGATCCTATTCTGTGGTTCAGTCGACAAGCCGAAGCGAACGAAAAAGCCATAAACCCTGTCAGTTTCGACCCTGATTGCCCCCTTGGGTGCCATTTTGTAGTTTTCGTACTACTATCCTGCTGTGGTCATCGTATTTTCGCTCTGGGATCGAGATCTCTGTTTCGGCAAAATAATTTTACGACTTTTCTGTTTATGTTTATGGGGTTAGCGACGACGGGTGAATTTTAAAATAGAAATAAAAACGCACTTCTAAAGACTTCCAATTATAATATTGTAGCATAATAATTGACGAATATACGATGAACTGGGGCTCAAGTCGCATTTTGCAGTTAGCCACGACCTACTATTACAATTCAAATCTCACTGGTAGGCTACTGGCGGAATCTGAGCTAGTCTCGTCACGTTTAGGTCGTATAGAAATTCAATATTACAAGTGCGCCAATGGTAGGAAGTAGCTACCATCAAGTAAAAGGGATTGACAGCTAGTGCGGCATTTTTTGAAATGACTCTCGAATCGGCATCGATTTTTTCGACCGCGATTCGATTAGTCTCGATCAAAAAACAGTGGTTTTCTTGCTTTTTTATATGGAATTTCTGTGAATTACACTGAAAAGAACGTTAACAGTAGTTTCGTTTCTAAAAAAGCTTAAAGTCTTTATTTATTTATTGGTTTAAGTCAAAATTATGGCTGTATGTAATAAAACTATGCTACTATGGCAAGAAAAAAAAATTTGCTGTCAGTTGTCTTACGTCTTGACACTGACAGCGAAAAAAGTTTCTGTTCAAAGTTAAAACGTTAAATTGTTTCAGAATAACCGGCTGATTGCTATAAGACTAAGAAAGTTCTTACATTCTTATCCTTATTTCATCCACAAGGTATGTACCTATTGATTTTATGCGATTGTTAAGTAAGCTTGGTGTTGAAGCATCGAAACGATCGGTTTTGTAAGTAGTTCTCCATTACCTATATTTAGTTTAATCATAATACTAATATCTACAGATGGTGAGCGCTGAGCAGCTCGAAGCCCTTATTGGGTTCTTGGAAAACAAGCCAGAGCTGGCTCTTGGACGTTTCAATTGCTCAACGGAGGGGCGCAGTCTGGTTAAGCGCATGTGGCGGGAAGGAGCCAATATACTCAACAGCCTTAACAGATTACGCCTGGAAAGAGCCGGGGGGGTTGGCGTATGGTGAGCACAAATTACTTCATAAAGTTTTTTCTCATAGAGATTGAAAGCAGTGACTAACAAAAAACTTTGGCTTTTGCTTCTACGTAATGTTATGATTTATAAAGCGTCCAGTGGCACTATCACATTCAATAGATGAGTATCACTAGGGATCACTCGGACGCTTCAGTGCCTGGGACATTGTTTGTCATGAGGAAACCCGCGGCTTGGTTGGCTTGCCTTTACTGTGGGCTAGGACAAAAAGCCTGTGATAATCCATTGAAATTGAAACTAATTAATACTCACTGCTAATACTTTCCTTAAGAAATTGCAAAAAGTGTCTGTACAATCTCAATCAAGTTAAAAGTGATTTTAAGGACCCATGGCCGTGGACCTAAGGCAAAAAACCTAAGACTAGATAGCATTAGTGGCCGTTTTTGGCATAAATGCTATATAGTCCTACATTCGTGATTCTAGGTTCTTTGTCGTGGGTCCTAAAAGTCACTGTTAACATGATTGAGAGATCGCACAATTTTTGCAAATTCAATCTGTAAAAAAGATATGATTGTTTTTCCTCAGTGGTGCTAGTATTACCTCCTGGAGCCCCTTAGTATATGTTATTGGTGTCTATGAGAAGACATTTCCAAATACAAATATAATTTATTTCAGAGAGCTTAATACAGGCAACGGTGTGTGTGGTTAATTATGAACATAAATAAAAAATAACAAAGGTTATGTACTTATTGAAGTTACTTATTGGAGCTATGAGTAAGAGTATATTCATACATAGCCAAACACATTACCATGCTTTTAGGCTCTGCCACAGATGAGTAATTAAAAACAACATTAAACATTTAAGTATATGTTTATTATTCCTATTTCAGAGACCAAAGAGAGCAATCACCCCTTCAAGGCGCGCTGTCCGCTCCGCCGCCGCAGCGACGTCGTCGACGACATACAGAAGGTAATTAATAATGTTATTTATACAGGGTGTCTCAAAATTCATATAATATATATACACTAAAACTAGGGGGTTGTACTTGTGAATACGAATAATTTACTGTGAGTTACTGTAGTGTGGACCATTTATATGGGGACTTTGTACACCCAATAAAATAATTAATTGCATTTACACTTTTTTTCACAGAATCACTCCTGCCACCCACGGCCTTGGAAAATGCAGATGCACGGCTCGCTGAGCTAGAGCGTGCAAATGCGGAGGCGACCATAGAGCATGCGCAAGCCACAAATAGGCTAGCGGCTGCCATCCAACAGCTTGCTGCTGCTACTACTGAGGGGTCCCTGCATCAAGCCTGACCCATCAGCCAATTTGCTGAGGCGTCTTCAGAGCAAGCACGAGTCAGCAGTCCACTAGCTGTTGCCATTGAGTCGGTTACAGGGACTCAGCGAGCTGTCTTTAGAAGAAGGAACGGGGCATCACCTGCAAATGTTTTAATTATTAATTTGATAATTGATAATTTCATACATGACCATGATTTAATTTTATAATTGACTTATTGTTAATACTCTTTTATTAAAATAAAATGTTTAAGATTCAATAGGTTTTTTAATTATTAAAGTTACTTGATATTTATCATTTTTGAGACCTCAAAAACTCAAAAAAATATCTGGTTTTTCTGTCGTTTGTGGAACTTTTATATTGTGGCCAACTTAGTTTAGAGGCTAGATTGCACATCACCATTCATCGTCAATAAGTACTTCAAATCTTAAATTATAATATAATTGAAGATTTGAATTATCCATTGATTGAAGCAACACCAGTAGTAAATACTTGTATTCTTGCCTGAATTTGCCGCTGATCTTCCGCAGCTTATTCTTCCGGTGTCAGGGGTTGTGGTAACGGTGTACCGGTCCGTATTGCAATGTTGTGCAGCACACAGCACGCATTTACAATTTTCCCAGCCTATCTAGGAGTGTCTGATAGGTCACGGTCGCAAAAAATGACAGGGCTATCTGCAAAGGATAAAGATTATGTAGATATTTTAAAAGTGTACATTTCAAAAGTGTAAGTACCTAACTACGTAAAGTTAACGGTCTGATAAACAAATACTAAAATGTGTTTCAAGAGCTCTACAACAACACAACACACTAGACACACAATTGTTTTTCTAGCATCTAGCTACCTACAATAGAACGTGACATTCACTAATTTCATTAATTAGGTATCTGTGGATGTGTCAGAAACTTTTTATATTTTGTTTCAATTATACAGAGACGTTAAAGTCTCACATCAATTTCTTGGGTTCAATCCAACAAAACTATGAAAATATATATTATCTTCGTCATGTGTCCATCGAAATAGATGGCGAGCGATATTGTATATTAAAATAGTAACTTCGTCGTGTGTGACGCCCTAAGCTTATTACGAACTAAAATCGAGACTTCACTTTAGAGGTACCTCATGATTTAGTTGGGTACGTTAAAACTACCTACAAGTCATTTAGTGGCATCGATTGTCTGTAAATAAGACTGCGGATTTTGAAGCCGATTAAATTATTACATACCTTGATAATGACGGCAATCCCATCACGTTTCCGCTCTTTAGGGATAAGCGGCACCAAACCACGTCTTTCTTCAACTGAAAGGTCTTAACCAATTCGGCGTCTGGTATCGAAAATGGGGTTCACCGACTTCCTAAGTAGGGCTCGAGCCCTACGTCTCTCAACTTTCTTCTTCGCGGCTACGATCCCCCCAAAATGCCAGCTGGAGAATACGCCAGCGCATTTCGCCACGGACAGTCGTAAAAGGTCTTAACATGACGAAAGAGAAGAAAATGTATGTTCACTTTTGAACAATCACCTAACAACTACACCCTTAAAAGGTGTATTTGTTTAATGGCGCTTCAATTGTAACAAATCAGAGTTTCGATTATTTTAAAGAGTCCGTCGAAACGTCAAATAAGGACTAGACTACCGTTATAATGTCAATGATGTTACCATAGATAAGTTAATAAGGATGAGACTTCCTATTTGTACAATGGGACGTCAGTGATAGCTCCAGTGACACGCCATCGAGAGGTGTTTGTGTACGCGACTAGAAATAGTGTCAAAAAACAGCAGTGATTGTTACACTTTCGTTCTATTAAAAAATGAGACTTGAGCCCCTGATATTCGGCTGTTAATATTCCCAACATTAATAATAACTAAGTTACAAATAACACATTGTCTATGAAACTTGAATAACCAAAATATTAAAAATATAAAAAAACACATGCACATCAAAACGGTCGTAATTTGTTTTTTAATACAGTTGCTCAAAAAGAGGCGTATTGCAGGTACGTATAGCGTTCGGGATGTGGGCTATTAATATATTACATACTCGAGCTTATTCTTTACCTTTTCCGAACTCGTGCGTTCTCTTTCCCAACTGTCAAAATAATGTCTATTAAAGAGAAAAAACCAACCACGAAGTTTTTACTAAAAAAAATCGTAGAAGTTTCTATGATTCATGCAAATATTTCTAAAAAGAAGCTACCAATTTGTTAGAGTTAGGTTACCTTTCATATCTATAAAAAAAATCTACTGAAGACTTGGCTGTATGGGCCCTTTGCCTACCCAGAATGGGTGAAGAAAAAAAATCTCTGCTTCTTATATTCTTTTACGCTCTTCGCTTGCTATATTCTTCTACGGCTGGCGCCATTTTCCAAAAAAAATCTTTATCAAATTGCTTCATTTTTTCGCAACTGTATTAAAAATAGTTGTTCAGTACACGTACGGAACCGTCATTGCAACTTGTTCTTACTATCAATTCGGCTGCGCCTCGGCTCAGGTGGACATTTATCGGAACTCTTTGGCAGGCTATCCGCACTCGTAATGAAATATACTATTCCCAACTCACAGCGGAAATAATCGCTGCAAAAAAAATTGTATTATTATATTATGTAAAAAATAATATTTACATATAAAACATACTAGTTGCATATTATGTTATTTAATTTGGCTTTGGCTGGAATAAAAATTATTTATTTATTACTGTTTATTATTAAATCAAATTAACTATTTCAATAGTACCTTTGATAGAATTCTAGTAAGTATATTTTGTTAGAAAAAACAAGCAACAGAAAACATAATCTGGTGTGCGGTTAAGTTTAATAGGTGCTGAATTCTAATTAAATTCGATATTCTATGTTTAAACATAAACATTTACATACAGGCACATACATTGCTTCTGGCCCCACACTAGGATACCCTGTGTCGTGGGAACCAGAAACAACGACATCACAAACTTGTACTGCGCCAAAGAAAATCACGTACACATTCAGTTATTTAGAAGATCATGACCATATAAATAATATGAACTGAGTTAATTTCTTTTCTTCTTGCGCGAAATTTAATGTGTAACTAGTATTTGTATAAAATTTTAGCAAATTTGGTTCGCATACACAGGGATATTTACGCATTTAAAAACCGCGCTGTGCAATAAAGTTAGCAGGTTCTAGTAACAATCTTGACCAATTAAAATAAATCCCCATTTATTGCTGTCAAAGGTGAGACTTTGAAGTACCGTATAAGCAATGTATTTTATTTGACACTCAAAGTAGCATAAGCCTATTTGAGAGCCGTTTAACAACTAAACTGTAATAGAGAGCTAAAACAGGCAACTAAGGCCGGCTTGCCCCGACGCTATCTGACAGTACTATCTATCTGTTTATCCAGGGGTAAGCTCTATCCAGTGAATAAACCCAAAAACGTCTTGCCCGTGACATTTGCAGAACGTGGTTATGTATTTACCTTTTTACTTACTTGTCCAGGGACTTGGCGCAAGTCGACCGTAAGGGTTCAGTTCCCTTGTAATAAATTACCTGGATGACCGAGCTTTGCTTGGTATTTTTTTGGTAAATCGTGTTTTTTGGAAATTATATTTAGATACGACGAAAAAAGGGGGAAAAAAGGAAAAAATAATCGGACTAGAGACAGGCTCGAACCAGCGTCTTCTGGTTTCGGAACCGCCCTATTTCCCACCTGAGCTATTCATCCTTACCATCACCATCGATGGTGGCGAATTCTAACAACATTTTAGCGATTTTTCATAGCCTAAAAAGATAAAACGTCGTTTTCTAAAAATGAAACCTAGCTAGATCGATTTATTGTCCTCGACACCAGCATACTAAATTTCATGAAAATCATTGGAGCCGTTTCCGAGATTCAGATTATTATACAAGAATTGCTCGTTTAAATGTATTAGATATTAGCCAAGCCTCTTTTAATAACTAAATGCACACCCAGGATACAGATTGTACTTTAATTAACCTGTATTACATTACATAAACTCACGCATATGTCCTGAAGGGGTTTGCCACTCGGCCCGATGTTGTCAAGCTTCTTTCGCTTCATTAACATTCATAAGTCGTTAATGCACGCATGCCTCACCGGCCCTTCCACCCACATTCGCTCGATATATATCCAATCCTTCTTCCTTCATTCTTTCCATATGTCCAAGCCAACGCAACGTTCCTTATCATCCATCCTTAACATCCTAGCTACTGCACTTTAAAAATATTTACTTGCCAAACTGTTCTAAGAAAAACCAAATATCTTCAATGAAACTCCGACCTCTTTCGTGATCTCAGACTCTCAGAGTAAAAACACTCATGGGGATAATAATCACTGGCGAAGAGCAAACAAAAAACAAAGGGCTAGGGTTCGCGGGTGGAGCCAGTAATCGGCTCAACCCACTTCTCGGAGTCGTTCGAATAATCGAGTCGACCATCGGAGACCCGAATCGAATCGAGTGGTCAATTTCGTGTCCCTCGCCAATTTTGCGACCGCGCGAAAAAGCCGTAAAAAACACATTTCCCTGAAAGCATTCCGAACGAATGCAGATTTCTCTCTCGTGACCCTTGAAATAATTTCTTTAAAAGGTTGGCATGATGAAAAAATAAAAACAGTTTTAGTTTCCAGATAGAATAAAAAAGCTTTCCCTTTTAATTTAATAGCTTTCGTTCCATACATACTCTTTGTTTCGTTCTTTAGCCGCCGAATAAAAAACACCGGCAGTAACTTTACCGCTATAAAAAATAAGTTTTTATGCAAGTAGGTAGATAGGATGAAATGAATGAAGAGAAAAAGTTTCATGTTTGAACGGATACCTGGAAGAGATTTTTAATAAAAGCAGCCAACTTTACTGAGCATAGATAACTTTAAATCGATTTAGAAGCAATTTTTTTGCAAACCGCTCACTCGTACAAAGCTGATTTTCTTCCCCTCGGTCACTTGGGACAGTAATACCTTTATCTGCTTCTACAGACCGCGCCCGACCACATCTAAGAAACTGTTAAAAATTTACATAACATTTATTTGCAACGAGCTAAAATCACATTTATGCCCCGGGACGTACAAGTTCCAGAGACAGAAGACAATTCCAGTACTACGTAAATAGGATTCGAGTGTAACAGTTTCATTGGTAATTGATATAGACATTTCTCTATGAGTAGGAACTGGGACAAGTAACATTGAAGTGATTGCGCGTACTTTTCTAGCCTTTTACTGCCATTTCTTTTGATTGAGTTTGGAAGTGGGTCGGTTTATGGCGACCGCATAGTTTATAATAACTACCTAGGTATATAAGATAGACAGATTACTCTTCTGTTCTGCTCACTAGGCCACCACCGCTTCTACGCGCTACACCGCTAGGTAGTGTTCCGGTTATAATAGGGGTTAAAGTATGAAATTGCCGTTTTACTGCAATGGGTTCTTTGAATTGACATAGAATCTTCATGGTTTGAGGTTTTCGAATGAAACTTTTTTCAAATGGTTTCTATGATGTTATTTTTTAAAAAAATGTGAAACATTTGAATATCGACTTTCAATTTTTTTTGTTATTCAATTTAGACAAGAAAGATGGATACTGCGAAAATTCGAGTGATTTTTGAATACGAGTTCCGACGCGGAACTAACGCGGCAGAAACAGCCCGCAATATCAATGCTGCGTCTGGAGAGGGGTCTACTAATGAACGCACCGTGCGATTTTGGTTTAAACGCTTTCGTGATGGAAATTTCGACTTAAAGAACGAGCCACGAGGAAGACCGCCCACACAGGTGAATAACGATGAATTAAGAGAGATAGTGGAAGCCGTCCCTAGTCAAACTACCCAGGAATTAGCGGCATGGTTTAACGTTACCTTACCCACAATATTGACTCACTTGCGTCAAATCAATAAAATAAAAAAATACGAAAAATGGGTGCCTCATAATCACTCGAATCTTCGCAGTATCCATCTTTCATGTCTAAATTGAATAACAAAAACAATTGAAAGTCGATATTCAAATGTTTCACATTTTTTAAAAAAAGAACATCATAGAAACCATTTGAAAAAAGTTTCATTCGAAAACCTCAAACCATGAAGATTCTATGTCAATTCAAAGAACCTATTGCAATAAAACGGCAATTTCATACTTTAACCCCTAATATTTCTAATCTGTGCGTAAAATAAAAGCTCAATTTTCGGCTTTCACCAACGTGAAATACAATGCAATGAAAAAACAAGAGAAAAATGAATTCAGTATTCAATGAAATCTCTATCTATGAAAATCTCTTTGATGGCAGCACATTTCGTATTTGGTATTTTGATTTTGCGCACAGATGTATTAATAAAAACATGCATAAAAGAACGAATGAATGAATGCATGCATGAATCAAAGCGTAGGTCGAATGATTGTGTTCTTTTATAATAATTATTATTAGTTTATTTCCCTTTGTCCGCAGCCTGCGACTGTCACCCGGTGGGCGCGAGCGGCAAGACCTGTAACCAGACGAGCGGGCAGTGCCCGTGCAAGGACGGGGTCACGGGCACCACCTGCAACCGCTGCGCCAAAGGCTTCCAGCAGTCGCGCAGCCACATCGCGCCTTGCATCCGTGAGTTTAGATCCTAGATGACGCGCACCAAATTCTGAACGATTCCGATCGTCTAACTGTCAATTTCCATACCAATTGCTATCGCAAACGTCAGGATTCCTACAGGATTTGGTGCGCATAAAGTGCCTATCCATCACCTGTGGTTGGCAGTCAGCGAAAGTGACGAATTTTGCAATACGTTTTCATTGCTGTTATTCCAATGAAAACGCATTACGCACTAATGCATTACGTACGAGACATAAAATATCGACGTCTTTACGTAACGTCTTAGCTCACAGGAACTGAGCTAGGCGCCGTAGTATTATGCGTAGTTCGTTTTTCCAAGACCCAAGTAAACATCAACATCTCTTTCAGACACATATTGTCATTTTAGGCTTGATAAACATAGGGGCAGTGGTAGCGCATCGGTAGATTTCTTGCTTCACATTCGAAAGGTTCTGTACTGCTGCGATCGTCCACTGCGAGACATAGCTCTCCCCTAAGGCACGCCGCTTCTTTTTACCATCGGCCCCATCCTTCTGTACTCGTCCAGCCGCTACTAGCTCTCCTTTACTCTCGGTGTAGAAATATTTGACTTCTGGTTCTCTCCACCAGGTATCCCGCGCGTGGTGACGGCGGTGCAGGCCATGGAGGCGGTGGAGGCGGAGCCGGGGCGCGGTAAGTAGTAAGTGGCCCTCATGCACTCTCATCTCATCTGAGCACTCGGTGTGCTGGCAAGCGAATACGCTTTGGGCCGATATTGGGATTTCATATTGTTTTCGCAACAAGGCGTTTTGAGGAGGGGTTTTCTGAGTTGCTGTTGTATATTTTTTTAAAACGATGTTTCGATTGGCTACACTGACATGCCCTCGGGTGTTATTGACTAATTGAACTGAGTTAAGAGAAACTGATTAACCTGTGAGACAGGAGTTTTGAAAGGAGGAGGAATCGTAATGTACTACATTGAAAGTGATTATTTAAGTATACCTTGAAATTCAGAAGGCTTTACTCCTCAAAAATACTGCTCTATAACTTTCATATTTAGAAAACCCAACGAACGTAAACCCAAAATGTAATCGAGTGCTATAAATGAGGGTAACTGTACTTTTGATGTCGTTAAATGTTGTGAAAATAATTTCTTTTAATTGGAATAATTTCATAGTTTTTTTTCCTAGTGCAGTTACTCTTTTAATAATATTTGTTTGCAATGTTAATTTTAATATTTTTTGTGATTAATCATGATTGTTGTGATGTTTGATAGCATGTCTGTGGTTCAACGTAAGTTACTTTTGAGCTTCTTTCTAGAATCGTCATATTTAATTGATTTTTCTCATATTTCGTCCTTGAATAAATATCTTTGTTTAAATTATTCATTCTATAAACATCAAGTTCGTTCTTTAAAAACTTTATTCCTTTTTTACACTCATAGTAACGACGTGATTTTTTCAAATGATCTTTTCGCATAAATTTATCTAACTTAGTTCTACATGTCGCAATCAAGTGAAGAACTAATTGTGAAACTCGCGAATTATAAAAAGGTGCTAATTTTTCTATATCTGTAAATATAATACTGATTTAAATTTTACTTGGTACTTAACGAAATAAAGTAGCATTTGAGCTTGACCGTATTTGTTTTCGTACCACAGCAGCGGATCAGTGCGGCAGGTGCCGCGCCGGCGCACGCACTCTAAATCTCAACAAGTTCTGCAGCCGAGACTACGGTAAGTAATTATAAATCAAATCATCCTTCAATCGGTGCAAAAAATCAGTGCAATCTTGGAAAAATTGATGGATTTGGATGAACAAAGTTGGACCCTGAGTTACGCATTATTGTCACATCTTGTTTCATAATACCTACCCAGTTTAATGAAATTTTCATCCCAATTTGTGGTCATACTAGTCTATTTCTGAATTCCGAGTAAAGAATGACATTAAAGAACAAATTGTTATCTAAGATGATTAATTCCCATACTTTCTAGATTATCGAGTTTCATGGAGGGGCTCCAGGGAGTAACATTAGCGCCAGCGAGGAAAAAACCATCATGTCTTTTTTACAGATCGAATTGCAAAAAGTGTCTGTACAATCTTTCAATCATGTTAACAATTATTTTAAAAACCTAGGACTACATAGGATAGCCTTAACGCCAAAAATGGCCGTTCTTGCCAGAAGTGCTATCTAGTCCCAGGAGCTCTATTTTTGAATCACTCGTATCGCGTCGAGCGCTCGATTTCTATTGATTTTCGTTCGGCATCTGAAATTCCGTATTTTTGAATCACTCGAACTGCAACGAATGGTCCTTACCACTCGTCTCGCATGGCGATCGGTAGATTAATTGTCAAAAAACGATTTCGACATTTCGTTAGAACACAAACCAATATGACAGTAGTAGTGTTTTGTTTGTATCAAAAGACAAAGATTTTTTATTTAAACAGCCAATAAAACAGTGTTTTACGTTCTGTTTCCGTTACGGTAGTTTCCGGTTTTTTTAATTTCTGCGTGGAATGGATAAAATACAATACTTCAAATTGTACTGGCAACACTTCAGGCGAACGATTCAAAAATACGGAAAAACGACATCATGCGACTTAGAAGACGAGTGTGACTTAAGTCGCATTCGACGATACAATTTCATACGAGTGATTCAAAAATAGGTCTCCAGGTTCGTGATCCTAGTTTCTCTGTCGTGGATCTTAAAAATCACTGTTGACATGATTGAGAGATCGTATACTCACTTTTTGTGAATATCATCTGTAAAAAGAGATAATTTTTTTTTCATTGGTAGCGCTAGTTGGCCTACTAAAACCCCTTAACATTTTTCTCTCAGCTTAAAATCCTTTTTTTATTGACACAAAAAAGATGGCTGCCGCTCTTTCGAGACGCTGCCGCTGACATGTCCTTCGTATCATTGGTCCATTATTTATACAATAGGATTTATGTACTTGAATTTGAGGAATTATTTTTTTTTTATTTTAAAGCTTCAATTAGCACTTTGTTGATTCATTTTCTATTATTTCTCTTAGCTGTGTACACTGTTGCTGAGGGTGACTAGTAAGTCATCCTTAATAATGATGAAAGGTGCTCAGTAGTGTTGCCTAAGGAGGTTTTATCTATCTTTTATACATATATTATGGTGTAGTTACGAGTATCCATAACACTATGAGCTATGTTATCTTACTTTTAACTTACCATTGCGGCTCACCTCAGAGTGGTTAACATTTCTTTTATCGTACAATACTGGCCAGTATTGTCTGACCTCTGACACCGTAAGATTAAGCGCACTGTATGTAACAATCTGAACTGGTCACGTTGATGACGAACCTACTCTGCCGCAACACAGTTTCTAACTAGCGCGGAGAGTAGTGGTAATCTTTAACTGTTACCAAGTGACTGTTGCAAATATATAGGTATATATAAAAAAAACAAAATTCTCATGATGACCTTTCCCCAGCCATAATGGGCAAGGTGGTGGGGCGCGAGGCGAGCGCGCCGGGCGGCTGGACGCGCTGGGCGCTGTCCGTGCAGGCGGTGTACAAGCGCGGGCCAAGAAGCCGGCTGCGGCGCGGCGGCGTGCCTCTGTACGTGCGCGCGCGCGACCTCGCGTGCAAGTGCCCGAAGCTGAAGATTAACAAGTGAGTATCGGATGTCGACCGTCGACCATGGCTGAAGCGCAGCGCCGGATTAGAAGAAGAATGTATATTTATTCCTTTTTGACATTTACGCGTGTGGGTGCAAGTGAAAAATGAACGATTTATCCATTTATTTACTAGCCTAGGATCTTGGCATGTGGCAGTCCCTGATCTCTGCCTACCCCTCTGGGATAGAGGCGTGAGTTTATGTATGTATGTATTTACTAGCCTTTCATGGCCAGTACGCAAAGTAAGCGATTGCAATCACCACGTCCATGTCTGGCAATGTCAAAGAATCATCAATCAAAGACTGGCTTGAGCAAGTTTGAAGAAGACCCGAAGACCCTTCCAGTTAAATAATCTGCCACTGACTCGCAATGATCTCTATCTTCTTGAAGATTCTATAGAGATAGAAACTCACGGCAGACCAACGAAGATGGTCACTACCGATACTAAGTATCTCAGCAATGACCCGTGCAAATGTAAGGAACACAGGCAGGGCTTCTCCTGCCTGTATTTCTGCATTAAGATTTTCCCAAAATCATCCTGATCACTCTTTGCCTCCTACCCACTTTAAGTTAGTCCGTATACTTTAAGTTAGTCCGTACACTTTCTGCTGTAGATCGGAACAATGACAGATATACAAAATGTTTTTCTTCACATTTCTGTATTTCTAGAAACCGAGCAATTTGCCAATTTCCACTGCCAAGAATTTAATTATTAAGGTAAATATTCTAATCAGGCCACCATCTAACCCTACGCATTGTCTCCAGGTCTTACCTAATCCTAGGAGTGGAGAAGGAGGGTCTGGCATCAGGGCTGCCCGGGCTGGCGGTCGGGGAGCGAACCCTGATGCTGGAGTGGCGCGACGACTGGCACCGGCGCGTGCGCCGCCTTCAACGCCGCGCCGTCAATTGCCATTAGGTCGATGGATCCATGACGTAGACTAGTGGTTTATTAGAAGCAACGGTCAAAGTTACACGGGTGTAGCCAACTGACAGAAAAGCACGTATCGTCTGAAGTAACTACAGTAAACCGACCATTGACCTTTACACTGTCAATCAGAATCCAACTCTTTGCTTTTGCGCTAAAAACCATCAAAATTTTAAATTGTAGGTAAATGTGAAGCGCTATTTTTTTCTTGAACGAGATTTAGCTTGAATTAGTGAGCTACTTTCCACGTCAGTTGGCGACTAAAACCTTGGTTGCAAATTAAAAGTCGACAAGATAAATTCACCATGATGTTAACGCTGGTGTCGGCAACATGTCACCTTCCGATACAAATATCGTAGATTTCATGCTACAAAATAGTTACAACAAATTCTAAGGTTGTTGTTAAGGGTTAAGGCCATCGGATTTTTATTAATTGCCTAATTTAAAGGCCCTAATAATTAAGGTTTCCTCAGATTGTTAAGGCGAACTATACAATTTTTCATAAATAAAATTAAACTTCATAGCTATTTATCATTGTCTTGTAAAACTAAAGTCCATCCAAAAACACATTCGTTCATAAGCTCCACACTACTTGAAATTATGAAGTAGTCAGTGAAACGGGATTTTCAAGGAGTTTTCATTGTTGTCTGATTGTAATGTGCATTCCGCTTTGATCAGATTACATGGCCATATCTTGTCAATCACAGAACACAAAAAAATAGACGGCGTTGTCAACGTTATAACTGATATTACAATCTTTCGATGATCGACCACATTTTGATTACGTAATTTAAGGACGAGTTCTGATACTGCCAATAATAAAGTAAAATATTTAAAATCTCTAACTGTTTTGTACATTTTCTATAACGCGATGTTTTTTCGCATTTCAATATTTCCGTTGCCAATGCAACGGGTTATACCAAAAACTTCTTTTGAAATGCGTTGATCTTGTATTGTTACTCCAACTTTATTTCCTAGGATTTTGACTCTTATTTGTACATTAATAACATTTATTTATTAAAACTTAACGACTATAGGTATAGTTGGTAAATCTTATGGATTCGTTCCATTTCATGCATTTTTGTATATTGTTATTTTTAATATAATAAAATGCGGACATGTTAAATATTGTTTTATAAGTACAACATAGAATAAGTCCTTGCAGAGTTACATAGATTAGTCATGAGCGTTTAAATGTATGTACCTCATTTTTGTGTAAACTGACATAATATTATTAAGGGTTACTTAATTATTTTTTTTATTTTAATCGAATAAAATTACTTGAATTTTTTTTTTCGGGAAAAAAAACTATTTTTTCTATTAAATAATTTGGTACAGTAATTGAAAAGGCTTTTCAGTAAAAAAATATGTTGCTTAATCAATAAAATGTATGTACAGTATTATTAGCTTTACTAAGTTAAAAATAATATTAGGAGTATGTTAAGACTTGTTCGTGTCTTTTTAAGAAAACCTTTTTGTATTCTGCACAGATATCTCACCACAACGATAAAAAATTTAGTCCAACATGTCTTGGGAAGAGTTCACTCATTAACAAATGAAGTCCTCACTTCTTTTCTAATTTTTTTTCATAAAAAGACATGAAAGTTCGTTTAGGCGAAACATATTAAAACAGACTTTAGACCTTGCTTGTTCGTGCTGTACGGATTGTAAAAAGTGTATTTAGTGGTAGAAATAATCTATTAACCTGTTTCTAGTTATGCATATCTTTAGATTTCGTAATTTACGTAAGAGTAATCATTCGGTTCATATTTGAAAACGCTTTATTTATTAAAGCCAGAAGGAGACGCGCAGGAGGCAACTTTAATGTATTTTATGTCTTAAATCATAAAACGTGTTACATAAATATTTGTTCTTACAGAATTCGGGTCCAGATTTGTGGCTTAAGTTACTTTTATCTTATTTTTTTTCTCAGATAAAGCATAAACACATAAAGCGTTCTCAGACATGAACAAAAAATCTAAAACTATTATATAAATGTCCGCCGTTCGTATTTATAAAACTATAGTCCATTTATACTGTAGTACCTATGTGAATATTGTATTATGTTTTAAATGATTTTAATAAATTTTCATAAACCAAGGTAAAATAAGTAAAATCAAAGGTTAATTCATTTCCATCCATCGTGCCAACCGATTTATTATATTTGAACTTTCAGACATGTTCAGACTATCAGAATAATTTTCTTTATGAAATTACTTAATACATAAATTTGATAATTAATATCTAACTCTTAAGTACCTACAATTATTTATGTATGTTAAGGTATGTCAATTGAATTTTTGGTGTGTTGAAGAATATTTTTTCAATGATCTGTATTTTTTACCCAAAATACATAATATACTTCGGGGGATGGCCTTAAGTTTATGCAGTATGTACGGTCTATAACACTTTAATATTGTAAGCAATATACCTTGTATAACGTGGAGTTCATTACATAGTTATACATTTAACGGGTCTAATCGCGATCGAGTATCGCGAGTCATTAAAAAATACTAGTACACTTCATTGTTTAAATATTAATAGACACACTTGACCGTATTGTGTTTTTATGATACCCTACTCCTGTGATGTAATAAATGTTATTGGTTATATTTATTTAAAAATAAAAGTACATTAATACACAAAAATTGTCTTCCTTTTTTAGGGTTCCGTAGTCAACAAGGAACCCGTTACCACACAACGTGTTTTTGAGATAAGTAAAGTAAGAAATTGTTTAATTGACCAAAAAAACATTTACGCTTAAAACTAGACACTAATAGGAAATGATTTACAAATTTTAAAGCGATTTCCAACTCCTAACCTAGGATTTACCAGTATCTTAGAAATTGGACCTCATTCGACAATTTGTATTGTTTTGCTGAACTTGCGGTCTGACTTTGTCGAGCTCTCTTCGCGCCAGCATTGGGTTGTAGAGATAACCCCGTCTGTCTAAGTTCGATTATTATTAAATGTTCTGAACTTTGACCGCAAAGGTGTTAATTTCGCTGGCCGATGTCCCAAATCGCAGCAGTTTCTTCATGTCTGCGAGGTCTTGTTCGACGATGACGAGACACACCACTTTATCAACCGCGGCTCAAGTAGCCCTTAAATAAAAATTCTTTGTGCAAAATCCCATGTCAATAAACTAGCTATAGCCTGCAACTTCGTTCGCGCGGAAATTTGATATATTTCTATAGACGTAATTCGTCGTTATTGGAGATTTTTTTTTAGAAATTGGAAACTTGTTGGCCAATTCCTACTCCAGGTTTGTAAATCTAGTCCGTTTTTTTTATAGTAAATTAGGAGTGAAAATACTTTTGCTACACTTGCAGCTTTCCTCAGGAAAATCTCGTCACCGCCGGCGGCCGCGGGCAGTAACGGAAACAGTGAGGTGTGAAAAGGGCGCGGAAGACAATAAAATACATTTAATAGGCCTGTCTGCAGCGCCGTAACACGTTTCGCCATGATTTCCCTCAGGGGCGGCCCCCGGTCGAATGCACGGTACGGTAACGTACGGGGTGTTAAGGACCCCACGTCTGACCTGCCCTTGTACCCACGATTTTATTTCTTTCCAAATTGGGCCACAATCAAAGGCGTTATGTGAGAGTTAGAAAACGGTTTCGTCATAAAAAAAACTAAAAAAGGAAAGTAATACATACCTAATGAAATTAAAGAAAGAAAGAAAAGGATATTTATTTAAATTGTCACAGAAACACAAACACACAGGTACACAAAAAAAAACACGAACGTCAACAAAACAGAAATAAAAACAAAACAATCGTGAAGAGAACATGTGA
This sequence comes from Yponomeuta malinellus, assembly GCA_947308005.1. Taxonomy (NCBI): domain Eukaryota; kingdom Metazoa; phylum Arthropoda; class Insecta; order Lepidoptera; family Yponomeutidae; genus Yponomeuta; species Yponomeuta malinellus. Next base: position 1,482,536 of record OX371004.1, read on the forward strand.
GACATATAGAGTCAAAGGCAGCCGGGTACCTACAGGAAGTCCTGCCTGCCCCTATGTTACGCCTGTTATGTATGGAGCCGCTCACACATAATTCGCGCAACAAATCCTGAATAACTCCAATAGTCAGTCAAATTCCATAGTTGCTATCGCAAATTCCGACAGGATTTGGTGCGCTAATTAGGCCCCTGGCCGCTGAATTTGTTAATTTAGGTAAGTTAGAAAGTTACCACTTACCCTGAAGCGAAAACTCATCGACATTGCATCCTGCCTACCCTAACTTACGGTGCTCAGTGGCCTGATTACGCGCACCAAATCCTGAGCGATTCCAATCGTCCAAGTGTCAAATTTCATACTAATTTGACAGTTAGACGATTGGAATCGCTCAGGATTTGGTGCGCGTAATATATGGGCAGACCTTTGACCGAATATCAAAAGTCGAGACTCAAGATATGCCAACGGGCAATGGAGCGCGGTATACTGGGTGTAAAAAGGATTGAACAAATCCGTAAGTCAACACTGCGCTTCAGAAATAAAATTGTCGATTTTGGAAGTGGAATTGGGCGGGGCACGTAAGCCGTAAGTATGGGCCCAGATAGGTGCGTTTGCCGTATCCGTTCCACGCGACGGATGTATAGGTATATCGCAAACGTGGCCGACCCAAGCGGAGATGGCTGGACGACCTCACGACCTTTTTCTACCGGGTTGGCAGGAGGTGGCCATGAGCAGGTAGGAGTGGAGAGCTAAAGGAGAGAGGAGCAAAAATAGAGGTCTTTGCCCAGCAGTGGGACACAGTCGAGGCTGCATAAAAAGAAAGTTTGGTTTATGTACTGTTATTTACCTGGCCACGTCTAAACACCGAACAATGCCTAGCCTGAACAAGTAGAACATATTCATCCATCGCCACCAACACGAGCCATAGTCACAATCACACATTGTGCTAACCTCCGCCGCAGTGCAATGCGTGCCGCGATATTATATAGAGAGAGGGATCAAGTGCGGCCATGAATGTGGGGGAAAAGCGGATGAAAAGCACGGCCGCTTCAAGCGTCGCCTTGTTAGCCCTTAAAATGGAATGGGTAGTGTAACGATACCTGTTTATAGTAGCTGGCTGGCACAGGCAAATTGAACGAGGTCGTGATAATTGGGTGAAGTTTTGAACTTAATTTCAAGGTGGTAAGATTCAATTTAGAGTGGTAACTATTATGCCATAGCTCTATTAAGGGTTAAAAGCAGATACCTACCTGACACGAAACTACGCGTAGTGAACACAAAAACAAAGTAGTATGAAATCAATTAAGTTTAATAAACTATTACTTGCTATGGAATTTGACAGACGATTGGAATCTTTCAGGGTTTCATCATCAGCCATTCGACGCCCACTGCAGGACGCAGGCCTCCTTCGTGATTTTCATAACCATGAGGGGTTTTGCCATAATCGCCACGCTTGGCAGGCGGGTTGGCGATCGCAGTATGCGGTTGGAATCTCAGGAAGACGCTGGTGCCCGTCTCCTGGTAATTAATTTCCTTAGTCGCCTTCTACGACATCCATGGAAGGAAAGGGACTGACGCTATTCATAATCCGGCGCCACGCAGAATTGGCACGCGTAAAATATGACCTGTTTTGTACATAAAATATTGAATAATAGTTAAATAATACATTTTAATTTGGCTATTCCAATATTTCCCGGCCAACCATACATTTACTTAGATGCTTAACATAATGTTTGATGACATTTTACTTAGAGCACCACAGCTCTTCGTGAACGTCTTCGTACATTTATTTTACATAGCTTAGCAAACCTAGTTCCGCCCAAAAATATCTCTCCATCCGTGGCCACCACTTCCCCTCTCAAACGTTATACCAACAATGGCCGATAATAACTTTCTTTGTGTTGAAATATCGTTTTAATCACGCTTTGTGTAGGTATAGAGCGAACTAATAATAATAAACGCCTAAATAACTCGATGTTAGATGCCGTTACAGCCGGAGCAACTAATAATGCGGACAGAAGTCCGATGAGGCAAAGGCAAATAAAATATTTATTATACATACTAGATGAAGCCGTGCACTACCTATCACCTACATAATTTTTTTTTCTTCTCACCGTTTACACCTTCCCTGTACTTCCATAAATATAAAAAAAAGATAAATTAGGCAAATCGGCCCAGACGTTCTCGAGTTTCAGCGAGACGAACGAACAGCAATTGATTTTTATATGTATAGATTTATGTATGCTATACCTAATAAGCAATCGCCATTAGGCATTATCTATGAGCATTGCTGGTCATTAAAAATACGTACGAGTATCAGCGTCTTATCAAAATACTATAAATAGATAAGATAAAAATCATTCATTAAAAAAACAAAACTAATCGTTTTCACCATCAACATACCACCTTTTAACGCAATTTCCGGGACTTCGAGATTCGAATGAATGTTGAGGAAGCGAAAGTGATCTGTCAGGATCGTAGCAAGTGGCAGTCCCTGGTCTCTGCCTACCCCTCTGGGATACAGGCGTGAGTTTATGTTATGTTCGAGATTCGACATGGTGGTTTTAGCAACTGTATCCTCGCACCATAGACCTATAAATGCCTGTAGTTTATAGAGTATAAACACTGTATTTAATTTAGTAAAAACAAACAAGACCGTTTCGGTTTTATTTATAAAAAACACGACTCCTTAAAACCCTCGAAAGACGCCGATTAAGATAGTCTATCGCGGAGATTTTACCAGGAAAAGACGTAACCACAGATTAAATAAACTGCCTCTGAGGAGTGCTTTAGAGGAATTGTGTTTTTATAAATCATGCAGAAAGTATATAAACAGATAATAAATAGAGTAATAAGATGTAGTACTTATTAAGTATGTAGTCCCTCCGGGTTCAGGCATGAGCTTTTGTGTTACGTTAATTAAGTATGAACTGTGACTATTCCGATCACTGTTGATGAGGCATTAAATATATTCTACCAGTATCATCATCATCATCACAGGACTGCGTTTATCAACCCTTAGCGGGTGATGAGGCAACAAACTTATCTCTCTTCAAGAGAAGGCTTGTCCAGCAGTGGAACAAGAGCTGTTGACCATAGTTTATTCTGTGACTGGCGTAGGCGAATTTTATTGACTAGCCCATTGTGTTTTAATGTGATGGAACAAATAATTTCGTTGACAATGTGTCTAATCTTGCATACGAAAGATAAATAATATTGAATTTAAGAGAAAGTTGAGAAAAAGTCACGCAAAAGAATTTACTTTTATGCCAGGTATTTTGGGATAGCGAAAGGAGGTTACTTAATATTGACCTATTTCTTCCCACGTGTCTTTGATGAAGGTGACACAAAGTTTCTTTTTTAAAGGCCGCTGAATGAAAAAGTTTGGCCTTTTACAACCTTTTTGTGCGCCTTGTGTTTGCAAAGAGGCTGGAAAAATTTTCGCCTCATTTTAGGTAAAAGGTGGTGGTAAGGATTTTTAAATCCTCTTTTTGCGAATTTTCAGAAACTCTTTTCACAAAGTTTTGCAGTTTCCGTAAAACCTCGATTGTACTGAACTTCAGTTTTCGGTGTTGCTTTTTTCTTTTTTAATGTTTCTTTCGATTTTTAGTGTGAGTAGGTAAGTACTCGTAGTTGCCAGCTGTTGTCATCCACAGTTACCTACTAACCAGGCCCAGGGTTTAATAATTTCCTTATACCTATCAGAAAATTAAATAAAACGAATGACATGCTATGGAGAAAACGTCGAAATCGAGAAAAAAATATCACCAGTTCCGTTCTATATTAAAGTAACCACTCACAGCGTTCAAATATATGGAATATCTCAATTATTTGAAAGTTTGTCCCGAAGTAAGAGACTGGGCGCACTTGCGGGCATTTTCTCGCAAGTTCGTACAGTTGCGAAAGAATGATTTGGAAAAATCGTACTGCAAATGCGTGGGCCTCGGCTCATTTTCATACATTCTATAAAGCCGCCTTTTCACAATCTTAGTACAGTCGATAGCAGGTCAACCTTTGCATTTTTGTTGCAAAGTCGCCTGTAACGTAACTGAATACAGTGTATGTTTGTAAAGGTTGACTTTACGCTCGGACAGATTTATTAATCTTAGCAACTTAAAACTGAAGTCCACTCGGATGGTGGTACTTACACACACACACACACACACACATCTTAGTGAATTCAGATTTTGTTTTAGATTATAGGCTTTTGTTGCATACGGTATCGCTGCTCGTGCCAAAAATAACCGAAAATTTACTGCTACGATAGACAGAGGCGTTTTCAAATATTTTTTATCGTGGAACTTAAACAATATTATAAAAATGAGTAAGAACAGTTTGGTCACGGAAATGGAATGCATACATTTCACGACACTTCCACAGCTTCCTAAAACTCCACTAACATCAATATTTCACTGCCACTTCACTTTTTCTTACGCGTCGCAAGAGTTTCTACTATTGGCGCCATTTTGTTTTTGCGATTTCAACATAGCCAGCAGACGAGTAGAGCGTGGCGTGTTAGTGTACGAGAAACCGAGGGTTAGTAGCTAAAATAGGTCGTCCGATCCGAGTAAACTAACATCGTGAAAATAACATATCACAGGGGATACTAGTTTCGGAATAGAATAAGTCATTGTTTTGTGTGGATGTTATTATTATCCATGGAAATTCCTATCTGGTACGGAGTATACATGAGGATGGCCGAGGACAGAAGGAAGTGGCGTGCCTTGGGAGAGGCCTATGTTCAGCAGTGGACGAGTACAGACTGATTGATTGATTGATTAACGGAGTACAGACTCTACCTCTACCGAGACGTAACCAGACCTCTCTAACGTTTAAAAATAAAAGCCAAGTCGTCTCATTCATTAGTAATGCCACTAATAATAATATTAGAAATTACGCCATTTCAATCATCGCAACAATAGTTGTTTTCGTTAGTCTGCAACAACAAACGAGCGTTAATCTTTATCACGGACGGAAGTTGGGAAACCGTTATTGAAGTACAGGTGGATTGTTAAGTGGACTATTCAAACAAAATACAACATGGTTGGTTACTTAAGAATCCAACCCCCGGTTTCTCGTACACTAACAATATGTAAATCAATACGTTAACAGGTGTCAGTAATTGGCGGAAGTGCATACAAAAAAAAACAAATCATTGCTGTTAACAGAAGATTAACACATTGTTAGTGTACGAGAAACTGGGGTTAGGCATGCTGCTGTGCTGACCGGCCAATGTTGCCAAAATTTTGCAAAACCGTCTCCGAAACAAATAAAAAATGTATTATTATTAAACATTGCACTCCTATTTGTTTGGGCAGTCGAGTAAGTTTAACGACAACAATAATAATTTGAAATGTAAAAATTAATGATGTGTAATGTTACTAACCATTGTTAATTTTGTTACCTTTTGGGCGACACATTCTCAAAATAATATTATATAAATAAATACCTATAATATTTTTTCACTGTTCACGAACGGACTGGAAGATGCCTTCAAGCTTCTGGAAGATCGAATCAGAAATTATGAGATCCGTAGTAGACGAACGAAAGTCTTCGACGTAGCCCAGCGGATTAGTAAGTTGAAGTGGCAGTGGGCGGGGCACATAGCACGCAGAACTGATGGCCGATGGGGCCGAAAAGTTCCCGAATGGAAACCACATATCGGCAAGCGCAGCGTGGGACGACCAGTCACAAGATGGACAGATGACCTCATCCAAGTGGCAGGAAGACGCTGGATGCAAGGCGCTTCCAACCGATCTTTTTGGAAATCCATGGAGGAAGCCTATGTTCAGCAGTGGACTTCTTGTGGCTGAATGATGAATGATGATGAATATTTTTTATTTTAATTACAATTAGGGCGACCAACAATACAACATACAATAAAACGTGTAAGAAATGGGGTACTATTCTAGGTGATGATTCAATTAGAATTTGCCTGTAGGTAAAAAAAAATAAGCAAAGTCACTCAAGTCAAAGGACAAAGTCCAGTCAAGCCATTTAAATGAACAGCCATTTGTTTCTCGTAAGCGAGATCCGCAAAACGAACCTCCGCGACGCTAACCCAGTTGCGAGCGTCCCTTATTATATTTTACGAGCTATACGCCTTTAACGCAAAGAAAAGGAGCGCAGGATCGCACGAATGTGGGGCTTTTATGATGGCGACATCACGAAAAATAAAAATCAAATGGTGATGCTATAGCTATTGTTCACGTGAAATTGGCATATCTAAATGTGTTAGACGCAGAGATGGCTTAAAAAGTTCTACAGGTATAGAAGAAATCCTGCATGGCGCGAGTCACGCGTTTTGCGGGGCTAAAACGTCAGAATTTGACCATTAATTTACTGGAAAGGAAGCTAAATCATTCAATCAAAATCATCTATAAAGGACTACTGAGAAGCCACATTTTGAGGGATACTTCATTGTTGAAACCTTGGAACTTTCCGTTGTCTTTGTTTTTAGTATGCACTCAAAAACTTGCCTTCAACTCCTTGCTCCTATTAACTTTCAACAGTGTGAACGCAACCCTATGTTCGTTTTTATCGCATTCTTTTATTATCAAACTAACAAACACAAAAAAACTTAGGTACGTACCCACTTCTGCTTACTTTTAAGAATTATACGCGAATTGCTGCGGCGCGTTACCTTATATAATAACTACTAACAAGCATAATGATTGTTTCTCAAGTAAGTGAATCATTGTATTGTTATTGTGAAATAAATATCGTACTACCTACATGCTAAATGATCCAGATAGCTACAACGTGTTATGAAATAACTGGAAACCATTTTCTCAATAGGCTAGGTACTTCTAATAACAAAAAAATATATATTTCTTATTCATTATTTTATACATGCTTCATATCAAACTGGAAAATACATCTCTCAGCATAGGCAGAACACGAAGGCGCGAGTCACGCGTTTTGTGGCACTAAAATGTCAGAATTTGATACCTAGTATGACGATGCAAGTCGCGCGTTTTACATGTCAAAAGTCGCGCCTTTCCAGTACATTAATTCTCAAACTCTGACATTTTAGCGCCGCAAAACGAGCGACTCACACACGTAATAACTATGTATGACGGCATCAGGCATGTGACATGCGTTATGAGGCGCTAAAATGTCATTATTTGACAATTAATGTAATGGAAAGTCGCGACTTTCAACATTTAAAAGGAGTGACTCACATCTTCATACATAGGTAGTATATGGAATGAGTAAAATGGAATGTGTATACAATTAATTATGAATCGCTCGTAGCCCCGGCTGCCTGAGTGATCTTAAACGATCACGAAGGTTAAGCAACACTGGGCGCGTTCAGTGCATGGATGGGTCGCCGTCTATGCCTAACGCTAGTGGCATTTTTCCGAGCGGTTCCGTGCTTCGCAAGGCACGTTAAGCTGTTGGTGCCGGCTGCCGTCGATAGATGGCAGTCGTTAAGCCAAGTCAGAGGCCTTAGGGCGGCTTGACAACTTCTGACAGTAGACGAGCCACTAGTCTACAAGCCTCCACCAATCCGGACTTGGCCCCCGTGGTGGAGTATGGCCTATACCTTCCTCAGGGAAGAGACCCGTGCCCCTCGGTGGGGACATAATGGGTTGATGATGATGATACAATTAAGTCACGACTTTTTATGTTAAGACGCGCGAATCGCGTCGACATGCTACCTCTGCAGGTGCAGAATAAATCTAAAATTATGTGATACATGGCAAAGGTCAAATTCAATACGCAAGGGTCACATGCCCGCGCCTCTCCGTTCAGCCGCGACGCATCGGCGAATTGTTCAGTAGGGTCAGTGCGCCGGTTTCGGCCCAGAAGTCAAAAATCAAAATCAAAGTTTTTTTTATTAAAAGAAACACAGAAACTTAGAGAATAAATATTACAAGTTAAACTAGGTGTTCGTTTTTGCAAATTTTGTGGGTTATTTGAATATTAACTATTGTTCTAGTATTGAAAATGAAAAAACCTTATTGCAAGACAGTATTATTATGGCTCGTTATTATAATTTTCGTCAATGTTACAATTTTTAATCAATTTATTCTCTAAATGATAATACCGTCACCGGCTGAAAGCGCCGAGGAGTACCCAATGCCTCGCTTGTAGATTCACGATTTACTCATTCATGACCGAAAATGTAAATCAATTTAGTAGTTTAGTTATTTAGAGAGGACTCAGGGCCTTGGGACAAGTATTCGTAAACAGTTTTGGGGTGATTGGAATTGGGACGTCTTTTGAAGAACTTACATTAGGTAGATAAGTTGTTAAACGGTTTATATGTATCTACATTTTACAGTCATTATCAAGTCGAAGCGCTCTATCGCCTGTTTGTGTACTAATATTAAGGATTTTTTGTTTTGAATAAATAAACGTAAAAAAAAGGCGTAAGCTTTTGTTATGTAATGTACGATGCACAATTCGTGAAAATTTCAATTATTTTTGTTATGCAAAAACTTTTGCTGTCGTAAAATACAACGTTGGGGTGTTTCAGAAATCGGGCATTTTAGAAATAGCCCTGTAGAGATCTTGGAGTCGCGAAAAATATAATCTGTCATATTTTGCTACACCTACATCCAGTATTATTTAAGATTCCATATTTCGTCTTCTGTAGATATAACAGTAATGTAGCTGTTTATAAATACTATAAATATATGTAAGCCTTTATTCGTCCCACTGGAGGGCACAGGCCTTCTCTCAGAGAGAGAATACGGGATTAATCACCACGCGTATCCACAACGGATTAGTGATTCCAAGCGCTAAGGTATGTGAACACCTAATAACACCTCAGACACTCAGGTTTAGTGATATTGCTACTAGGAATTCAGAAATGTACGGAACTTAGTAAACAAAGTCTTTATGCCGGGATTCGAACCCACGACCACTCGAATAAGAAGACAATGGTAGGACACCACCTGTGCTACCATCGCTAATTCTACTGTGGATGAGTAGGGCAGAATATGGAATTTTTAATAATCCTGATCTAATCTCGTCAGCGTTCACAAACGTCCATAATTAAAACGAGTAACGTTAATGAGCAGACGATAATGAAATAGCGCTTATTGTGATGCAGGGCGGCGGCCCTTTGATTAACGTCAACAGTGCCTTTAATAAGGGGCTTACGTGACTGACATGGGGAATGCTCAGATTCTTCGCAAATTAACTCAGTAAAGAGGTACGAACGCCATGCCGATCCTATCTGCCTTTAGTGCACTATGATAAATTAGCCGCTAAGTCAGAGAGAGAAGGAACCAAAACCTAAATTACTAGAATCTACACAACGGCAAAAAATCACGTGTGCTGTATGGGAGCCCCACTTAAATATTTATTTTATCCTATTTTTAGTATCTGTTGTTATAGCGGCAACAGAAATACATCATCTATGAAAATTTCAACTGCCTAGCTATCACGGTTCATGAGATACAGCCTGGTGACAGACGGACGGACGGACAGACGGACAAACAGACAGACTGACGGACAGTGAAGTCTTAGTACCCTTCGGATACCCGTTTGGCACCCTTCAGGTACGGAACCCTAAAGATGAAACTAGATGTCGTGTTGTCACGATTGTCGTCCAATGTGAAACCATCCATTCGCTGGACTCACAGATTCTATGGCTGTACTTAAGGGTACAGTCGATAAGACATTAACCTTTGCACGCGTGAAATCTATTCAGTTACGTTTATGGGCGACTTTGTAGCAAAAATGTAAAGCTTGATATCAGCTGTCGAGAGTACGCAAGACTAACTGGGCCGCGTTTCATAAAACTACAATCCATATTTTATTATTACAATTCGATGTACATTGCGTAGCCGGCACTTCCTACTTGTTAATCTGTGGGTTAATCGACTTTGTAATGTACATCGGAGCGTCATAGTAAGCAATGAATTAATTGTAGGTACCTAGTTCTATGAAATGGGCCCCAGGTAATAAGGCAGAGCTTCTCGCGGCTCAGTTTATGAAATGGCATGAAATGGATACAGTAATTTGGCTCACGTACCGCTGTGTTGACGCTACGTGGGGTAAGGGCGCGTCCAGATAGGTGTGTTTAGGTGAATACTTGAGTTTTCCACTTAAAATTTCTTTATTTCCAAATTGGTCCAACGGTACTCAAATGATGCGTACTACATTTAATTTGTATTTATAAACTAGGTAACCGACAGACGTTGTCATATCCTGCAGGATCCCATAAAAAAAAACTTCCATACAACACAACCACTTGACCTGGTACCAAACTAGGATACCCTGTGCTATGGTAACCAGACAAGGACTTGACAAACATGGAAATACACAATTTTTCCCGAATTTAAGTAATCTGTGGTTACTTTATTCCCTTTACCACAGACTATTTAAACTGCCTCTGAGAAGAGTTTTAAGGAATCGTGTTTTTATAAATAAGAACGTAAGTTTAGAGTTCTTTTGTTCATTTTTTCTCGAAAATCTAGAATTCGTTCACCGTATTTGAAAGAGACCTTTTACCATGATTTAGAAACATACAGGGCTAGTTTTGAAAAAAAAAACGCGTAAAACAATGTTTGACAAACCGGTTTTGAGTGATCGTAATACCGGTATTTCGGTATTTTCGGTATTACGGTTGAATCTCTTAATTGTTTCGTAAATCAAAACAATGTGCGCGTGCAAGAGCGACTGTAAACCTCGACATCCAAGTAATCTTTCGGTTGCTTTGGGATGGGTTGCAAGAGTCCAAGCAAGAGAAATAAATTTGTTTCTCTTAAATATTCTAATTAATGTTAGGGTCTTGTTCTCAGCCGTTCAGTTTTCTCTTATCCTTCTTGTATTTATTAAAAAAAATACTTTATTCTTTTTATACTGTTTTTGACAATGTAAAGGACATTCCCTCAAAATACGTGAACGAATTCGAAGTCAACCTGTAGATTTTGAAATGGACACCTAGTTTTACTTGTAAAATTTATTAAGTCACAGTTGCTGTGTATTTTTGAATAAAACACTTTGATTTTGATTTTTTTTTCTAACACAAGATCTCAAGATCTCAAGTTGTAGTTGTTACTGCAGTTATTCCGCCGCCGGAGAAACTTTGACGACGCGACAGACCGTCAACTTAAATACAATACAAACAATCATACTTTTCCGATGACGTTTCATTTGTCGTTTGTGCGAGTAAAAAGAAACAAAATATTTTTATTTTCGACGATATAGTGTACCGTTTGAGTCCATATGACCACAGCCTTACCCCAGCCGCTGACACTGCGACACCGCGGCAGACAGTCGACTGTAAGCAACTTAACTTGGGATAATTGCTTCCTTCGTCACCCGCCCTACGATACCACCGCCGCGCTGAGATGATTGAGTTAAATAGAGTGGTGATACATCTATGATTTAGATATCTTGAGTAGAAGTGATTCGGCCATTTATATCTTCGGTTGATGATTTATTTTGGCAACGTATGCTTAGATGTCTGCTACGCATTCATGCTTTGTCAAATTACTTTTTTTTATGATAATAGCAAAAATTGCCAAAAAAATTGCAAAAAAAAATTCAAAAAGTGTGTAAAGCACACTTTGTGCCAAAAGGACTACTATAACATTAAAGATTAATTAGATAACAAAGATGTCTGGAATTAAAGCCAGTTCAATGCGTTTTAGAATAATACACAAACTCTGTTAATTACGGAACATATTTGAAAAGACTAAGTTTGGAGTTATTTGTTCATGTTTTCTCCAAAAAGATCTAGATTTTGAAATGGACACCTAGTTTTACTTGTAACATTCAATAAGTCACAGTTACTGTGTATTTCCATGCTACATTTTGTAAAAGTATATTTGGCCTGTGGTAGCCTCACAGAACGGTAGCGTGTGTGGGTAGAACAAAGGACTCGGAAGCCAAACACCCAGGTTCGATTCCCAGTGTGGGCATGTACTAATGATTTTGTTTATTTTCAAAGTTACTTACATCTGCGAATATGTAGTAGCAATCATCATCTTAATCATCAGCCATTTGACGCCCACTGCAGGATATAGGCCTCCTTCGTTGTTTTCATAACCATGAGGGATTGGCGATCGCAGTATGCGGTTGGAATCTCAGGAAGACGCTGCTGCCCGTCTCCTGGTAATTGATTTCCTTAGTCGCCTTCTACAACATCCACGGAAGGAAATGGAGTGACGCTATTGTTTATCCGGCGCCACACGGAAAGTAGTAGCAATACTATACGCTAACTGTAAAGGAAAACATTGTGAAGAAACCCGCGGCTTGGTTGGCTCAGCACGTATTGACTTTTCTTTCCTCTGGGTTAGGCCGACTAAGCAGGATTGTATAAATAAACGTATCTACAGATATTCGTACAGACCCTGAACCGAAAAAGGCACAAATAAAAAAAACCTTGCTAAAACACACGGCATCGCTTATGAAAGTTCATGAATACTGTAGCCTAATTAATACACATTTCAGGCTTTCACCTGTAATTAACTGGATCTGTAATCAGCTTTGAAAGCGCGTAATATTCACGGAAATGCCAGCCTTATTAGCATTGGGCATGCCATCTGTTTATTAGGGCACCACTGACTTTTGTGAACTTGCCCCGAAGTGAGGGCATGTTTCATTCATAGAACTACAATTAATGGTTTACTATCATAATAATACTATGATAAGTCGATCAACTCACAGATTTACAAGTAGAAAGACTCCGCTGTGCGATGTACATCGAATGAACTGGATTCTGTCTGGATCCCGAGACAATTCGATCCGGACAGTTCGACCCGGTCAAATTGACCCGGACAATTCGACCCGGACAACTCATCTAGATGGCCTAGCAAATTTCAGTATCAGTTAATTAGTCAAATTGAACACTCTTAAGTTGTTATGAAGACAATAACGTATAACCACTATTAATAGGCAAGTATTTAAGTCCTAAAGCGTCGCTGACACTGTGTATGACACTCGACTTTACCGTAATGCTCAGATTAGCCATTAAATGCTTGAACGAACACCGTTAATTCTCACGGAATTCTACATAAGCATTACCTCCTAAACTGGTCCTGTCCTAATAACGTTCCTACACAACTCTGTAAAGGCAGAATCAGACTGTGCACTCGAAAGAATACGCATTTCAGTGAAGTGAATTTGTTGATTTCACAAATAAAAAAAATCAGCATTGTCATTGCCAATGTGGGCCTTCAGTTGAAGTGAATCAAACAGAAGTTGGTCTGGTATGGGCATGCTAGTCGCAAGCACCCGGACCTAATGCAGGTTGGCTGTCAGCGCCACATATTTTTATGTAGCTTACATTATGTAGGCTACAGAGCATAGGCCTTCTCTCAGAGAAAGATATGGGCTTAATTACCATGCGTGCCCGCCGGCTAGCAATTTCAAGCGCTGAGGTAGTGAAGAACACTCAGGTTTCCTCACGATTTTTTCCTTCACCGTTAGCGAGTGCTAATGCTACTATAACTTCACAAATGTACTTAAAAAACAAAGTCATTGATACATGCCGGGATTCGGAACAATGAGGCTTAGAACCAAAAACTCAGACCTCGCCAGTCAATAAAAAATGTGCCATATGCATTTTTTCAGTGAGCTGCTGGGCTGGGTAGTGGGGAAGACTGAAGTGGTGCGCCTTGGCATTGATGATGATGATGATGATCATCCTCAAGCGATTCCGTCGATGGCGACACCCCGACCAAAACTTATTTCAGACCTGCTCGTTCGCTTCAGCGCATGCTCGGACTTGTAATGCAAACCTGATTCGTACGCGCAATCAGTTTAGCTATGGAATTGAAACCGATCTCGATCTGTTGGATGGGTTCACTAATAAATTCACTCGATATATTTGTTTCAATTTGTATTATTTCCTGTCTTTCATCTTGAATGATTCACTGGGGGTGAAACACTTCAGTGAATGAAAGATAGAAACGAAAAAAGGCGCCGTCTGATTCCGCCTCTATCTTTACCAAAGTAACCTCAGCGAAAATCAAACAAACCAAACTGTACCTTATCACGTGCGCCATACGAGCGAGTATTCAACCATAAGGCATACTTCTCAGTGTAGCCGAGGATACGTCCAGCTCAGCAACACGTGTTGCTTGATTGATCTACGCACATTAGAGGGTGATCTATCTCTGTTCCGGATTCAACGGAGCGGAGACTGATGGCTGCTGCGTGGTGGCACGGTGGGTAGACTGGTCGGCTTTGTCAAGAGGTCGCTCTTCGATTCCTGATTAGTTCACTCCTATGGGTTCTAACTTACAGAAATTTTCAAAGATGTAGACCGCAGGAATCAATCGAGTTATCTATAGGTGCACCGGGTAAAGCTGCAAGAACGATAATGTATAAGAACAGTAAACTTGATAGACGTTGCTTTTCTCAACGGTTTGTCTACATCTAGACAAAAGCTTTAAATAAATTAAATGTAGGCAGATAGATAGAATACCAAGGATCGTCACCACAATTCTGTAAAACCACTTCAGCAACATTAAATACCTACCTGTGTGTATATCTACATGCATTTCCTACATTAGATTACTGTAATGTACAAAGCCGGTTCTCCTGCTAGTGTATTTCATGGCTTATCACACAAAATAATCCGTAAACCGTTTTCAATGCGCAAACCTTTTTTTTTACTTTGCTTCCCCAAGCAACGAAAAGGTGAAACGCGCGGAAAACAAATTGTTTCGTGTTCAGCAGGCACCTCTTGTTTTACAAAAGTAACTATTTTTCCAGAAAAATATACCGTTCCACTGAAAACCGCTTTCAGTTTTATCTAGCGCAATCTTACCCAGATTGTAACATATTTTTGAATAAAACGGAGACTATAAAAGCTACCGGCCACTTTATACGACGACACATACCGGCGAGCTCCATTGTTTGCCGCTTCTTTTGTTACACGTGGACCAACGTAACTTGACCCCTGGCCTTTGCATAACATAGTCAGATTTATTTTAGTTAGAGAGAGAGAAAGGTATTCAGAAAGAAAGAAAGAGAGACATTTGTTGCAGCAACAAACAACACACATTAATTAAAACTTAAAACAAAACAAAATATGGACAGTAAAAAATTATAAAAACACCTTTCAGAATTTGTCGCGGTGTGTCTCTGCTGCTGCAAATGGCAACTGACTCAGCATAGTGCTGAGGGTGTGAACCCTCAGCGCTGATTTTCAGTCAGTGCCGATAGCCCCAAGTGCTCTAGAGCGGAGCGTGACCTGCTGCTAACTAATCATAAAACCATATCGGTAACATAATAAACATAAAAAAATTTACATTTACATTAACAGCGATATAGGTTCATATCGGTGCAATACATACATATACATGTAAGTACATATATAAAGACATATACGAGTATACACATATATACGCACAATATGAAATATAAACATATAACATAACTATGGTACTCACATAATTTAAAGTGTCTATGTTTAAAATAAGATAAAAAAGGAATTGATAAGTGACTAGCGTGACAGACATTCGAATTGGTATAATTATAAAAAAAAATATTTTTTCAATATTCTTATATTTCTTTCACAAGATCCTTTTCCTTTTATAACAACCATTTTAGGGTAACCCGCCTATACCTAAATTACGGATGCAATTTTTTTTTCGCCTGTTCCATAGTGTGGGATTGGTCGTTTAAAAATATTGTGGGTGCAGCGGGGGGAGCATGAGATTTTTATCGTATCTAGATAGATAGGTTAAAATTTTAAAACATTACGATATTATATCCCACCCGCGAGCATGACTTCTCTTCGACATACATATCTTCCTTAGATAGGAGTTAAGATTTTATCTACTTATTGGTATGACAACACTGAATCGGCAAATAGGGATGTGACGAAAATCACTATTTCATTCGTTCAATTTGCGTTTTTTGACAGATTGAAATCTGATCTGTGTGTGATCTTTCCTTTACTTAGTCTGTGCTAGGTATCAAATAAAATGTAAATAAACAAACAAATAACGGACAATAGATGCTTAGATGCCGAAAATGAAGTAAGTACAAACTTTATAGCCATTGCAGTTAATTTATACAATACTACAATAGTTGGAGATCCTTCCTACAAGCTCATACGGACATCACATCATATACAAGTCACTCATCGGCAAGAACTATAATATTTTTCTGTTTTAGAGGGCGCAGTAAACAAAATCAACTGGGGTTCGTTCGAGTATATGACGCTCCACAGTAATTTAGCCAACAATGAGTTTTCTGGCCCCATGGGAAGCGAAAGGTTGTTGAAAGAGTGGGGCGCATTGAGCCTTGTCGAAGGAGCATGGTCCCGACACTACTGGAGCAGTGGCGGAATGTAAGTGTTGATAGTACTTATTATCTAGTGATATATTAAATTAAGTTCAATACTTGACTCACCATCACCAACCGAGTACAATAGGTAAATAATATGCTTGTCAAACTAATGCAAATGTGTACTTAGGCAATGCTCAGTGAATACCTACAGTATTTGGATAGATAGACCATAGAGGTCTATCCAGTATAGCGTCAATTTTTGCTCTTAGGGGCATCTAAAATCATTTTCGTAACATGTCTTACCTTTTTTCTTTTCGTCTTAAGCTATTACATCATATTGGAATGTTTTGGACTCCTTTTTAATTATGCTCTTTATTTGTTACAGGATATTTTGAACGCGCTGACTACAATAATATTTGGTCTATGCTACAATCAATCAAATCTTACAAATAAATCAAATATTAAAACGAAGGAATATGTATGTACGAATTGTATTTTTTCAAAATAGTAACTCAAAATTGGATGCTTAATTACCCAAGTTCCACTATAGTTTTTTTATATTACATGCACAGGGGCATTCATTCAAGGGTTAAATATAATTAGGGAATGTTCCATTGAGCTGGCCATTCCTCCTCTACTGGGTTTCAGGCTCCACAATGGCAATGTGTGTACCGAGCCTCGGGAGTCTACTCGGCCTCTCCTCTGATGGGCGTCATCAGCCAAGGCAGGCTCAAAGGCATATCCAGAGTCTCCTAGGAAATGCATTACATTTTTTTTACTTCTTATTTTTTTGTTACAGATTACATCAAAGGTGAAGAACATATTAATTTGTTTGGTAACAATTTCCCGTTTTCAGAAGAAAACATATCATGCTTCTTTTCTCCATTGGGTACCCAGTTATGTAGTAAACCACCTATTTCATTGTTTAAAGTTACAAAATAAATATTAGATTTACTTATAACCAAAAGCATTTTATTATTAACGGACTTCAAAAATGGAGGAGTCTGTGTCAAGCTTTTTCCAGAAAACTTCCTAGAAACCATACATTTGTAGTAAATACACCATACATACTTAGGTACTTAGTAGAAGTTAGGTATGATTTGTGGGGTGAGTAAATGGCTTGGGATGCAAGTTCATTAGAAAGAAATAATTTTTGCCCTTTTTAGTGTGTCGGTTTAAATCTTTGTTTTAGAAGTTTCTTATTTTAAAATTTTTTGTTGACTGGTAGGTACATTTTACCTAGTATTATTTTAATTGAGATAGGCACTGGACGACGGTCTGAGCAGGACGGCAGAGGGTGCTTGGTTGCGTGGAGTAGGGCTGAACGGAGGTCAGTGAGCGGGTCCTTAAATCCCTGGAGACGGCCACTGGACGTCGGTCAGTGAGCAGAAACAGAGGAAGGGCACGAATGGGATGCGTAGGTGGCGCGAAGAGGCACCAGTGGACAAATCATGACAAATGTGATGATTTTATTCGTAGAATGACTGACACGCTAGATATAAGTTTATATGCCCCTCTCAAAAGTGGGATAAATTTAAATGAAACATCTGTCAAAAGTCGATAATATATCTTTTTATGTTGTCATCATGCTCGCATTTGCGATAGGGTTTATCTTATAGTGACAGATGTTTTTTTATCTCACGGCACTGGTATAAAAACGATGCATTGTGATCGCGACGATAATTTAACCTACTATAGACGTCAAAACTCGTTAAAACGGCCATTTTTTGTAGATAAACCGCCTCGATAAAATCTCATGCTCCCTCCGCAGGAAGGTCATTTTTTATTTAGGATTCCGTTGGCGAAATATTAAGCTTTAAATGTTAAGCCTCCGAGTAAGGCGTCTCCCCCAAAAAGTGAGGTCTTGCTTATGCAATTGTACAAATGAGTATTTTTAAAATATTGTAGTTCAAGAGATTATACATGGATGTCCATGGTACATGGATGTTGTCGCGAACTCATTGCGGTTTTAAAAAGTCTCATTATTTTTATACGACAGATTCGATCATGTCACGTAGTTTTCTTGCTGCCCATGTTTTTTAGTTAATTAAAATCATAATATTACGGGGATTTCTACATTTTTATTATCAATAATTCATACAGTCCATTAGGTTCCGTCGTCCATGTATTCGGCCTATATCGTTCAACGAACATTACTTGCTAAATCTCCATATGTTGACAACTCTTTTAAATGCACCTCACTACAGCACAGGTAGCATGACGGCGCAAGTCGCGTCGCACTCAAAAGTCCAAAGTCGCACTTTCCATTACATTAATAATCCTATTTATAAAAACAGTACTCCTTAAAACAGTCCTCACATGCTGTTTAAATGGTTTCTAATAAAAGGAAAAACTTTACCACATACTATTTAAACTACGTTTGAGGAGTGTTTTAGAGGAATCGTGGTTTTATAAATAAAACCGTAAATATTTGAACTAAAACTTGTAGGCAATACAACTAATTAACTTAATTTGAACACCATACTGTTGACAAATGTTTTGGCGAGTCAATAAGGCATATCAATATTAAGTGCATACTTAAAATAAAAATAAAATATTAACGTTTTTTTAGGTGGCTCTTAATTATTCGCATGTTGCGATAACTCATACGTAGCTTGTGTATTTAGATTTCAGTTGTGTCATACCTCCATTTGAATGTATTGTGATATACAAGCTGTGAGTATATGTGAGAAATATCCAAAAACGGAACGTGCCGTGTTGTTGCAAACATCTTGTTGTTATTGTCGGCGTCTATTTATTTAAAATAAAATGTAATTAGGAGTGGATCATCTTGTGATGCATATTTACATAAAGTGCACAGTGTAATCGTCGTAATTTGTGATTTTGGATGCCGGATTTGTGAGTACAAAGCTCAATTCGTGCCATCAATATTGGTGGTCTGGATATGTAACGGCTGAGAGCCGAAAAGAGACAAAGATAATTGCGTCACGATGTCTTTCGAAGCAACCAATGGGAGACCCCCATGCGCTGTCACTGTCACCCAACTTTGACGCTAGTGACGGATGTTGTTCCATTCCACGCCTATTGCTGTCGTCGGTGACTCTTCGCCGATGCGAGTGAGGTGCAGGCTCGCGTTGTATGGATGGTCCGGATTATGTCGGCCCGTTTGGTGGTCCGTCGCTGCTGCTTAGACTAATACTAGCGAGGGCTCACCGGTGGTATCTAGTATGGGCTGTTTTTAAATCGGACTTGCTTGATGTTGCTGTTGCTGCGGTAGTTGTTGCTGCAGCTTCTTCTATAAACCAATGCTTACTTCGTGCTTTTATTGCTTGTGAGTTTGACTTTGTACCTTTTTAGTGATTATACCGATTTATTTATATTTTGTTACACGTGCTGCGAAGCTGCGATTTGTTTGCCTTCATTTTATGTAATTACTTTTGACATATGTGATTAATACATTCTATTTAGTTACTATTATTGTATTATATGACGTTGTATTGTATGACGTTGATTATACTTTTTGACATTTTTAATATCTGACGCACGCACTCGTAGATACCTACCTAGTTGGTTTTAATGATTGACATGAAATTTATTTATATTTTGTCATACGTGCCGCGAAGCTGCGTTTTTTTTGCCTTCATTATATGTAGTTAATTATGACATCTGTGATTAATACATTCCATTTAGGTACCTACTATTATTGGGTGTATGACGTTTATTATAATTTTTGTCATTTTTAATATCCGACGCACGTACCTAGTTGATTTTAATGATTGACATTATATAGTTTCATTACCTACTGTTTACAAATATTATTTCTGGAATTGCTGGTAATTTGAAAAATTGACATTTTGTATCGACAATATAATTTTTAAGTGACTCCCTAATGCATGGGATTTTTCTAGGAGTAGATTTTTGATTGGTTAATGACTTGTGTATACTCAATAGCTGGTTCCCATTTTTAGGAGCGCCTTTTTTGTTATGAATGTTTCTAGGGCGGTTTGCCCGCATTGCCCCGGCTCCTCAAGGCAGTTCGTGGTACCTCGGGGTCTGAGTGTTCACATTAGTCGGGTGCATAGGGGTGTCGTTTTGCAGCAGTCATCGACGAATGTGCAGGATGGTGTTGCCAGTAGTTCGCAGTCGTTGTTTGAGGACCTTCCGTTAATGAGAAGGGGGATCCGAGTTTTAAAGCATATCCCAAAAGGTGCGAGGTATTTGGCCGCGGGAAGACTGTCTCAGGTCATAGAGAGATGCGTACAGTCAAATAGTTCACATGACTGGTTCGAATTACAGACTTTCGCGTACTCATGTCTCAGGGTCCCTTCCTCTGTCGACAGGGGCAGATCTCTAACGTCCAAGGTCAAGGAAAATATCACAGTTGGTGTTTTGGGTGATTCTCTGTCCGCGGATGACACGGCACGCTGCGGGCCGGCTGGCAGAAGTGCTCTGTATAAAGTGGTAGAGTCCAAAGTCCACGACGGAGATTTGAGCGGGGCTGTTCGGATTTTGCTGTCGGACAGTTCTTTGGCGGATGAATGTGATGCTACGGTAGAGGCTCTTCGGCTTAAGCACCCTGCTCCTAGTCGGGACTTGGACTTTCCTCCAGAACCGAACCTCTCCAACGATTTTTTGACTGTGGAGGTGGCCGACGTGTCGCAAGCAATTGCTTCATTTAATAATGGTTCGGCAGGTGGCTTGGACGGTATTCGTCCGGAGCATCTCAAGGAGTTGACGTCACCGGCTGCTGGGGATAATGGGGCATCTCTTTTGCATTCGCTGTGCACTTTGGCGAACTTCATGCTAAAGGGCATGGTAAATAGGGAGGTGTGCCCGTTTCTGTATGGGGCATCGTTGTGTGCATTAAAAAAGAAAGATGGTGGCGTCCGGCCCATTGCTGTGGGTAGTGTACTCCGTCGTCTCGTAGCCAAGCTTGGCTGTTGTGCTGTTAAGAATGAAGCGTCAGCTTATTTGCAGCCGCGGCAGTTGGGTTTTGGGGTACCTCTGGGGTGCGAGGCGGCCATTCATGCTACACGGTATTTTGCCTACTCCAGGGATGGGTCGGATGACGTCATTTTTAAGGTTGACTTGGAGAATGCGTTTAATATGGTTGAGCGGGACACCATTTTAGACAAAATTAAAGATCATGCCCCATCCCTGTTTCCCTTTCTTCACCAATGTTATGCAAGGCCCAGCAACTTGTTTTATGGCTGTACCCCTATATTGTCCCGGGTGGGAGCGCAGCAGGGTGACCCTCTGGGTCCTTTGATTTTTAGCCTAGCGATACAGGATGTGTTGTCGTCACTGAACTCACCATTGAACCTGTGGTACTTGGATGATGGCACTGTAGGTGGTAGTGTAGATGATGTCTTGGGGGATGTCGAGACCCTTGTTCGAGGCTTACGGTCCATTGGCCTTCGTGTGAATCCACAGAAGTGCGAACTTTTCGCTTGTTCGGGTCAGTTGGCTCCGGACGTACAAGGGCGGTTTGATGCATTGGTGCCGGGAGTAAAACTCTTGGACAAAGCCTCTTTTATGCTTCTGGGTGCACCGATATTCCCTGAGGGGGTGCCATTGATGGTTTTGTCTAAGATGAAAGCGTTGGCGGAAACCAAACAGCATCTCAGTCACCTTTCATCTCATGTAGCTCTGTCTATTTTGCGCAGTTGTTTGTCAATGCCGAGACTGACATACACGCTGCGGACGGCCCCGGTTTGGTTATTTAGACAGGAGTCCCTGCGTTATGACGCTGTGCTGAAGGATCTTTTAGAAGGGGTCCTCAATGTCAGCTTGTCTGGTGATCAATGGGCCCAGGCGGCGCTTCCGGTAAGGTATGGTGGGCTCGGCGTTCGGCGTTTGGAGGACGCGCAGTTGCCGGCTTTTTTGGCTTCGTCGCATGGGGTGTTACAGCTCGTCACTCGCATTTTGCAAATTGATGGTGACGGGTTTAGTGTTCCCCATGCGGCGGAGGCTTTACGGCTTTGGCAGGCTGCCTGTCCTGGTAGCGCGGTGCCGGAGCAGCCGGAACGCCAGCGCGCTTGGGATGAAGAGTTGTGCCGGACAACTCTAGAGACTCTTCTGTTAACTAGTGCCGGTGCTGAACAGGCGCGCTTGCGGGCGGTTTCCCGGCCGGAGTCCGGCTTGTGGTTGCACGCGTTGCCATCGCCGCAGTTGGGGACATTGTTGGATGACGATTCATTGCGCGTGGCGGTGGCACTTCGCCTTGGGTGTTCCGTGTGCGAGCCACACTACTGTGTCTGTGGAGTGGAAGTGGATCGCCTGGGTCGTCACGGGCTTCACTGCGTGCGAAGTGCGGGTAGGCTCTCACGGCACCATGCGATAAATGATATTGTCCGGAGAGCGTTGGTTTCGGCTGACGTCCCTGCGGTTCTTGAGCCACCAGGGTTGTGCCGCAGTGATGGTAAGCGCCCGGACGGTCTCACCTTGGTGCCGTGGGAGAAGGGTCGGAGCCTCTTGTGGGACGCAACGTGCGTTTGCACTTTTGCGCCTTCCCATTTGGGTTTGACAGCTGCATCTGCAGGTGCCGCTGCTGAAGCGGCGGCTAAACTCAAGATAAGGAAATATAGCCAGCTTATGCTTCATTATTTGTTCGTCCCACTGGCTGTGGAAACGATGGGAGTATGGGGGGATGAGGGAAGAGTTTTCGTAAGGGAAATCGGTCGGCGCCTGAGAAGTCGTGGGTATGACCATCGTTCCGGGGCATACCTGATGCAAAGGATTTCCCTGGCGGTGCAGCGGGGGAACGCTGCTAGCGTCATGGGAACTTTTGGGTCAGGCGTGTCCCGGGGCGGTATATTTAATTAGTTTAATTTAATTTTTAGTTTACTCTTTAGTTACAAAATTTATGTGTGTAATATTTAGTTAAGTTATTAAAATGTAACAACCCTAAAACTTGTGGAATAAACATTTAAACCAACAAAAAAAAGTCTATTATTTAGTAACTGTATTGTTGCATTGCTGTTTTATGTCGCTAAAAAATTAAATTAAATAATTCCGGAATCACTTACTTCAATTTTTGTCGAAAGAGTCCGACCAGGTTTCGCGCGTAATCATGGTGAGTAGAGGTAGAACTCCGTCCATGATTAAGCTATACGGACTCTTCCGAAAATTCAGTGATTCCGGGATTAAATTAATGACACCGTAAATGTTAAATTCTGATATTTTAGGGCCGCAAAACGTGTGTCGCACCGTCATGCTATGACAGCAGTACCCTTCCGCGCCTGTCCCGAGGCTATCACTGACCAATTGAAGTCCGCGGACCGCAGGCTGGGAACATCTGATCTCGATCAAAGCCAGTTTGAACGCCGAAGGAATACCCGTACATATTCTTATCAATGCATTTTTAGCGCACTCCCATATTTCTGCAGGAAGAGCGATGCGCAAAGTTCAGCCGGGGTCAGAGTAAGTGGTGTATTGAAGCGCTCAGCGCCCTCTGGTGGAGAGTACTCGAGGGCCGTTTGAGCGGGAAGTACAGTCGACACCCGATCAACCTGTGCACTTAGGACTGTTCTTAGCTCATGCACATGGCGAAGGGGTCGAAAACAACCAAATTAAGAAAACCCATTCCCTCAACAGTATTAATCAATCCACCACCACTTACGTACACTTAAGAAAAAAATTGTTAAAATTAATTGTTTAAATAAATATTATTATTATTATCTGTCCGTTTTCGTTTTCCATTTCTATATATACACAAGAAAACTGAAACGGCTCCAAGGTTTTTACGAAATTTAGTATGCAGAGGGTTTCGGGGGTGATAAAACGATCTAGCTAGGTTTCATTTTTAGAAAACTTCGTTTCATCAATGTTTTGAGGCAATGATAAACTGCTTACGTATCATTAGAATATGAAGGTACATTTCGCCACTATCAACCAGGTTGTAATAGCTCAGGAGCTCTATTTTTGAATCACTCGTATGAAATTGTATCGTCGAATGCGACTTAAGTCACACTCGTCTTCTAAGTCGCATGATGTCGTTTTTCCGTATTTTTGAATCGTTCGCCTGAAGTGTTGCCAGTACAATTTAAAGTATTGTATTTTACCCATTCCACGCAGAAATTAAAAAAACCGGAAACTACCGTAACAGAAACGGAACGTAATACTTTGTTTTATTGGCTGTTTAAATAAAAAATCTTTGTCTTTTGTTACAAACAAAACACTATTGTCATTTTGGTTTGTGTTTGTTCTAACGAAATGTCGAAATCGTTTTTTGACAATTAATCTACCGATCGCCATGCGAGACGAGTGGTAAGGACCATTCGTTGCAGTCGAGTGATTAAAAAATACGGAATTTCAGATGTCGAACGAAAATCAGTAGAAATCGAGCGCTCGACGCGATACGAGTGATTCAAAAATAGAGCTCCAGATGGGAAATCGGGCGGTCCCGAAACGTGAAGACCTCGGTTCGAGCCTGTCTCAGTCCGATTATTTCTTTCTATTTTTCCCTTTTTTTTCATTGTACCTAAATATAATTTAAAAAACACGATTAACAAAAAAAAATACCGAGCAATTGCTCGGTCATCCAGGTACTTTGTTATCGTCACAGCTGGGCATAGGCCTCTTCCAAGGCAAACCACTTCATTCCGCTTCAAGAGAAATGGGAGCAGGCCATAAATCAGCGTGTGTTGTTTTTTGAATGCACTTTGGCCACCTGACAAATGCTAATAGTAGATTAACAAATTGTAAGTGTACCAGAAATAAGGCGCTAGTAACGCAGGAGTATTCCTATGCTAGCAGTGAAAAGTATAAAATGGAATCTAATTTGAAAGGATCGATGTGCTGTCAACTGTACTACCTCGAGATTTTCCCGATAAATTCCACTCGGTTCTTTGTTCGATAATTTTTAATATCTTGTCGAACTACATGGGTTGGCGATTTTTAGCTTATTAAAGTTTTCTTTTCTAATGCAGCGTTTTGAAGCTTATTCATCGATGTACAAGGTTATTTTCATTAACTTAGTAGGTCTACTTGAGACTGAAAACCGTTTCAGAAATCAGAAATTTATTTGAACGTAAAGAATTTACATTCTTCATTTACAATGTTCGATGTTAGCCTTTTCTTCAGTATCGACAAATTAAACCACTTCCAAGAAACAAGAAGCTTAAAATTCATAAATACATTTTTCATACAATATTGAAACATCACCGGAAATTCTGAGAATTTACCATTTCACGAATTAGTCATTTTTAGACACCAATTGCGAATTGACCATCAGTCTGTCGACTAACCCAATATTCTGTAACAGTATTTTTTTATTACTCCCGATGCACGTACATAGTTACACATTAAACGGGTGTAAAAGCGAATATTTATTGGGTTAACTTAATAATATTCACGATTAGACCCGTTTAATCTATAACACTACGTAATAAATATGCACAAATAAATAATATTTGAGCATCACGTAGTATATATATTATATAAAAAATAGAATATAAGCTGATATGTAAATAATTGGACTATTTTATACATTAGTTCTGGACATAATTTTTGCATACCTGCGGAGGGAGCATGAGATTTTATCGAGGCGGTTTATCTACAAAAAATGGCCGTTTTAACGAGTTTTGACGTCTATGGTAGGTTAACTTATCGTCGCGAGCACAATGCATCGTTTTTATACCAGTGCCGTGAGATAAAAAAACATCTGTCACTATAAGATAAACCCTATCGCAAATGCGAGCATGATGACAACATAAAAAGATATATTATCGACTTTTGACAGATGTTTCATTTAAATTTATCCCACTTTTGAGAGGGGCATATAAACTTATATCTAGCGTTTCTGTCAGTCATTCTACGAATAAAATCATCACATTTGTCATGATTTGTCCACTGGTGCCTCTTCGCGCCACCTACGCATCCCATTCGTGCCCTTCCTCTGTTTCTGCTCACTGACCGACGTCCAGTGGCCGTCTCCAGGGATTTAAGGACCCGCTCACTGACCTCCGTTCAGCCCTACTCCACGCAACCAAGCACCCTCTGCCGTCCTGCTCAGACCGTCGTCCAGTGCCTATCTCAATTAAAATAATAGTAGGTAAAATGTACCAGTCAACAAAAAAATTTAAAATAAGAAACTTTAAAACAAAGATTTAAACCGACACACTAAAAAGGCAAAAATTATTTCTTTCTAATGAACTTGCATCCCAAGCCATTTACTCACCCCACAAATCATACCTAACTTCTACTAAGTACCTAAGTATGTATGGTGTATTTACTACAAATGTATGGTTTCTAGGAAGTTTTCTGGAAAAAGCTTGACACAGACTCCTCCATTTTTGAAGTCCGTTAATAATAAAATGCTTTTGGTTATAAGTAAATCTAATATTTATTTTGTAACTTTAAACAATGAAATAGGTGGTTTACTACATAACTGGGTACCCAATGGAGAAAAGAAGCATGATATGTTTTCTTCTGAAAACGGGAAATTGTTACCAAACAAATTAATATGTTCTTCACCTTTGATGTAATCTGTAACAAAAAAATAAGAAGTAAAAAAAATGTAATGCATTTCCTAGGAGACTCTGGATATGCCTTTGAGCCTGCCTTGGCTGATGACGCCCATCAGAGGAGAGGCCGAGTAGACTCCCGAGGCTCGGTACACACATTGCCATTGTGGAGCCTGAAACCCAGTAGAGGAGGAATGGCCAGCTCAATGGAACATTCCCTAATTATATTTAACCCTTGAATGAATGCTTCTGTGCATGTAATATAAAAAAACTATAGTGGAACTTCGGTAATTAAGCATCCAATTTTGAGTTACTATTTTGAAAAAATACAATTCGTACATACATATTCCTACGTTTTAATATTTGATTTATTTGTAAGATTTGATTGATTGTAGCATAGACCAAATATTATTGTAGTCAGCGCGTTCAAAATATCCTGTAACAAATAAAGAGCATAATTAAAAAGGAGTCCAAAACATTCCAATATGATGTAATAGCTTAAGACGAAAAGAAAAAAGGTAAG
Organism: Yponomeuta malinellus; assembly: GCA_947308005.1. Classification (NCBI taxonomy): domain Eukaryota; kingdom Metazoa; phylum Arthropoda; class Insecta; order Lepidoptera; family Yponomeutidae; genus Yponomeuta; species Yponomeuta malinellus. Next base: position 1,509,686 of record OX371004.1, read on the forward strand.
ACATGTTACGAAAATTATTTTAGATGCCCCTAAGAGCAAAAATTGACGCTATACTGGATAGACCTCTATGGTCTATCTATCCAAATACTGTAGGTATTCACTGAGCATTGCCTAAGTACACATTTGCATTAGTTTGACAAGCATATTATTTACCTATTGTACTCGGTTGGTGATGGTGAGTCAAGTATTGAACTTAATTTAATATATCACTAGATAATAAGTAGGTACTATCAACACTTACATTCCGCCACTGCTCCAGTCGTGTCGGGACCATGCTCCTTCGACAAGGCTCAATGCGCCCCACTCTTTCAACAACCTTTCGCTTCCCATGGGGCCAGAAAACTCATTGTTTTGGCTAAATTACTGTGGAGCGTCATATACTCGAACGAACCCCAGTTGATTTTGTTTACTGCGCCCTCTAAAACAGAAAAATATTATAGTTCTTGCCGATGAGTGACTTGTATATGATGTGATGTCCGTATGAGCTTGTAGGAAGGATCTCCAACTATTGTAGTATTGTATAAATTAACTGCAATGGCTATAAAGTTTGTACTTACTTCATTTTCGGCATCTAAGCATCTATTGTCCGTTATTTGTTTGTTTATTTACATTTTATTTGATACCTAGCACAGACTAAGTAAAGGAAAGATCACACACAGATCGGATTTCAATCTGTCAAAAAACGCAAATTGAACGAATGAAATAGTGATTTTCGTGACATCCCTATTTGCCGATTCAGTGTTGTCATACCAATAAGTAGATAAAATCTTATCTCCTATCTAAGGAAGATATGTATGTCGAAGAGAAGTCATGCTCGCGGGTGGGATATAATATCGTAATGTTTTAAAATTTTAACCTATCTATCTAGATACGATAAAAATCTCATGCTCCCCCCGCTGGACGGGTGAAATGTGTAGATCATTATTTATTAAACTGACCACCAATTGTACGATATTTCAGGCAAATAAACTATTTCATTCATTCATTCATTCATTCATACGCCGTACAGTCTACAGACAGCTAAGCAACCTTTACATTTTGACCTATGGCACATTCTTATCACACACGCATAGTGTTAAATTCAGTTTGTCAGTGATAAAATCGATGGAAAGCACCTACGTGCCTAAATGCCCACTACCCCACGAGAGCCGCGGGCGGTCTACTGCGACAAGTTAACGCACTTTGAGTTTCTAACGCTTCTGCGTTGCCTGGGAAATTCGCTTGTCACCCGATACCCCACTTTTGTTGACTTCGAAAAAGCTTTCGACACTGATCAAGCACCTCAGCTGCCCCAAAATATTTCCACTGTCGGTTACTAGTTGGTTCCAGTAACCAATTGTAGAAACATCCCGGTTTTGAAAAAAAAAATGTCCCTTACTGTGTTTATTTTTTGGACAACCAACCTGTAACTGCTAATGTTAACCCAAATTTAAGCAATAAAGTTTCATTTTAAGTTTAATTTCCTCAATGGGCAAAAATTGATGGATGAAATTGGACTCTCACCTAAAGGTCACTGAGACGTACTCGTATAGAGGCTACATAAAAGAAAATGTTAAATTATGAATTGACTTCCGTTCTTTTTACCAGGGCACCACTCCCGCGCTAGCAAAAGCCTCGCGGAGGCTCACTGCCGATCGCCATTGTTTAGCCTTTTTACAAGCGCACCCGACGCTGCAGAGAATTTATTGGAGAAACTTCAGAGACTTCTGTAGTCTAGCTTGAGAGCTAGTCGCTTTCAAGATGTCTGCCTGGAATGGAAAAAAAATAACAATGCATAGAAATATCCCGGAAGTAGATTACGGGTATTTATTGGATGACGCTTTATAAGCGGTGATGAGTCGAGATAGGTCAAGGTGGTAAAGCGGGCTCTACTTCGTAGAACTAAAATCAATTGTTTACTGCACTCCGGACTCCGGACTCGTAGTCACACCATTTTGTCACACCAGTGACCAGTGTGACTACGATGATTCCTGTAGACACACTAATCACTAGTGACTAGTGTGACATGGTCAGTAATAGTTTGTTAAAGAATGACTCGTAGTCACACCACAAGTGTGGGCCACGTCAATAGTTTTGGAGATATTGCCGTTTTAATTTCATGATTCGCTTGGTCATCTGCAACTTTGGGTACTCGTAGTCACACTAGTGTGACAAAATGGTGTGACTGCGAGTCCGGAGATATTGATGTGGTGTGACTACGAGTCATACTTTAACCTCCTCAGTCCTGACCTTGAAAATAACAATGGTTTTCAATTGTTATTTTCAAGGTCAGGAGTGAGGAGGCTAACGACCTCGTGGCGCAGCGGTAGTGCCATGCGAGAGGTCCCGGGTTCGAATCCCGGCTGAGGACAAAAAAAAAACCCCAGGTCTTGGATGTTTACATGTTTGTGATTTCGTTGTTTCTGGTTCCCACGACACAGGGTATCCTAGTGTGGGGCCAGAAGCAATGTATGTGCCTGTATGTAAATGTTTATGTTTATAACTCATTACTGACCATATCACACTAGTGTGACTACTAGGAAAAACAATCCTCGTAATCACACTGTTGTGGCAAAATGGTGTGACGACGAGTCCGGAGTGGTATAGTGACAATTCAAAAGGTATAAACTTACCTTCATTTTATTAACATCATCAAATTCTTTTCGACTTTCACGTTCATTTCACCATTCAGTTTTTCTTACGAAACAATTCTGGCTGCAGTTTGGCAATGTAGCGTATCGCGAATGTGTGCAATAAATCAAAATTAAGTGCTTCAGGAAGCAAACACAACGTGAGCAGCAACTATTGTTTCGTTGAACATTCGATGCGGCAATTCAACACAGTCGGTTAACTGTTACGTGTCACTCTAGGATCAACGGTTTGGGGTCCTTTGTGTCCACACCTTTACGGGTCACGTAACACGTTTTAATTACCAGTGACGCCTAAAAGTAGTACGCAGGTAGATTTGGAGCGGCATTGAAATAAAATCGGCGCGTTGATGCAGATATCATAGGCGATTTGATCATTTATCCAAAAAACCTGGATTAAGCGTGATAATTTGCTAGCTGAAGCCATTTTATCAAAAACGGCCTGGATCGGCCGAATCTATGAGGACGTCACAGGTCATCGGATTCCAAATCCCTAAAATTCTCTCAAGGAAGCTATTGTACTACACTTATTAGCTTTTCCGCGTCCTAATAATTAAAAGTTCCCGCTCTGGGGCACACACTAGATGGCGTTACAGTCAATTTTAGTACCCCACTTTTTTCTATGGAGTCGACATTCTTCCTATATAGTAGTATTGTTCTGTGCTCCACAGAACGTTGACGTTTGTTTGCTTACTGGCCAATGACGTCACTGATTCCTGTGCGACGCTATATTGCCCAAGATAGCGTTTTGGCGGCTTATCTTAAAAGTAAATTTTTATTTGCTTTCTTTAGAAGAAATACACGAAAGAATTTAAAATTGCCACTTTCTGAGTACTCAATGAACACCAACAAAAAATATAAGATGGTTTTCAGAAATCTGTCAAATAGCCTATTGTACAACAGTGCCTAGGCACAGCTTGTTGGACCGACGAGCTGAGGCAGTTCGCAGGCAGCCAAAGAGTGTGATTACACTACGTTATAAGAGTCGGCACTTGCTAACAACACGTTTTCAAAATTATGAACGTAGTTTGCACCAACCTAACAAAAAATAGTATAATACCAACATGAGAATGAAATTGCAAAACATTAGTGATGGACTGCTTATCGATATCGATAAAAAAAATTCGAGACGTCTCTACTCTTACCTCATTTTCATGCTTTGAAAATTAAAGTAGGCGATAAATCCCAACACAGTAGGTCAACTCAAGCATCAAGTGTAGAAAACTTGATGTCACCAATGCGTCACGTCGCTATCAAAACTTTGCACTTTGGTCGAATTTCGGTCTTTGGAGTCTGCAACAAACAAAACAATAAGTCAAAAAATATATTATCTATACCATATTTATTTGAGGCTGAGACAAAATGAAACTTTTTAATACTTTTAAAATGATACTGTCTGATAATGTTGTATACGTAATTTTTTTATAAAGTATTAAATCTAATTCAATCTAATTTACTAATTTCTTAATGTAAAAACCGAAATAACATTTTTCGACAATGAAAATAGTCTAAAGAGTACTGAAAAATTTGTCACTTTTCAAAAAGACACTTTGTCTCAGCCCCAAATAAATATGGTATAGGCCCTGCTAATAATAATAATGTCAAGGAACGTTTGTATCACCTGGTTACTATTTTGCTGTACTTTGAGCTTGCGAAATTTTATTTGCGTTCGCGTTAATTTCTTCTGCCTTTATGAAATCAAAATTATATATTTGACATTGTCTTCGAATAAAAAAATTTACAATTAAGGCAATCATTCTCTCCGTCATATAACGGTGGCTATTACAGCTCCACCATGCAAATCTTCATTGCCTGTCGCTTTAACCCATAAGCGGCATCTAGAATACAAAACAAAGCGGTGCAATGTATTTTTTTAAAATATAAAACAAAACTGAATGCTTTGAGCAAAATAAAACAACATAAATCATTTCTGTTCTTGCTGTGTGGTGTTCGACGTTTAAAATTAAGTGGTTGTGATAAATTTTAGACAGCATGTAGAAATATCTGGCAGAAATCAATCGTCCAAAACATCGATAAAAAAAGAACCACATGGGTACCGCACTACAACCGGCGTTAATTTAAATTTGTCAAAATCGTAAATTGTTCTAAATAATTCAGTTGTTTTATCCAAGCGCATTAAATAAATATCAAAATTTGCGTACATTTATTATGATAAACTTGCTAATTTTACCTGTTTGGCTCCAGTGGATATCTGGTTAAGAATATGCCAGACGTACATTAATTTCTGACTCTTCTAATGCCACAAATTTCACAGTTCCTCAATGCTTTTCCTCCCATATTTCTTGTTTAATCACTTTTTACGCACTACACCTATTGCTAAAGTTAAAATAAATAAAATAATGCCACACAAAAATGACAAACGAACAAAATTACCGGCCATTTGCAATATACGTAATACCAACATTACCAACATTAGATTTCACATATAACCCGACTTAATTTTAAATCATGATACATCTACGTGATTCACTGCGGAGTTAATGCCTTTTGTTTTAGCAGGATTATATTTTTTGTTTCATTGTTGGCACAAAGTACGTTCATAATATTTTTTGTATGGAGTGACGAGGGCCTGCAGGCAGCGTCTCGATGAAGATGGCTGAGGACAGAAAGAAGTTCCGTGTTTTGAGGGAGGCGTTGAACGTGTACGCACTGATTGATTGATTGAGATACAAACGAGAACGCATCTAGCGCGATTACCATTTACGGTCCAGTCATCGGGTGTCGAGATATTTTTTGAAACTGTTTTTTTATATTAAAAAAAAACAAAATAGTGTATTCGATAGCTTTTTTGGCACGTTGATTTTGCTATTGCTTTCAAACCACCCAAAATTCATGGTGCATACAAAATCTATTTGTTAATTTCTTACTGCTCGGAAACATAACGAAAGTACCACCGTCAATTCAAATTTTATCCGTAATAAAAACCAAATGTTAAATGAAGGTCAAAGTAGCTAGTTTCAGAATTCATAGACATTATGTGGAAAAAAACCTAAGAAAGAACCATATTACATGCTTTAAAAAAATCAACTAAATTAACAGACATTTAAACCTAAGGTTTCAAGGTTCAAGTACAGTGGACAAGACATCAACCTTTCATTGTAGTTGCAAAGTCATAGCGTAGAGTGCAGGGTTATAACGTTTGATGTGCAGCCGACTGTACCTCTACCATCAATATAAGATAAGAATATTCTTTATTGTATACCGGAAAAAATGTTACAGAAACAGCAATAACAAAAGAAAAGATCCCAGTCCCGGCATGGGTGGAATTTTTAGCCTCTAAATCCATCATTGGCTGCATGTAAAAATTAATAAGAACCTATTGTTTACTGTAATTGTATTGCTGTGGATTTCTGTTAAATAGATAAGAATAAAATAAAATAGGTTTTTAAAATTATCCTCAGCACGGGTTAGTGCTACAACAAGAATACAACAAAAAGAAAAGATACAGTCAATCTCTACATTTTTCAGATAACGAATAGATTTTATTTGTTGCAGACATTCTATCCTGCTTATCTTGCTGTTACTGTTCGTTTGGTACATCCTCCATGGTCCAAGCTGAGTAAAACAAGATGGTACGAGTGTACTAGAACCGCATTTCACAGTAACGCGCTCAATAAATTACAATTATGCGTGTAATTGTACATAATAATTTAGCGGAATGGCCACAGAGAAGGCCAGCTCGGAGGTTGCAGTTTCAGGGGTCAGTATCGAAGATCCCTCATTATGTTAGAGGGGTCATTATGGGTTCTCCACTACAAACTCGCCGTAATATTATATCAAACAGAACGTAAATTCGTTGAGAAATATTTTTTTATAGTAATTATGATTTCCACGTACAACTCTATCAGTCATTACCACTGTATAGGAATACTTAGCCTTTTAGCTAGGAGTAGTCGTAAAAACGAGAGGCTCCACCTGCTGGGATTATATTTCCGTTTTTACAACCTGTGTAACTGTTTGCTTTCATTTAATTACCGGACTGCGGCGGAGCCCAAAAGGAGGGTAATATGTTTAGCTCGTATGTTTGTATGTATGTATGTCCGATTCTATGTTCCCCCATAACTCCTTAACCAATGGTCAGATTTTGATAGATAAGGTCTCAATCGATTCGTCATCCCTGCGCAAGTGTCATAGGCATTAATGGTTAGGCATTAACATTAATGGATAGAGAAAAGTAACAGAAAACAAAAATCGCTATTAAGTAAAGTTATAGTACAACCATGAGTCACTAGCGGGCGCTGTTATATTTAATTTATTATACGTAGCTCTTAATTTTATTTAACTACGCCAATCACCTGTAATATATGTAAAACATCAGTACGCGGGTGTCACAGGGTATATATAAATCAGCATTAAAAAATCACTAAAAAACAAAAATAAAAAACTTAAATAAAAAATTACGAACAACCCGACTACTGAGCATTAACTACTAAGCAGACGGGACCCAAATTCAGCAATGTAACTCCTTAGGTTGGTCCCGCCTGCTTAGTAGTTACTGCTCAGCAGTCTGGTTGTAGGTTATTTTTTATTTAAGTTTTTTTAATTAAGAAAGTTCAAGCGGATACCCACCTACACCCGGAAGTAACTACCTCCATGAACATCATACATTACTATACATATACTCACACCTGTATCGCGGAGAGGTAGGTAGAGACCAGAGTCATAAACAACACTCCTAATAACTTATTAATTATAATGCATAAAATCGTATTTTGTAGTTCCGCCTAGACGTAATGGTCAACATTTATAATAATTCGAATCCCGGTCTCAATTTTAAATTATTTAATTCTTTAAGTTCCGTTCTTTCGTAGATTCCCGAGGTGGCTTATTTTCATCGCTAGTCTGTACCTAACGTCTCGGCCAATATTTAACCATTCACAAACTCCAAATAGCAAGCCTTTGACTAATGATTCAAATAGCAGAAATCCCCGACACAGGAACCCACTTAAGATAGCAACAATGATATCTTTCTCTCACAAAGAGAACGGTAACAATTCCTGACACATAAATAGGCTGTTTAGAATGGACAATACGATACGGGTACAGCCCACCACAGGCATATGTACCAATAGCTACAGTTTTATGGGAAATCGATTTTTATAGGTTTGTATCATCATCATCATCAGCCATTTGACGACCACTGCACGACATAGGGCTCCCTGATGGTTTTCCTAACCTTGAAGGGTTTGCCATAATCGCCACGCTTGGCAGGCGGGTTGGCGATCGCAGGATGCGGTTGGAACCTCAGGAAGATGCTCCTGCCCGTCTCCTAGTAATATATTTCCTTGGTCGCCTTCTACGACATCCACGGAAGGAGATGGAGTGACGCTATCCTTAATCCGACGCCACACGGATATTTTGCGATAGTAGGTTTTGTATAAAACGTATTTGTAAAAGATAGATTTTTTTGAGGGTGTCAATTCTTTATCTAATGTCAAAACCGCTCAAAGTTTACCAATTCCACTTGACAACTGTAAAGAAATACTACGTGAGGAAACCTGAAGACTTACCCCCATATAGATCCCTAAATAGAAAATTCCCAGAATACAAAATTCTACTCGATAAGGCGAACTTTTATTATGTGAAAATTTCTGAAATCGCGAAAAAAATATCAAGTTTCGCAGTTGGTAATTTGTGAGCTGATATTGTTTTCGCGAATTTGAATTTTTCTCACCACTTTATTGCCCAACGGGATTTTGATACACCCTGTATATTATTTTAATTAAAATTTTAACCAAGTAAAAGTACTTATAGTTGTTTGAAGTTTGCACCAACTGTGAAGAATGAAGTACCAATGCAGCTTACTGTACTCAAAAAGACTTACAGCCGCTAGCGGCGACATCTGGCGATAACATCGGCTTATAATTTAACGTGTCAAAGGACAATGGCGATGGCTGGACGGCCGTGGCGCATGGTGGCTTGAATCGAACGCGTTTCCGTTGCCGCTTGTTGATTCTCATTGTTGGCTGCTACAGCCTTTATATTTCGTTGTTACGCTGTCTGTAACGAAAACGAACAGAGTCCACGCGTGTTAAGAAAGTAAGTACATGCTGTTGAATGTACTTTCCTACCTGTTCTATGTAAAGAATGTGCGGTGCTCTTGAATACAACATTTATATGAAATGAAAATAATAATACCTACTTTATTATAAAACAAGGGTTACATTACAATGATGGGTGGCTCCCAAACTAGGATTCCCTGTCATGTGGGTATTGCGTAACTAGTGAGCAGCCTATATACGTCTCACTGTAGGGCACAGGCCTTCTCTCAGGGAGAGAGTATGGGCTTAATCGCCACGCGTGCTCACCGCGGATTGGCGATTTCAAGCGCTGAGGTATGTGAATAGCTCAGAAACTCAGGTTTCCTCACTATGTTTTCCTTGACCGTTAGCGAGTGGTATTGCTACTTGACAAATGTACATATCTTAGAAAACAAAGTCATAGGTACATGCCGGCACTGGGAATCGAACCTGGGTCTCTCGCTTCCGAATCCAATGTTCTACCCCTATATAGCTACCTCTATATAGCTAGGCTCCTTCCAAATTATTTTTACAATACTAATTTCAAACCAAATTTGATTATAAGTTACACTTTAAGGATATATTGTTTTGGAGAAAAAATGGTCAAAAACACTCCAAGATAGTGTGATCGATACAATAAAATTGACGATTGTTGAAGGTTTTCTAAGTGCACTTGGGCACTCATCCCTGCGGCGCAACCCAACCCGATCGGCAACGACTTCTGAAACTTTCAGTCGCGGAGGTCCCAAATTGAATCGCAGGACTTACTGAAAATATTGTAAAAAAGTCTACCATAAACATTTATAAGTAGCTTTCCTGTATTGACCAAAAGATATAGGTAGAGGGGAAGACTCTTTAATACAGACTATTTAAACTGTATTATAACACTGTAAGATTTTATTTTCAGATATTCATGGACTCATGGAGATTTAATTTGCAGTTTCCTCTTTGCTGGTTTAGTGAAATAGAGCTGGCCACTTGAATTATTTTGAACTAGAAAAAAAAATCTTCTTAATTTCAACCAAAAGAGTCCTATTGTCAAATTCTTAAACGAATAACAACCTGTATTGTTAGATCTTTTCTTTTTTTCGAGTTTTTTTTTATTATAAACAAAATTATAAAAAGCAATATTTCTGATGCATGGACCTGGAATTTGTTGTTATTCTTTTTTTTATTTCAGAGTAATAATTTGTATAAAAATTCTTGAAGAGACTGGCGATGGGTAGTGCAAGAAAAATATGAAATACGATAATAAACTTACGTAATAAACTTAGGGGGAGGGGGGGAAATTAATAGAAATTATTATAAACCTACATAAATTATAGAACATAAATAAAAATAAATAAATAACAACAATAATACGTACATAAGTACATATTGAAGATAATTACTAAACACGATTACTTACATACCAATAAGCAATAAAATAAAATAAAGTAACTGGTGATCGGGTACTGCCTATTCTGCAGATCAAGGAAGTGGTTCAGTTCAGGTCAGTCACAAAAGTTCTTTATTTAGTAGAATAACAGTATGTTTACAACCTAGTCCTAGGCTAAATTAGCATTAAACTTACTGTTTGGCAGGCTTGTTACAGAACCTATTAAGTGGTTAAAAAATAATAAATCTTTGAAGAGTTTCATTTTACTACGGAAACCTTCATGCTTTCCGAAAACCCTAAGTTAGAATACCAGCATTAATTATCAATGTTTCTTGTGGATTTTATTTTATAAACTGCAAATATTTTCAGCATCGAGTTGGTAAGTAAATCTAGTTGGGACAATCTCTGCGAATACTTTTTTAAACGGGGATTTGATAGAAGCTTTACAAAGACCCTTTTGCCAATGAATCGAAACAAGCAAATTATACTCCCTTCCAAAACTTTAGAAACTGATTTGATTACTTACGTTCCTTTTCCAGCAGAACGTTCCTTTCAGACCACGCATCAATTTGCTACAGCTGTGCCCGCGAGCGGAACTTTTCGTTCATTCTACTGATCCCACGGCAACATCATCATCATCAGCCATTTGACGCCCACTGCAGGGCAGAGGCCTCCCTCGTGGTTTTCATAACCATGAGGGGTTTTGCCATAATCGCCACGGTTGGCAGGCGGGTTGGCGATCGCAGTATGTGGTTGGATTCTCAGAAAGACGCTGCTGCCCGTCTCCTGGTAATTTATTTCCTTAGTCGCCTTCTACGACATCCACGGAAGGAGATGGAGTGACGCTATTCTTAATCCGGCGCCACACGGAAACGGCTGGTTGCCTATTACCACGGCAACAATGATACGTCAATTACTGGGATAGAAAGAGGGTGTCACACTTTGGGAAACGGATGGTTCTCCTCGCCAATACTTACTTATAACAGTCATTCATTCACAAACACCCTTGCTGAAACCCACGGCATGATTGAGCAAGGAACATCCTTTCCAAAATAACAACTAAAAGATAACATAACATAAACTTACGCCTGTATCCCAGAGAGGTAGGCAGAGACCAGGGACTGCCACTTGCCACCATCCTGGCAGATCACTTTCGCTTCATCAACATGCATCAGTCGTTGGATGCACGCACGCCTGTTTCGGGTACTTTTTATCTTGCCCCTTGTTAATACATCCCCTATTTGGTCCAATTATGTCTACCTGGGACATACTTGGACCGTATTTTCACCCACATTCGCTCGATAATTTTGTTTCGTCAATCTTTCTTCCTTCATCCTCTCCACATGTCCAAACCAACGCAATATTCCTTTGTAATATCTAGTCACTACATTCTCTTTCAGTCAGTCCGCAACGTTCTCTAATCAAACTATGTATTGCGTATCCTGTCATTCAAAGCAACACATACCTACGTAAGACATACTTCTTAAGGACCTCATTTCTACTGCATTAGTCCACTTTCTTGATTCTTTTGCCATACCCAAGTCTCGCTACCATACATAAGAACAACTATGCGTCGGAGGCACTATCTGTGGTCTTAGGAGATACCTATTGATTTAAAAAGTGGCACGTTTTTATGCAACTTTTTGTACAAATACATATGGAATATTATATTTCTTACAAGACCGAACATTACAAGGAGCTTTATCGAAATAATTCAATGTTTTTAGGGTTCCTTACTGGACAAGGAACCCTTATAGTTTCGCCATGTTCGTCCGTCTGTCTGTCTGTCCGTCCGCGGCTTAGCACAGAGACGGCAAGTATTAGAGAGCTGAAATTTGGCTTAGATGTACATATTAATAACGCCTCGAAAAAAATTTTTTTTTTACTTACCTCCCCTACACCTAAATTAGGGATGCAGTTTTTTTTACTCGCTTACAGCATAGTGTGATATCGTTGAATTGGTCATTGAAAAATATTGTGAGTAGGAAGACCATATTTTGTGAAATATTATGCTATACATATAATATAAGCGCATTAATTATTTTTTTTCTAGTAGAGTAACTTCAGGGTAGTAGCTCATATAGTGAACTTAAAAGAAAAAGTATCACGGCTAAGTAGGCTTTACTAGTTAACGAGTAATAGGCAACCAACTTATAAAAGTAAAGTTGTTAGTTCGGTAAAGCAGATTAAAAAATCCCTCTTTCTACGGAACCCTACATTGCGCGTGGCCCGACATGCTCTTGGCCGGTTTGTTTCTTCAGAAAATGAAATGGGAACTGCGCGCAATGTATCGGGGTTATAAACAAGTGTAGCACTGGTATACATACTTACACTGAAACATGTCTATCGCGTGCTAACATTTTGGATATTGTGATCACCCAAACTTTACATTGTGAAAAGTAGAGTAGCCTTTTTAATCAATGAGGTTACACGTATATCTTTTCTCTTTTCCTCCGTCTTCCTTTTGCCTCCTTCCTTCCTCTGCCTACACCTGATATCATATATCTATCTCTCTGTTTTTACGTGGAGCATGCTGTCTCATTCACACAATTTTAAAATGTTAGTAATTATTACAATCGCTTTTTTTAATATTGTAATAATATAAGTATACTTTTAATTAATTTGCTCTGAAGGTTTGATAGATAATGAAGTTGCGAAAATTCTTATTTCTTAAATTAAATTTCTTAGCCAGTACTAAGTTTTTAATTGAGAAAATTTGGATAATTTAGAAAGCAACTTTCTTTTATCAAAAACTACGTTTCATCATCATCATCATCATCAGCCATTTGACAACCACTGCAGGACATAGGCCTCCCTTATGGTTTTCCAAGCTTCCCGGTCTTGCGCCGCCCGCATCCAGCGACTTCGTATAGGAAAACAAAAATATATTTAAAATGTCCGTAATTTAATTATTCATCAAACCCTACCAAAGGTTTACTCATATTAAACAATCTTGAATTGTGCGAGCGAGACAGAATGTTCCTCGTAAGAGCAGAGAAACTTAGCAGCCTTAAACGAAGATTCTTATTTCATGAATAGATTTAACAAAGCAAGAATCAAAGATATACTCCACCGCACGGCGCGTGAAAATGTGACAGATTTTTTTACGTTTTTCCTCAGCTCGCCTCAGGAGCCGACAGCACGGAAATGAGTGGGTCTTGAAAAATTTCCATTTCTATGCAAATCCTATCGCTACGCTTTGGTATGTAAGCGAACTTATTTTAATTTTTTGTACTACTAGGAAATCTTACAGCTGTGCAAAATGGATAACAACATTTGCCAATAAAATTAAATGTTTTGACATTACACTATCTATCTATCTATACAGCCCATGAAAGTCGCCCACTGTTGGGCATCGGCCTCTTCATTGTCACGCCAACCTCGCCGGTCCCCTGCTCCTCGTCTTGTCCATTGTCCTCCTGCCGCCTTCTTAATGTCATCAACCCATCGGGTAGGGGGCCTATCCACCGAAAGACGGATAGTTCTTGGCCACGATTCTGGCCGTTACATTACACTACATTACATAAACTCACACCTGTATCCCGGAGGGGTAGGCAGAGACGATAATGACAGACCTCTAAAGGCTCGCGCCGAATCGAATCGCAGAAAGTCGCCTCCTATATATTTACTAGGAAACTGCGTCCATTAGCGATGAGCCGCGGTGCGCCGAATTGAGTCGACCGGCGACCGCGCGATTTGCTCGACGGGTGAATTCCTTCGCCGATGTTATTCGATTCAACTCGGCGTGCCTCAGTCGACGCGGAGAAGCGGATGCGTGCTGACATATTTTTGTATCGTTTTAAAAATCTTTGTTTAAATAAAAATATTAATGTCCTATACCCAGTATTTTGTAGCACGCGGTTTCCTTTTTGTTATATTCTAATCTTCCTCAGTCAATCCCTCCAAGACACAGGTTATTGTTGTAGGCAGTCCTAGGATGATATCGAGGGTCAATTGGGAACACCTTCCACGCGTGCTGTTTGATGGTATAACAATACCGTTCAGTGAGAAGGTTAAGAGCCTGGGGGTTATTATTGATAGGTGTATGTCTTGGTCACCACAGCTGGCGGAAGTGAGTCGGAAAGTATTCGCTTCGGCGGCCTCTCTAAGAAGGTTACGTAATTTCCTGCCCACTGTGACCAAAATTGCACTTGCGCAATCCCTGTTGCTCCCTATCCTCGACTACGCTGATGCCAGCTATCTCGACTTGACTGAAGAGCAACTAAACAAACTTGAGCGCCTCCAAAACTTTGCTATAAGGTTCATATTTGGCTTACGCAAATATGACCATGTTTCCGAGTATCGCACTAAGCTCAAGTGGCTCCCCATCCGTTTCCGCAGGAATGCCCACATAGTTTCTCTTCTCTACTCAGTACTGTTCAATCCAGCCACCCCTCTATATCTTAAAGAGCGCTTTAACTACCTCAGTGACTCCCACAGTCGGGCCCTTCGGTCTGACCAGAATCTGATGCTAAAGATTCCAAGTCATTCGACGAGGTTCTTAAGCAACTCATTTGCTGTTAGGGCCGCCCGGCTGTGGAACGATCTGCCGGTTTCAATAAGGCGCTCTTCTTCCCCAGCTATCTTTAAAAGCAGGGTTCACGCTCTATATCAATCACTCTAATTTATTAAATAGTCAATTATTATTGTTTTCCTGCATGTAGGTATGTCTTATCTTTTGTCCTCTGGTAGAACTTTATTGTAATTTATGTAACTTTATGTATGATTATAATTGTTACATCTATAGTATGTAAAGGTATAAGTAAGTATATTATTATTATGTATAAGTATGTAAATGAATATTCATATTTGCACCTACTACCCGTCTCACTTTTCCTTCAACAACTTTCCATCGTCGGTTGCCTGGAAGAAATTGCTATAAGCAATAAGGCCGCCAATTGTACTGCATTTTTGTAAACATTTCATGTCTGTGTTTTTCCTGGTACAATAAAGAATATTCTTATCTTATCTTATCTTATCTTCCTCATCAACTCATCATCAATAAAAATATATCTTCATTCGAGCAATTCCAATCGTCTAACTGTCAAATTAGTATTGGATTTGACAGTTAGACGATTGGAATAGCTCAGGATTTGGTGCGCATAATGAGGCCCCTGATTTCGCCTTGACATACCTAACTGACTACCTAAGTAGAATATGTATAGTATTTTCTAAGGTAAACCGAGCACTAGACTTAATGAAAACTGAATTTGCACTGATAATTTTTAATCGTAATTTTTTTCATTTTACAATTTTACGACGTTTCGGTACTTTTGCAAGTGCCGTGGTGTCGGTACAAGAGGCAGAAGTATACAAGCTTGACTGTGAATGTGGCTCCTCATACATTGGCCAAACTAAACGTACCATAGCTGAACGGGTGAAGGAACATATCGCGGACTTGAAACATAAGCGCTCTGGTAGATCTGCAGTCAGTGAACATACACTCAGCGGTACCAACCACTTCAGTCATTTTGATAAAGTTTAAGTTCTAGCCCGAGAGGACCGTTTCTTGCCTAGAATGATACGCGAGGCAATAGAGCAATAGAGAAATTTCAACATATATCGTGGTTGGAACAGAGCTACAGCATGGGAACCAGTGCTTGAGTGCATGAGACCCCCCTTGCTAGAAGTGTGACTGTAGATTTAATTTCAATTTCAATAACTAATTATCAATATTTTTGAGTTTATATAAAATAATTGTTTTGTAGATTTAATTTTAATTTAAATAACTAATAACCAGCATTTTTGAGTTTATATAAAATTATTGTTTTGCCAGTTTAAATTTAAAAATTTGCTAAAATGTTTTATCATTATTTTATTTTGGCAAATTTAAATTAAAATGTAACTTAATTATTTTTTGCCGAGGTTAGTAAACTAACAGTTAATGCTTTCAAAAAGACGCCTGTCACCTCAGTCTACCGAGACCATGGCACTTGCAAAAGTATCGAAACGTCGGAAAATTGTAAAATGAAAAAATAAACGAGTACTTAAATATCCACGCAAATACAGTTTTTATTCTGTTAGTGTTCTGTTTGTGTAGTTCATCATCATCATCAGCCATAGGCCTCCCTCGTGGTTTTCATAACCATGACTCCTCATGGTTTTGCCATAGTCGCCACGCTTGGCAGGCGGGTTGATCGCAGTATGCGGTTGGAATCTCAGGAAGACGCTGCTGTCCGTCTCCTGGTAATTGATTTCCTTAGTCGCCTTCTACGACATCCACGAAAGGAAATGGAGTGACGCTATTCTTAATTGTATTTCTTATGAGTTCTGGACGAACTTTTGGTGGATATTGCACCTAAGGTACATGTATTTTTTGTGTTTTTGTATGTATGTTTATATATAATGCTTTGTAATGAATATTATTATCAATATAACGACCACGTAGTAGGTCAGTACTAATATTTTCCAGTATTACTGATGCTGAATAACAAGCCAAGTAATATTAAGATATCCTAACCTGTGATATCCATCACAGATATTCAGTATCAACCCGTAACAAATGTATTCATGATAGTGCTTTTTTGTTTTTTTTATGTCGTAGTCACAGACTACTACAAAAGAAAGTGTAAACATTGACCGTATCGCACGGATTATGAGTTACGATACGACAAATCTGAGCCGATTGACGACTATTATATGTATGAACCATATTAAATTATCATTATACGTGTACAGGGGCCTTATTACGCGCACCAAATCCTGAGCGATTCCAATCGTCTAACTGTCAAATTCCATACTAATTTGACAGTTACACGATTGGAATCGCTCCTGATTTAGTGTGCGTAATATAGGGGCAGGTCAAGTTAATACTTTTTTAGAGCATACTTATTTTAGTAGTACATATTATAATTCGTCAAATTACTACGAAATTAATCTTTTCAATGTCAATTATAATAAACTAATAGGAATATATCATTCCATGTTTATGTACTGCTAGCAGTTGTTATCTGAAACAACAGACCTTCTATCCTTTTCTTCCACATCTTTTCTTAAGGTGCCGTTCTACATAAGAATGCGAATTCTCGACTCAATGGGTCGGATAATAGTGAGAGCGACTGAATTTTGGAGGATCACTTTGGATGCGTACCCAATTTCGGAGTCCGCGGGGCAACTTGAAAAAATAAAAAATGAAACGATCCGGAAAATCGCATGGAGAATTCATAGTGGCGGAATTTCATTATGGGTAAGTGTTCATATTTATTTCGAGATGCGTTAAAGTTTAGTTTATGTTTGACGGTTAAAACGAAATAAGTAAGTTTATATGTTTCTTAATTCGAAATTATATTTATTAGTATTAGTTTATATTATTAGTATTAGTTTATATTATTAGTTGTATAATTATTATTAATCAATTTCTATTTAAATAAACATTTCATAAAGATAAAAAAAAGTTTGTAATTAAAAACAAAACAGTTTTAAAAGATAGTGCCTCGGCTATTTTTGGGAATACTATGCGATTAGTGGCCCTTCCGGCCGGTTAAAACATCCACTCGGAGAACTGGATACTTTAATAACAAATCGACGCCTGAGTATCCTTGACTGTTAGCCAGTGGTACAAATTCAAGATTCGACTTTGAAATACCAAATCACAGAGCACAGAAACCCGAAACAAACCAACCTGTTAAACAAATATTTGTTTTTGCTGTTCTAAAATTAAATAAAAATAAGCACTTTAATAGCTTTAATAGGGAGCCTAGTGGGTAGAACATTGGACTCGGAAGCGGGAAACCCAGGTTCGATTCCCAGTGCGGGCATGTACCTATGACTTTTCTTTCTAAGTTATGTACATTTGTGAAGTTATAGTAGCAATACCACTCACTAACGGTGAAGGAAAACATCGTGAGGAAACCTGGGTGTCTGAGCTATTCACATACCTCAGCGCTTGAAATCGCCAATCCGCGGTGGGCACGCGTGGTGACTAAGCCCATACTCTCTCTCTGAGAGAAGGCCTGTGCCCTACAGTGGGACGTATATAGGCTGCTTATGAAGCACTTTCATAAGATAAATTAAATTAACTACTTATGTTGACTCATCGAAAAGAAAAAACAAAAAAGCAGAGCACTTGAAAAGTTGAAACCACCAATCCGCGGAGAACCTAGGCATTTATGGTATTAAGCCCATCAAAGGCTCTCTATGAAATCTTCTATATACATATAATAAATCTGTAAATTTTGTCTTTGTCTGATATACCGATATACGTCAGTCTCACTCTGTTTCTTTGTGCGCGCATCACGTAAAAACCACGGAAACGGTATAAAGTAAAACTCACCAGAATTATAGCTTAGGTTCCCGTGTAACATACCTATAGGCTACATTACATCACGCTAAGTCCATGGGGGCTAAGGAAATTACCAGAAGCTGTGAGGTCATTGAACAGTGGTTTAACCACAATGACGGATACATTTAACTAGGTTATGAAGTACCATTCAATGTAGGTACGCACCATCCGTCGGAAATATCTTTATCTGTCACCGTGGGAATCGACATATTGTGATCTGCCTAAATAATTCCGCCGGGTAAGTTGCGCAAAGTTGTGACTCTTTTTGGAAGTCTCTTAATTGTTTTACTAATAAGACTATATTCTTTTTTCTTTTTTTTTCTAATGAGAATTATTATAAAAATATACTGCTAATGCAATGTAAGTAAAATTAGTACTGCACATATATGTGATAAAAGAATTGAATGAATTTGTTATTTAGAATAAAAGTGTCAGAAGTAAAAATTCAATTTAATATAACCAAACTCAAAAAATAACTACCGATAGTTGCATTTCGAAACGTGATAAGATTCCGAGACAAAAAATCATTTACCACCCACCACGAATAATCACACATAGTTTTTATTTTCATGAAAGATCAAAAATATTTCAATATTGTTTATATATTACAAAACGTGGGTTTTTTCAATCTGCGGTGGGCACGCGTGGTGATTAAGGCATATTCCCTTCAAGAAGGCTTATGCCCTACAGTGGGACTTACATTATAGGCTGCTTATGATGATCATTATAGTTTTATTTAATTACGTTTATTTAGCACCGGACAAATGGGGGGGCGGATCAAATTTTTTAATTTCGGAACTGTGACCGGAACTTTCTTTATTTTATTAGTGATGTTATGTTCGTAATGTTAACTTTTTATTTCTGACATTTAAAAAAAGTATAGGTCGAATGAGGCGGTAGAGCACGCGCCATCACTCATGTCTCACGGAGAAGACCGTATTGACATAAGAAGAAAAATGTTTTAGCTCAATGAAATTCAGTGGTGGTGCAGACTCTACGTTAGAAGTCCCTTTACGGGAAACTAACAAAACTGCGTGTGCAAAATGGCGAGCGATCACAAAGATTTTTATCAAATCATCGTTTTTACCATGAAAATACAAAATCATCTTTGAAACGCGCACCAAATCCTGTCAAATTCTTTACTTTTGACTGTTAGAGAAAAACGCCATCTTGCGACCACGTCTAAAACGTCGATGATTAAAACTATATATATGATTGTGCCTTTATGTCTTCCTTCTTCTTCTTCTTCTAAAAATAATTAATTAATATTATTAACTTAATTCCGGATTCTTCCTCAGTTTTTAGATTCTAACCGACTTCAAAAAGGAGGAGGTTATCAATTCTTTACGCAGTGCTTACGAAAGTTTTAGTTTGAAAATAATTAATAAGATTGGGTGGTGCAGTGTAATCTAATCTATCGTTCTTGTTGGGCATAAGTCTCCCCAAAGCACGCCACATCTGTCTGTTGTCGGCCATCCTTGTCCAGCCGCGACCAGCTACCAGGGCCTAGATTCTGTTAATGCATTGTACTAACATGACAACTGCATGAACATGGCGATTTCATTTCATTGCTGCTTTAATCCAACGCGGGCACACGTTTGATACGTGTACCTTCTAGGCATCAATGGTATGAAAAAACATGTCACGTGACCCGACAGTGTACCTGTCATTATACTACAATGCACTAACAGAATCGAGGCCCAGGAGGTGGAGTGCCAGGAAAGAGTTATTGCGAAAAATTACACAGAACCGTAATAATATTACAATAAAATTCCTAGTTATAGTATAATTCTCAATATACCAAATACTTCAACCTGGAATATACACTACATCTAATATATAAAAATCTCGTGTCACAGTGTTTGTTATCGAACTCCTTCGAAACGGATTCACCGATTTTTATGAATTGTTTTTTTGTACATTTGATAGGTCGTAGCCTAATTAATAAAGCAATACAACGTTGGCCGGGTCAGCTACTAAATAAATAAATAACTTTCACACAACATAATCACTTGTCCTGGTCCCAAAATAAGATACTCTGTGCTGTGGTAACCAGGCAAGGACATCACAAACATGGAAATACACCCAGACTGAGGCTAAATGTACGGTGGGCTCCAATGGGTATCGACCCACGACCCCGGGCATGGTAATTAGACGTAATACCGCTAGACCAACGAGGCAGTCTGATAGTGATAGACAAGTTCTATGATACACATTTAAGCCGCTTTACGTATACGTATCTGTGGGTATCTTCGGGTGTCGCTGGCTATGTGAAGTCACAGTCGATGCAAAGCTCGGAATAAAGTGTGAAAATCTCGGAGTCCTCATTTCCTCTCGCGAAAAGACGCTCGGAGCGGATTCGTCCTTTTCAATCGCAATGAATTTCCCGCCACGAGTGAGGCCACGCAACTGGCGTCTTCATAGGTGCCAACTTACGCTTTTACGCAGGCTTTTTAGGGTTCCATAGTCAACATAAAACTCGCACTTCCGTCTATCTTCCTGACCGTCTTTATGTCTGTCTGTCCGGCTTAGTTCAAAGACGAATAGTACCAGAAGGCTGAAATTTGGCAAAGATATATACATATAATTCACGCCAGCAAAACGCTAGAAATAAATATTTTAAAAAATGTATTTAGCGGACCTCCCCATCAACGTCTAAATGGGCTTTGTCCTAAGTATTGACGATGGTTACAAATGATACTTAATTTTAAAAGTGTAAGGTCAGTAAATATAATGCTTAAATTATAAATTAGTAATATTCATTTTTGTGAATATGTGTGTGACTAATTCTACCTTCTAATGTTAGTTTAACACGCGAATGAAAGTAGATTTAATATTTTTTTGTAAAAAACGTCAAGATATTGACATCTCGGTATTCAGAAAATTTTTACAATATATCTTTTACGTCCTTTTAGTTTAGTTCGTGTATCGAGTCATGGTATCACTAAAAACTGACAGCTCGTATGATCTCAGTTGATGCCGTTCTTCGATGCATGACGTACTTCTGGTTTCGTAGACTCTGGTTCTTTATTTCACTTTAAAAAATAATTACAGCAGCCCAAATAGAAATATTCAGTCCAGGTTAGCAAAATTACTTATGTGCTTGAAAAAAAGTATAATAAAAACAGAACTAATTTTTTTTTAGGACAATGCCCACTAGGAATACTTTTTTCTATATTTTTATCCTAGAACTGGGCGTTCAAAAATATAGTAGGTGGAGGAACACCATTTTCCGATTTAGACAAGATTAGATTAGAACCCGAAGCCAGCGTGCGTGCATGCAACGGTTAATGAATGTTGAGGAAGGGAAAGTGATCTGTCAGGATCGTGACAAGTGGCAGTCCCTGGTCTCTGCCTACCCCTCTGGGATACAGGCGTGATGTATGTAGTTTAGAACTCTTTATGGTGTGCACAACTCCAGAAAACAAAATATATTAGAGCTACAAAGTGCAATTTTTTGTTGGAGTAGTGCGTATCTCTCGGAATTCGGAAGCGTCCGATGGTCGGACGCTTGAATCGAATCGAACCCAAATCCGACTATATGAGTTGTTCACGTACCACACGTACCAGCGTTTAAAATCGCCAATCCTCGGTGAAAATGTATAGGACATGAAGTTATAACCAACTTTTCCAGGAAAGTACAATATAGGTATCTACCGGAACCAAGAACTCTCATAAACCGCCAATTTCATGGCCCCGCCTTCAGTATTGCCATCGCTCGCGCCGCGGATATTTGTCTGTCTGCAATCCTGTTACAAATCGACTGTTCTTTACCAGCTACGACGCTCCCGCAAATAACACTGTGTACTCAGCTCTTTTGCCCAAAGGTAGGCTTAGCCGATAGGGTAAAAAGGTTCCAGAGTTTAGACTACTGAAGTCTACATTCGAGAACCTTTTACTGACAAACGCAGCATAATAATAGTAACTTCCAATAATATCTTCCACACAATACAATCACTTGTCCTCTTCCCAAACAAGGATACCCTGCGCTATGGTAACCAGGCAAGGACATCACACACATGGAAATACACCCAAACTGAGGCTATTTGTTCAAATTTACGGCGGCCCCCAATGGGAATCAAACCCAGGACCCCCGATATGGTAATCAGATGTAATATCGCTAGACCAACGTGGCAATATTCGTGGCAACACGTTCCGTTTGGCGCCGGATTAAGAATAGCAACACTCCATTTCCTTCCGTGGATGTCGTAGAAGGCGACTAAGGAAATACATTACCAGGAGACGGGCAGCAGCGTCTACCTGAGATTCCCACCGTATACTGCGATTGCCAACCCGCCTGCCAAGCGTGGCTATTATGGCAAGCCCCTTCATGGTTGGAAAACCATGAGGGAGGCCTATGTCCCGGAGGGCGTCAAATGGCTGATGATGATGATGATGAGCCTTACTAGATTTTTTTTTAGAAATTCCTTAGTAAAAAATAAACGAGTAAATGTCCGTGCAAATTCAGATTTTATTACATCGTAATTTTATGTTGTATACATTATATTATTCAGGAGAATATTTCTGAAAACACTATTGTCTCCGAAACACAATAATCAAAATCTCTCGATAAAAACATCCAAAGTTATCTCTTGAAATAACCATTTAGCATATATCTACAAACTACTCGTCATGATATCGTTATGAATACTATTGTTTTATATTTTTAATCATATAAAATTTGCTTTTCAGTAAATGCATTTTTTGTCCATTTTCAGTGATGTTCCTCGTCGTTTTTCCCTTTTCATTCATATCCTATCATCATCATATCCTCCACATATATTTCGATAGGGATAGCTGAGGCTGGGTTAAACTTTTGATATTATAGTGCACACAAAAAAAGCCAATGTCGTGACAAAACAACTGCAGCCCCCTCTGTAGTTGAAATAACAGCTTTTCAATCTAGGTATTGCTTCGAAAGTAAAGTTGGTCCAAAAGGTTGTTTTCCTTCGGGCCTCTATGTGGTTCTATCAAACTTATTGCTATACAGGGTGTACAAGAATCCCTTCATCTTTCCAAAAGTGATGTACTTTTTGAAACCCGACCGCTAAAAAGTCTATACAAAGCCTAAATAAATAAGACCATTTATTAATTTGTCTCCATCGTTAGTTGTCTGGAAAAAAGTGCTATTAGCAATAAGGCCACCAATCGTACTTTATATTTTTTATTTTTTTAAGAAACGCAAACAGAATTATCTTTGTAAATATTTTTTTATGTGGCCTATATGCGTGCCCTGCAGGGCACGCGCCTTCTTGCACAGAGAAAGCGTGTCCACCGTGGATTTGCAATTTCAAGCGCTGAGGTTTTACCTACTACTACAACTTTACTATGCACGTTACTTAGAAAACGGAGCCACGAACCCACGACCTTCCTGAATGTAAGGCCGGGAAATATGTTTGTTTTTTCCTGTGTACAATTAGAACATTCTTATCTCATCCATTGGATTTAAATCCTCTTAATTTCTTTCATACAAACATTATGCTTATTTGTCGTAAATATTGAATATCATATTTATCGTGATACGGAACATTTGGTGCGCAAATCCGACTCGCGCTTGCCAATTTTTGTAGACCATCGTCGTAGCTATTTCAAAGGAACGTTCATTATTATTATTATTATTTATTTGGGAAACTTGCAGCTTACATAATAAATGGACAGAGACTTAGAATAACTACACATAAGCTAAGAATAAGTTTCCGCATATAGTAACTAAGTGGCGAACATGTGCAATTGAATAAAAAAAAATTTTTAAGTAAGTCTACACCACACTTACACTCTACAACACCGAGGGCGCGTCGTTGAATGTTCGCAAATTAAAAAAAGAAAGTTCACCACTGCCATTAGACCAAATTAAATAACTAGGTACCTATCTCCAGAGAGAATACTTCTTGTTCACGCATCAGAAAGGGAACCGAAATGATGTTTGACGATCTCTTGCCTTACTGTGGCTATGTTTGAATTAAATAGATCAATGTCTAAACTATCACTTAAAGAGTTAAATAGATTACTCGCTCGTGCAAAGAAGCTATTTTGTCTATAGTTAGTCTTCGCAACGGGAACGTGCAATCTCATACCCATACCCAGTTCATACCCAGTTAGTTGGTTTGAAAATCGCATGATATTGCAAATCGAAGAGTCAATTTATTGAACTTTCTCTTCACGTAGGTAGTGCCCGATGAGGCTCACCGGGGAAGCCATTTGCTACATTTTATTTTTATGAGCGTGTGATGTGAATTGATGTGATCGTCTTTGATGGAAAGGGTCCCCCTCAGCCTCATCATAATCTTATTACTTTAAGGGGATCCATTAGGTTCACAGCTACCACCAATAAAAGAATGATAACAATACAATTCAATTCAAATATTTTTATTCATTATAAAACAGAATGTTTACTTAATGAACTTCAAAGTTGTTAGTTTCACATAACTTCTTATGACATCTTTCTTCTTCTGACTATCTGTCATTTAGCTTCTCAATTTTTTTTTTCGTCAACGGTTGTCTGGAAGAAATTACTTTTAGTAATAAGGCCGCCTATTTTACTGTCCTATATTATTTTTTAATTCTCATATATACTTCCTGTTGTACATACATTAAAGAATATTCTATCTATCTAGGTATCTTCTTTTACAGATCGTTTTTGCAAAAAGTGTCAGGTCAATCTCTCAATCATGTTAATAGTGATCTTAGGACCCGTGATCCTAAGTGTTTACTAACATAGCATAAGTCAAATTGTTACTAACACTATATGGGCTTTGCCTGAAATAAATAAATAATAATAATAATAAGGCAAAAAACCTAGGAGTAGATAACATTAACGCATTATAAATGCTATATAGCCCCATGTCCGTGAGCCTAGGTTCTCGGTCGTGGGTCCATAAAATCACTAATCTTTGACAGATTAATCTAACAATTTTTGCAATTAATGGTCTATAATTTTTTTTTCCATTCGTGAACCCCATGTAGCCAATTCGAGCAATTCTTGTAAATATAAAGAGTTATTTCTACAATGCGCAATTCCTGAAACATGCCTGTTAGCGTTTTATTTACAAACTCTTCAAGTTTTAGTCTGCGACTTCTGATATGTTTTTTTTTTTTTTCAATTTTCCATTTTCCAAAAAAAATATTATATTTATTTTACGGTTTGTCTACTTTAGAGTGGCGCTGTTTGATAAATAATATTAGATAATAAAAGATAGTATCGCTCGTAGCCCCGGCTGCCTGAGTGATCTTAAAAAAACGATCACGAAGGTTAAGCAACACTGGGCGCGTTCAGTGCATGGATGGGTCGCCGTCTATGCCTAACGCTAGTGGCATTTTTCCGAGCGGTTCCGTGCTTCGCAAGGCACGTTAAGCTGTTGGTGCCGGCTGCCGTCGATAGATGGCAGTCGTTAAGCCAAGTCAGAGGCCTTAGGGCGGCTTGACAACTTCTGACAGTAGACGAGCCACTAGTCTACAAGCCTCCACCAATCCGGACTTGGCCCCCGTGGTGGAGTATGGCCTATACCTTCCTCAGGGAAGAGACCCGTGCCCCTCGGTGGGGACATAATGGGTTGATGATGATGAATAAAAGAAAGGACATTCTTCTGTGTAGGACAAAGATTTACTGAAAACTGCGACATTGCAAAGCGCCAATTTATTCAAATTATTTAAGTTACCTTCCGTTGATGTCGTAGAAGGTGACTAAGGGCCAGTTTCTGAATTGAGAATTTCGCTAAGTAAATACTTAACTGTAGTGTTGTCTCATCAAATTTCTTAGAAAAAAGCGTGACAGAACGTATTTACTCAGTGAAATTCTCAATTCAGAAACCGGCCCTAAGGAAATAAATTACTAGAAGACGGGCAGGAGCGTCTTTCTTAGACTCCAACCGCATACTGCGATCGCCGACCCGCCTGCCAAGCGTGGCGATTATGGCAAAACTCCTCATGGTTACGTTCGAAGCTTGGAAAACCATGAGGGAGGCCTATGCCCTGCAATGGCGGTCAAATGGCTGATGATGATGATGATGATTTAAGTAGATAGATAGATAGATAGATACATAGAGAACACTTTATTGTACATAGAAATGGAAATTACAGATATTTACTAACCTAAGGCGGCCTAAATAAGTAGTGTTATTTTGAAAAAAATCTGAGAAAACCTCGTAGAACAAAAGGTATTGCCAAGCACAAACTCTTAAGGGGATGCAGTGGGCTAACTAGCACCACCAATAAAAAAATCATATTTTCTTTTACAGATCGTATGTACAAAAATTGTCTGTACAATCTCTCAATCATGTTAACAGTGATTCTTAGGACCCACGACAAAGAACCTAGGTTCACGAACCTGGGACTAGTAGTCTATGTTTTTATACAATAAACACAATTTTTTTTCCAAATCTCTATGTTTGTGATGTCGTTGCCTGGTTACCATAGTACAGGATATCCTAGGGACGGTTTAGCGGTGGTAGCCTAGTGGGTAGAACATTGGACTCGGAAGCGGGAGACCCAGGTTCGATTCCTAGTGCGGGCATGTACCTATGACTTTGGTTTCTGAGTTATGTACATTTGTGAAGTTATAGTAGCAATACCACTCGCTAACGGTGAAGGAAAACATCGTGCGGAAACATGAGTGTCTGAGCTATTCATATAGCTTAGCGCTTGAAATCGCCAATCCGCGGAGGGCACGCGTGGTGATTAAGCCCAACTCTCTCTCTGAGAGAAGGCCTGTGCCCTACAGTGGGACGTATATAGGCTGCTTATAAATGATTGTGTTGTGTGGATGTTACTGTTACAGTCACTAATGTTTTTCTCCTATCTCCCTCTTTGTCTACCTACTCTTTCTCTATCACAAAATCCAACCCAAGATTGCTTCTTTTTCAATTCAAGATTCAATTAAAACGGTACTCACTTAAAACTTTAAGAAAAAGCTTTGAGGATATTCTCCAGAAAAATATCCGCAGCGCTAAACGTAGACATTTTTCCTCCACTTTATTACTTTTTAAGTTCGTTATAAATTACACAACGGCAGGCTCTCGAGGTGGCTAATTGCGGGCTTATCGGGAAATACGGCTTGTTGATGGCTCTTCAGGCGCCATTCGGGATCCGCGAACGCATAGCGCAGCGGTTCTTAAACTTTTTTCGCGTCGGGACCTGTTTAAAACATTTTAAATCAAACCAAAAGGTTTTTCGCTCGTGGCCCCGGCCGCCTGAGTGATCTTAAACGATCACGAAGGTTAAGCAACACAGGACGCGTTCAGTGCATGGATGGGTCGCCGTCTATGCCTAACGCTAGTGGCATTTTTCCGAGCGGTTCCGTGCTTCGCAAGGCACGTTAGGCTGTTGGTGCCGGCTGCCGTCGATAGATGGCAGTCGTTAAGCCAAGTCAGAGGCCTTAGGGTGGCTTGACAACTTCTGACAGTAGACGAGCCACTAGTCTACAAGCCTCCACAAATCCGGACTTGGCCCCCGTGGTGGAGTATGGCCTATACCTTCCTCAGGGAAGAGACCCGTGCCCCTCGGTGGGGACATAATGAGTTGATGATGATGAAAAGGTTTTTATTCAAAGTAATTTAGAAGTTAATGAAAGTTAAACTAGGTGTCCACTACAAAATCTAGATCATTTTGGAGAAAAATGGTCAAAAAACGTCCTTATTATTATTATTTGGTCCTTAATTAACAGAGTTGACATATTATTTTAAAACCGAGAGCTCACGCATTGAACTGGCTTTAATATTGTAGATACGCAAAATTTATACGTCTCGGTTTCCCTCAGTATCGATAGTTTCTATAGATATTTTTTTTTACAGTTACTGAAGAAACATGTAATAATATTATGTATTTCGGAGTTGGTCACATAATAAAAAATGTTTTTATTATACACAAGCAGCCTATATACGTCCCACTGTAGGGTACAGAGAGAGAGATTGGCGATTTCAAGCGCTGAGGTATGTGAATAGCTCAGGCACTCGGGTTTCCTCACATTGTTTTCCTTCACAGTTAGCAAGTGGTATTGTTAGTATAACTTCACAAATGTACATAACTTAGAAAACAAAGTCGTAGGTACATGCCCCCACTGGGAATCGAACCTGGGTCTCCCGCTTCCAAGTCCAATGTTCTACCCACTAGGCTACCTATTAAAGCTATTAAAGTACTAGGCTATCACCGCTTTTTTGTATTATAGTTATTAATGAATAATTTATTTAAATCAGACAGTGACCATAAATATGTTAGGAAAAATTGGTACATTGTTTTTTTATTTTTTATTTGTTTTCTTTTTTTTTATTTATTAATAAGTAGAATCTCTTCCGAAACATCCAACATAATACAACCCCTATCGAACGACTTTTTATTTAATAGACGCGTTTCTCAGGACCCCACTTTGAGAGTAGCTGGCCTAACGGATCGAAGAGGATAATGCAAACGATCGGGGGCGAAATTGATTTTGAATTTGAAGATTGTGTTCCAGGTTAGAAGGATGGTAAATACTCTCTCTGGTTGAACCAGTGAGCAGTAGTTCTGCGAGAAGTGGAGTGATTTCGTTACCTAAGTAGGCGCTGGGGCATTCAGTCCCCTTATTGTCGATGTTACTGTGTCATTGAATAAATTAAGCAATTAATATTTTATTTATTATATTATAAGCACAGGCCTTCTCTCAGGGAGAGAGTGTGGGCTTAATCACGTTTTATTTATTAATTCCTAAATTTATTTATCTACTTTCCTATTAATTATTGATTGATTGAGTGAGTGAGAGAATGAATTATGAACTTACAAACTTATGAATGAATTAATGAACAAATAAAATAAAATTTCGTGGCACACACATAAAACTTAAGATAACCAAATCAGACACCACACACCACTGTCTATACAGTATATGAATTTAGAGTGATACAAAAAATAGCCGGTTATAAATATCCTTCTCGACCCAATGTCCACTGCTACCCTTTTCGACGTCACGTGCGCGCGTCTCGTAGGGGACAATTGCCATTCAGCACGACTGGACACATCGTCGGTCAATGCGAGCCGGCGCGATGCCTTCGGTTCGATTCTCCGCGCACGGTCGCTGATTTAAGTGGGAATTCAAGATAGCGGAAAAAGGGACTTTCAGAGCGATATCACACTAGTCATTTGCGAGCGATTCGAAAGCGATGCGATTGAACAGCGAGCTCGCCGCAATGACGCTGCGCCGTCGCAGCCCTTGACGCCATTTTGTACAATCGCGCTCGACAGTCCGCCCTGCACTACTTGAGTCATATCAAAGAAACGTCTGTAAGCGGACGTAGCATCGTTTAGAGTTTAGAGGTTCAATCGTCGTTGATATAATTGATACCATGTTATTTATAACTGCAATTCAAAATCAACCCGTTATACGGGATACCTAGTGGGTAGAACATCGGACTCGGAAGCGAGAGACCCAGGTTCGATCCCCAGTGCGGGCATGTACCCATGACTTGATTTTCTAAGTTACGTACATTTGTGAACACATGCTAACGGTGAAGGAAAACATCGTGAGGAAACCTGAGTGTCTGAGCTATTCACATACCTCGGCGCTTGAAATTGCCAATCCGCGGTGGGCACGCGTGGTGATTAAGCCCATACTCTCTCCCTGAGAGAAGGCCTGTGCCCTACAGTGGGACGCATATAGGCTGATTACTTCTCCCATTCGATTACTTGATAATTTCAGATTCGTCGTTGACTCGTATTGCTTTCGTTTCCTGCGTCGTCGAAGCAACAAAGGCAGCAGTAGTGTGTCCTCGTCAGATTAATCCATTTTGATACCGAGTAACCGTCGAGCTCGCTGCGCAATCGCATCGCTTTCAAATCGCTGACAAATCGCTAGTGCGATAGGGCTGTTAATGTCTGTCTTTCTGTCTCGCTTGCAAATTTAGTCTTTTTAAAGTAAAGTAAAAAATGGTTTATTGATCATGACTTAAAATTAGGTACATTTTCCAGCGGCACCCACACTAGGAGACCCCGTATCGTGGGTGCCAGTTTGTTACATGTTGTGTTACGACAATAATACCGAACTTGTCTAGATACTTAAGATAAATATAAATTAATAAATTTAAAATATAACATATCATAAACTCACGCCTGTATCCCGGAGGGGTCGGCAGGGATTAGGGACTGCCACTTGCCACGATCCTGACAGATCTCTTCCGCTTCATCAACACTCATTCGTCGTTGGATGCACGCACGCCGGTTTCGGGTAGCTACTTTTCATCTGAAAGAGGATGTTCAATTCAATTCAATTCTTAATTAATGGCCTGACCTACCCTAAGGATTCTGCCAATGTCAAGTTTTGGAGATAGCAAGTTTTTTTCTTTTCTTTGTATAATCTTTTCGGCGGTAACGTGAACATAGTCTCAGATCGTTATCGCTTACTGTCTTTACAGTGTATGTAAAGACGCCCTAATCAGACAAAAATTTGCGCTTAATATATTGCAAACTGAACCCTAAATCGAAAAATAGTCTTCCTACACCCACAATATTTTTAAACGACAAATGCTATGATCCAATTCACGATATGGTGTAACAGAGAAAAAAAATGCATAACTAATTTAGGTGTAGGGGAGGTAACAAAAAATTTTTTTTCTAAGATTTTATTCTTCCGTTTTGTCGGCATGATTAATATGTGTGTCTATGCCAAATTTCAGCTCTCTAGTACTAATCGTCTCTGAGCTAGGCCGCGGACCGTCAGACAAACAGACGGAGAGACATAGCGAAACTATAAGGGTTCCTTGCTTACTACGGAACCCTAGGAAGGAATGTTTCGTTGGTTTGGCCATATGTCCAGAGGATGAAAGGAGAAAGATTGACGAAAGAAATATATCGAGTGAATGTGGGTGGAAGGGCCGGTAAGGGACGTCCTACGCGGTCATACTAAGACATTTTTAAATCCAGCAAAGCCTCAGATCACATTTATCAAAAGTATACTCATTTTATTCTTTACAATAATCAAATACATATGTCGAAGTACATTCCTGAAGGAAGAAAGGTCACGAAAGAAATATATAATCAAGTGAATGTGGGTGGAAGGGCCAATAAGGTGCGAGCGAGACGAATTGACAGACGAAGGTGTTTTTGCAAGAGTAGAGCATACATTAGGCATATAAACTAACGCCTATATGTTGGAGGGGTATGCAGAGACCAAGGTTGGCCACTAGCCTCGAACATACACGCAATGAACGCCAATTAAAAAAATCCATGGTGGAGATTTTATAAGAAAAAGACGTCCACAGATTACATAAACTAGCTCTGAGGAGTGCTTTAGTTAGATGAATTGTGTTTCTATAAATAAGGCCGTTAGAATTTGATTCTGACACACTCCGTAAACGTGTTAGTTGCTATATTACGTCACATTATAATCATCATCATCATCATTCAGCGACAAGAAGTCCACTGCTGGACATGGGCCATTATAATAAATTATATGTATTTTTTAAAATATTTTTGTAATACAAGTAATACAAGTTGTCCATTTCAAGTCCTAGTCCTTTAAGTAATCCTTTTTCTTGCCGAAAAGGCACTCAACACTGAAGACAACTTTTTTTGTGGCAACAACTGAAATTTATGCTAGCTGCCGTACCTGCGACACGAATATGTATGAAACGGCTGTGAATCGCGACTTTTCGCCATTTTGTCCCCAAAGTTGTCTCCATAGTAAACTTCTTCGTAATCTTTTGCGAAGTCAGGGAATTTTGGCACATATTCTATAACAGGTCGTTAATGCCATTTTCACAATTTAAACTACCTACACGGCGTTTGTTACTAACGTTAGACCAAAATAGCCACCAAAATCAAGAAAACTTGGGTACCTACTACCTCAATTTCTCCTTCGGCAATCTTTCCAATATAGGGTTGCCTGGAAGAAATAGCTATCAGCAATAAGGCCGTAAATTGTACCTCTTCTTTTCTAACTGTTGTCTCTGTAATTGTTTTCTGGTGTGTACAATAAAGAATCTTATCTCATCTTACCTCTCTCTCTCTCTCTCTCTCTCTCTGAGAGTCATTGTGTAATTGCGTGCAGGTACATTTTAGAGCCACCATTTCATTTGTTTCCTCAACCCCAATCCCGGGGGATTACTGGTCCAGACACGATGACTAATTGTGAATAGCACTCGTTCTAATGAAATTAACAACTTCCGCCTCTCCATTCGCTTGTTCTATGCGAAGCTTTTTGTTCGAGGTAGGTTGTTTTACTTTGAATAGAAGATCAAAAATGTGTTTGTCACTGGAACACTTTTAAAAGCTTAACGGCACGGACCTTGTACTTAAAACTTTTAAATTTTATTTATTAAGAGTTCATATTCCTTATTTTATTATACCACGCTTTATCATCATCATCATCATCAGCTCCTTGACGTCCACTATAGGACATAGGCCTCCTTCGTGGTTTTCATACCACCCTTATATTAAAACAAAATAAGGAATATTGACTGTGGGACAAAAAATATAGAGGCTTTCCAGAATAATGAATCCTCATCAAAAATATTTCACATGCTGAAGTTAAATTCCATCGCATTTAATTTTAAAGTTAATGATTCCACGATTTTACTCTACATAGCATCACGCACACCCTTTTTAGAAAACCTTCTAGAAAAATGAATTCGGATGTACTTACCTACCTACTTTGTCTGTAGTATAAAATAATTTCACCTTATTGAGTCAAAAGCCAACTCCGTGTGGCACCGGATTAAGAATAGCGTCACTCCACTTCCTCTCGTGGATGTCGTAGAAGGCGACTAAGGCAATAAATTACCAGGGGACGAGCAGCAGCGTCTTCCTGAGATTCCAACCGCACACTGCGATCGCCAACCTGCCTGCCAAGCGTGGCGATTATGGCAAAACCCCTCGTGGTTATGAAACCCATGAGGGAGGCCTATATCTTCCAGTGGGCGTCAAAGAGCTGATGATGAGTCAACAGCCATGCCTACCTCTACGGTAGTTTTACTCATCAATACAATAAAACAAAAATTAGGCTCAATCATAAGGCTTAACAGAATTTGAACATATTCAACCTAACTTGACATGTTTGTTAGAAGTAACAGGCTGCGGACTTTTCTAAAGTATTTTTGCTTTCTATTTCATAAGAAAATCGAGAACCAATGGGTACGTATAATAAACGCATCCTCCACCTCAGATCCATTCCATGCCATCTTCTTACAAGCTAGGATATAAATTGAAAATAAATCCACACATAAACATGTCACGAGGCCAGACTTTGCCTGCAAGAGATTTAGTTCTTACCAGTTCGGATTGAGAGCTCCTGAAGTTGTTACCAACTTGAACAGCCACCGACGAGAGGAGAAAACGGCTGTAAATTAATACTGGATTGTAGGTCGCAGGTGATAAGAATTAGAATGCAATGGAGCCATCTGCCGAACATCGACACAGACATGCAGAAAAATCCTGAAGGCACATAGAAGTTTTGAGAACACGTTTTCCGGAATGTCCTCCACTAGAGATCCATAAGATTACGAAGAATCGACCATAAAGCATCGATACTATTGTAATTACCTAAGTCCGTCGCATTAATTATTTTAAAGTTCAATTAAAGTAATTAGTACCTACAAGAGAAACCAAAAAACAATTTTCTTTTGTCGCGAAAGTTGTTCTGCTTGTGGCGAGCACATGTCAACTCTGCGCGCGCACTATAAACTCCAACATTCCTACATCGCGCAAGCAAAATGTTTCACATGACATACGATAAATATAACGTCCGACGAACATCAGTCGGACCGGCCGTCCCCAGGCATACGATCTGCCTGGCGGGAAATTTCCCATTATAGTGGAAGAGCACGATCACCCGCTCTTCCCTATAGTGGTGACCCTCGACAGAACAATGTCAACCTTCCTTCGCTCTCGCAGCACCCCACATACAATCAGTCTCAAAGCAAGGCCAGCATCCTCTTCCCTCTCACCTCATCAGTACCACTACAGTCAACGCACCGACTACTGGTACTGATGGTGATCTCCCCCAACCCCTCGGCACGGCAGCCACACAGCAATAGCGCACATTGCCAGTGGTACAGCAGCCTTCACCGGTTCCTACCACATGCGCGGACCCCATGGTACTGTCGCCGGTGAAGTGACTGTTAGCCGCCGAACACCCTCAACCGCTAGTCGACTCACTGACTCAGCGCCTCCTGGCACTTGCAGGCTTTAGAGCACAGACTTCGATTCCTATCAGACCTAGCTATGCGTAGCTACGGTCTTGAAGGGGAGTGATGTGGCGAGCACATGTCAACTCTGCGCGCGCACTATAAACTCCAACATTCCTACATCGCGCAAGCAAAATGTTTCACATGACATACGATAAATATAACGTCCGACGAACATCAGTTGGACCGGCCGTCCCCAGGCATACGATCTGCCTGGCGGGAAATTTCCCATTATAGTGGAAGAGCATGATCACCCGCTCTTTCCTATATGCTAAAGTACCTATGTACTTAATTCATTTTTGTACTTCGCCTTCAAGTTCATTCTTCATCACAAACTAGCCAGTGCTAAATTACTTAATTTACTTTTATACTTCGTCTTCAAGTTCATTTTTCATCGCAAACCAGCCAGAGCGACCCGTAGTCCAAAGTCCAGACGGTGAGGAATTAAAAAGAATTCTTCTCGAACAATTCGGAATTCCCGCCGCCCCCCGGGAAGTTTTCCCATAACATGCAAATGGGGAAAGTTTCGTCTAATTGCTGGAAGACTGTCGCTGTCGCCGCGTCGCACCCTAGCCGGCACTGGTGATCGAAAACTCTCAGAGATCTCACTCAATTCAACTAAAATGTAGCAAGGATAATATACAATAGCAATACCACTCGCTAACGTGAAGGAAAACATCGTAAGGAAACTTATTTATAAAGCGCATGAAATTGCCAATCCACAGTGGGCACGAGTGGTGATTAAGCCCCTCTTTCCTTGAGAGAAGGCCTGTGGCCTATAGTGGGACGTGTATAGGCTGCATTATTATTCTATGGAAATATGAGTTGAGAATGTTGCAAAGAGCTAACTGCTAGATAACCTCCAGTGATGGAGAGGTACTTTAAGAAGAAGAAAGTGATTTCGATTTTCATTTCAAGTACTTTCAAGTGAAAGTGAAAGTGAAAATATTTTAAAGAGCATTATATTGTGAAAATAAATAAAAAAGTGGGACTCACGGATGAAGGGTTCCGTACCATTATCTGTACATCATTTGAATATTTAAAGCGTCTGTTGCCGTTATTAATATCGAGCAAAAAACGGCAAAAAATCACGTTTGTTGTATGGGAGCCCACCTTAAATATTTATTTTATTCTGTTTTTAGTACTTTTTGTTGTAGCGGCAACAGAAATACATCATGTGTGAAAATTTCAACTGTCTAACTAGCACGGTTCATGAGATACAGCCTCGCCACAGACGGACGGACGAACATTTCGACGAACAACGAATTACGTCTTAGTAATAGGGTCCCTTACCCTTTGGTTACGGACCCTTAAAAAAGAAAACTAATGCCACATCTTATGGATCGCATAATTTGTACTTACTACTGTAGAATCATTTGTTGATTTATGATGAAAATCAATGAATCAACTATAGGTAAATGTCACTACGAATAATGTCACAGATTCTCTAATTCTGGATCTAATTGGAACATTTTAGTAAGACTTTACGCTATAATTTTGTTCCCTTAATTTCTTGTACCTGCCTTGTACATATACTATACATAAATTCACGTCTGTATCCCGGAGGAGCAGACAGAGTCGAGGGTTTCACACTGGCCACGATTCTGACAAACCTCTTTTGATTCATCAACGTCCATTAGCGCGCGCACGCCGGTTTCGAGGTTTCGAAAACATTTTATGTTGACCTTCGTTATTAGCCTATTTTGCCAAAAACTTGTTTAAGTAAGGCACAATCAGGGGTTTGCTTCATAGAACTACGGTTGATTGTTTACTATGACAATTCGATGTACACTAAGAAATTGCTATTATCAATAAGGCCGTCAATCGTATCTTTTCTTTGTCATTGCTGTTTCTGTAACATTTTTTCCGGTATTCAATAAAGAATATTCTTATCTTATCTTACAGTTCCAGTTCTGTTTCGAGTGGAGATTTCCGCACTTAGCCTCATAGTTGGGCCATTGTACGTAGCAAGTGCTGAGCTTCCTCACGATGTTTTCCTTCACAGTCAGCAAGTGGTATTGCTACTATAAATTACGAATTGTAGTTGTATGAATCTCAGCCTAGCTGTTACCAGCGTCTTTGCTAGCGAATGCGCGGACTGTACAGTGTACAGTGTACAGTGTAGGTACATGTATAGAGTCGACAGCACATCGACAGCAGCTTTGTTAAAAGTCGCCCTTAACCTAACGATTTCGAGTGCAGACTCAAACTCAAAAACTCAAAGGCCCAGTTTCTGAATTGAGAATTTCGCTAAGTAAATAATAACCTGTGGTGCTGTTTCTTCGAGTTTCTCAGAAAAGAGCGTGACAGAACGTTACTTAAGTATTTACTTAGTGAAATTCTCAATTCAGAAACCGGCCCAAAGATCTTAAACTAAGAAACCTGTATCTTAAAAGGCAGTGACTACGCAAGTCAAGTCGTCGTGCACGTATTTATTTTATTTATTTATTTATTTATGTCAAGGTTGATGTTTTGTCGACGGTACAACAATCGACTAGTGTTTCCACAGAAGCCCGTTTTACTGTCCCTCCCTAATCTGTGCCGGGTCGAGCTTGTCGGTAGTTAATTAAACCGGCTAGAATAAATATTATGTTCTTCAAGGGTTATTGAAAAAGTCTCCCCTCCGGTTAAGTCGCCATTTTTCTGCCTTTTGTGAGGTAGAAAGTTGTTTATGTGTAGAAAACGGAGCCCTTATAGGATCTGGGCTCAGATAAACGCATCGTTGTTCAACAAATACGTTAACATACGGTAACATTAGCACGTCATTGGTCGTTATTTGATGTTATTTCGTAGTCTACGAAGCAATAGTATTGGAATAGGTGTTGGGCAAGCCTACTCCATCAAAAACAATGTCCTTGGCACTGCAGCGTCCGAGTGGTGCCTTCTCCCATCTAGTGTGAGTGAAGGTGCCACTGGACGCTGCATAAATCATGTCATTGCGTAGATGAAAAGGCCAAAGTATTTCTTAAATAAAATAGTGATTAAAATAAACGTTTTTAAGATTACTTTCCATGATTTTTTTACAGCTGTTCCGTT
The DNA here is from genome assembly GCA_947308005.1 of Yponomeuta malinellus. Taxonomy (NCBI): domain Eukaryota; kingdom Metazoa; phylum Arthropoda; class Insecta; order Lepidoptera; family Yponomeutidae; genus Yponomeuta; species Yponomeuta malinellus. The sequence goes on from OX371004.1 coordinate 1,547,191, forward strand.
TTTTTACCATATCTCCCTCCTCACGAATCTACTCTCATGCCTTTATTTGACTTATAAACTTTTGGAAAACTAAGTACACTAAACCAACTATGATTAGGTAGGTATTGTGTTGTACCGATATCACGGTCATTATTGTTTGAGCGAGAGGCTAATAGCTAGGGCACCCCTGGGCCGCGTTTCATAACAATTCGATGTACCTACATTACGTAACTGTCTTCCTACTAGTTAATCGGTGGGATAATTGACTTCGAAATGTACAACGAATTGTCATAGTAAACCATGAATTTCAGTTCTATGAAACAGGCCCCTGTTGTTCAATCCCTTTCTTTAACGGTGTTAGGTGAAAAGTGTTTCGGGGGAGAGCAGTACAAAACACATTTATCGGTGAATCGAGTTTGTATTAAATCTTTGGCCATAACTTAAGAATGCATCCCAGACATGACCCATACAAATTATTAATTACAATAATTTTGCTGACATCCAAATGCAGAAGCATATCACTTTCGATGCTAAATAGCTGATACCTACATCGAATTTGATTTACAGTTTTCATTTCGTTTTTACGACTTTTATAACAGCCAATTGGACTAATTCACCTTTCTCCGTATTTGGTAGATTCCACCTATTTTAGTGGGCACGAGGCTGGAGCTCAGAACTGCAGCCCAGGCTATAGCCTCACCTCCCCCGTAAATCCAACTTTACGTGGGGGGTTTATTCGAAGGTGGCCATCTATGAATGAATAAAACCGGCCAAGTGCGTGTCGGGCCACGCGCAATGCAGGGTTCCGTAGAAAGAGGGTTTTTTTTATCTGCTTTACAACTTCATCGAAGTCATTTTCAATGGATTTTGTACGAAATTTTACTTGTATAAGTCAGTTGTCTATTACTCGTTAACTTGTAAAGCCTACTTAGCCGTGATACATTTCCTTTTAAGTTCATTATATTATGTACTACTACCCTGAATTTTTTTACGTTTCTAGAATCAGCCGTTTAGCCACGAAATGGGGGGACGCCCTACTCGGAAAAAATTTGCGCTTCAAAGCTTAATATTTCGCAAACGGAACCCTAAATCAATGGTCTTCTTACACCCACAATATTTTTCAACGACCAATCCAACGATGCCGCACCTGATGGGGTAAAAAAAAAATCATTCCCACTTTGGTTTCTATGCTAGGGAAGACACAATAAAAAAAAAACAACATTAGTCTTTAACTTTGCGTGATAAATACCTGTGACATGTATACACATATCTACCAAATTACAGCATTCTAGTACCACCGGTCTTTGCGCTAGGCCGCGGACGGACAGACAGACAGACAGACAGACGGACATGGCGAAACTATAAGGGTTCCTTGTCGGACTACAGAACCCTAAAAACGTGGCAGTGGGTCTTGATAGACGTGTGCAAAGCAAGTTTTTGGCTTTGCCTTATGCCTGTATAGAAGGAATAGCAACATGTATTGGACATGCAACTTGTGACTACAGTATTACAAAATTTCGTCCTCCTCCCAAGCTCCTCCCTCGGGCTTTATGACAAAGGATCGAAGAAGTTGAAAAAGCTCACAAACTTATTGATTGTTTAGAAACGAAACGCAGAAAATGAACACTCATGATTTGGAAATGTGCCGACAAAATTGCTCATGGTACGTTCATAAACATTTCTTAACCACATCTTTTAAAACAAAATCAAAATTAATTTTACAAACATATTTTTTACTTAATTTTCGAATTCATTAAAATTACGAATGAAGTTTGTATTAAATTTCTTAATTTAGTTTATTCTTACTCATCAAATCACTCCTCGTAGTGTCTGGTAAATACTACATTATTTCCGAACGTACCCCAAACGTCAACCAACTCAAGTTTCGCATTTTCCAAAGAGAATATAACCACTACGTGCATTTTCGATTTGCTTTGACACAGTTCGTGTTTTTATATGACAAATATCCACAATTCAGTGAAATTATTTAGTAATTGTACCAACCGCGACTACCAGTGATGTCTGCTAAGCTCAACAAATTCGAAACGCCAAGTTCTGCTAGCTCCGATAGGTAAACGCAGCGTACCTATGTTTATGAATGCCATGTTTATTTGAACAGCTGTGCGGGGTCGTGGAAAGTATTGCGGTCAATTTGGCTCTCGCACTGTTCACTGTACTCCTGAGTCATAACTGGTGTCGTGTTGCGGTGCATGCCCGGCCTGTGTTCAGTGTAGGATGCGCGGAACCACCTGGGTGCATAACCTAACCGCGCGTACACGTTGCGATATTTTTAGCATCGATTGTTGCGAGTGAGGCTTGAACGTGGCACGTGTTCGGCGCTCGCGACCAGTGCTTTGCCCTGAGACCCGATGGAGCCCGGCTCGGTAGCCTACGCCAATCCGTAAGCCATTTCTAAAATTACGCCTTTTGTCGACAGTCAGTTGGCTTTCCTGTAATGTGGCTTACCTTAGTTTGTGTATTAGCGGTATACAAATAGTTCTAGTCACTTCGCAAAGATTAGATAAATAATGTAAACAATACACTGTAATGTCTGTTAGTCTGTATTATAATATCAATCTTATCTGTTATCTTAGTGAACAGTCCTGATAAAACAATACTGATTTTGTCAACATTCAGTTCAGTTATAAGGCCATGGTAGGTGTTAGTTGAATGTCAAGTTGCAAATAATTCAGAACAAACCCAAGGTTGGTGATAAGATAAATAAATGGCCTACATTACTTTCTTTCAATGTTTTGCATGAAATTGGAAGTAGTGAATGACTGATGATAAGAATGAAAGATAAAGTAAATAAAAACTTCTGTTTGATGTAAGTTAAACAAAGTAAATTGCATGTTGCGACCAATCTTACAGAATTTAATGTAGGTTTTAATGTTTGGGTTACCCTACCCAGATTATTGAAAGAATGCTGATGACAGCTTTCAAAATATTCATATAACTTAACTTTCCAAAACTTTTAATCACATTAGTTATCTATTTTACAGTTATAGGGCTGCTTTCTGAAATTGAGAAATTCCAAGTGACAGCACTTAAGTTAACCATTTATTCAGCGAATTTCTCAATTCAGAAACTGGCCAATACTAATACAAAACAGGTTTCTTGTTTCATTTATATGCATTGACTTCACATTTTTGTAATTGAAAAGAAACATCATCAGCAATATTTAGGTGACTGAAATGTATGTTCACTTTCTTATGATTAGGTACCAATGTAATTGAAAACCGGCCAAATGCATGTTGGACTCCATCTCACCCATATTTGTATTATGAATTTAGCAAACCTCTGGGAATCCAAATCACATTTGTCTAGTTTATGTTATTTTCAGTTATTAGGGTCAAAAATATCAGAATCCTTAATTATATAACATCAATTGCCACAAGTATGACAGAGCATCACTTGAAAATGGCGAGATTGATTTCCTAATAATAATATAATTTAATCAAATTTTTTTCTTAACTTAACCCTGAACTAGAACAGAACGTATAGGTGGCCCATACTAAGTTGGACACAGATATGTGTCGTGGCAGACGAGTGGGTATTGATAATAAATATTGGGAAGACTTTATTTTTCAAATCTTATTGATTTGCATTACAACTTTTAAAACAAGGTACCCCTAAAATTTTGTATTCAATAAGTTTTAAGAGCTGTTGGGAGGATGTTTCAGCTTTATTCCATAGTACTTTTATCACACTAAGTTTGACAAAATAAGTAGTTGTATTTATTATCATTTCTACAATAGAGCAAAAACAAAAGTAATAATGCTCAATAAACATTATAGATTGACTGTCTCATTGGTCTAGCACTTAAGATGCTTGACCACCCTCTGATTGGTTTCTATTCCCACTGGAGGCTGCCTTACTTGATTTGTACAAAAGGCGTCAGCCTAGGTATATTTCCATGATGCCCTCGCCTGGCTACCATAGCACAGGGTATCCTAGTTTGTGACCAGGACAAGTGTCTCTTGTGTGGAAGTTATTATTATTATTAAAATAGGTCTACCCGAAACCGGCGTGCATGCATGCAATGACTAATGAATGTTGAGGAAGAGAAAGTGATCTGTCAGGATCGTGGCAAGTGGCAGTCCCTGGTCTCTGCCTACCCCTCTGGGATACAGGCGTGAGTTTATGTATGTATGCATGTAGGTCTACCTATTTTTGTATTTTCTATGTCAAACATCCTGTTACCTAGTTCTCAAGAACTAGCCTAGACAATATAGTTATTGTTGGGTTGACCTCATCCTTAAACTCTTTGCTTATTAGACAACTGAGTATGTAGGCTTATCAGGCAAAGAACACCAATCCTAGCAAATATAGCACATGTGATAAAATCAAAGCATTCAATATAATAATTCAGGGCTTGAGTACGTCAAACTCAACAAGTAAGGGGTTCAGTCTCAGTAGATGGGCCCCGAAAGTGCTGGAAATGAAACACTTTTTTCAATGTGTGTAGTTGTGGATGCGAATCCCGCTATGTACCAATGACTTTGTTTACTAACTTACATACATTTTTTAATTTATATTAGCAGTACCACTCGCTAATGGTGAAGAAAAACATTGTCAGGAAGCCAGAGTGTCTGGGTTATTCACAAAGCGTAGCTTGTACTTTGATTTGTATGTTAAATGGGCTCAGTCTGAGTGTATTTACATATTTGTGATGTCCTTGCCTAGTTGCCTTAGCACAGGATATGCTATTTGGGAACCGGGGCAAGTGATTGTGATGTGTGAAAGTTATTTATTATTATTGTTTTAATATAAATTGTTACGTAGACAATGCTGGAAATATCATCTAATTGTAGAATAGGTATCTAGAATTCACCCAGATAAAAATATCTAAGAATTTAATACATACCATCTCACTTTTCCTTCAATACTCTCCATCGCCGGTTGTCCTGAAGAAATTGATATTAGCAATAAAGCCGCCAATTGTACTGTATCTTTGTAAATATTTTATGTTTGTTATTTCCTGCTGTACAATAACATTACTTCGGTGTCTGGAAATTATACAACTTGTGTTTAATATTAAATGTTTGAATAGCATTATCATTAACTATTATATATTTTTGAGTTTCCCGGTCGGCATGATGTTGTGTGTTGTTTAAATATTTAAAACTGCACACTAATATAAGAAATTGCACAACTATTTATCCACGTTTTTTGTACAACATAACTTCTTATTGAGGTCACAAAGGTACTATTTTGTGAGATTTGTGTGTGTGACAAACATAATATTCGAAAGCTGGCGTCTCACTTGGCCACTCGTATTGTACCCACTGCCGAATCTGTAGCACTGATTTTGTAAAACAATTTGTTATAAATACGCGAATAATAAGCCAAGACCTGATCCCGGATACCCTGTGCTATGGTAACCAGGCAAGGACATCACAAACATGGAAATACACCCAGACTACAACTCCTTAGCCTGTCAACTTGCACAAGTGTCAGCTTAGGCATGTACAGTCGGCAGCATGTGCACACTGCCGAAGATTTCACGCATTGTGCGATTTCTTTTGTAAGTGCAATATATAAAGGTATCAATAACTCACTAAATCTACTTCTTAGCATTGTTGGTGAGTTACCAACGCAAATGTAAAGCTTGATTAGCTGCCGACTGTATGCCGTGTCCAACCACAGTTTCACATTAAATCCATATATCCTAGGTCTATCGGTAATCGGTATCATGTTGGATTACCGCGCCAGAGATTGATGTCTTTCGGACTTATTTATAAAAACGCGTTTTTTTTTTCAAATACTCCTCAGGTGCAGTGTAATGTGTAGAATTCAAAATGATCCGATCGGGCCACTATAACAATAGGTTTTAATAGTTTAAATAATTTGTGGTGAAGGGAAAAACGTTACCACAGATTATTTAAACTGCCTCTGAGGATTGTTGTAAATAAGACCGTTAATGTTCAGCCATGCAAGGTGGACGGCTAAAACTTAAGAAATCCCGTCCCATTCACACACACACACAGCCCTAACTATCTTTCACCTCTTTCCTTTCCAGTGAGACCACGGAGCTAGCACTCGACTTCAGCGAGCAAGTGTTCATAGATGATGATGACTTCTCAACTAGGGCTCCGGCCTCGCCCACTACCGTGCCCAATGTCAGACCCTACAGGCCCCCCTCCACAGGTAAGCGGAAGAATAGATTAGATGGGTCTAACCGCGATTATTTATTAGGTAAAATTTAATTACCTTTGATTCCCGACGTTTCGGCAGCGTGGCAGCTGCCGTGGTCACGGGTAGACCCAATAGAACTCAATGATGGGTTCAAACAAGGCTTCAGAGGTATCCAAACAACTACAGACCGTCTTTTACTGGTATCGAGCCCAGTACAGTCCAAGGCTGGGTTCAAACCAGCCTTTCTTGGTCTCTAGGCCACGAAGGCTCCCTAAAGTCTGTCTTCTACTGGTGTCTCGCCCAATATAGCCCAATCATCATCATCATTATCATCAGCCATTTGATACCCACTGCATGACATAGGCCTCCTACATGGTTTTCCAAGCTTCCCGGTCTTGTGCCGCCCGCATCCAGACACCCTGCCACCGTAACCAGGTCCAATATAGCTCTATGCTGGGTTTAAATAAGGGTAAGCATTAAATATACCTCTGAAGGTATGTAGCCCTTAGCTGGACTATCTGCCACTTTACTAGCCAGGCGCGGATCCAGCCCGCAAAAAAAAATTGTGGTATGTAGCCAGCCATCTATAACAGCCAGGGCCACCCGAAAGTCTTCAGAAATTCTACGTTTTTTTCATTGAAATCTGCAAGTTCCCCTAAAATGTAAGAAATAAATACATGAACAAGAATAATTGAATTGATTTAGTGCTGTTGACCAAAATCTAGTGATAAGCGTTAATAACCGGTTTTCCAGCCGCAGCGGATTTGGCCAGCCAAAAGCGGATTAATCCTTGTTCATTTTATGATCTATTAAACAATCTCAATTAGACCCGTTAAATGTGTTACTAAAGATATCCAGAGTTCGTTGGAGTTGGAATGTATTGCGAAACATTCATGTAGGTATGTCGTCTCGGTTCGTATTTCTTTGAATGAGATATAAATTATGGAGGATCAATATCAAATTGCGTATCTGTTACAAACTACTGAGAACTGAAACTGAGTATTATATTGAGGAGAAATAGGATATCTATAATGATATCTCAGCTGTATTTATTTAATTTCAACTTATCTAGGATCTCCTAAAATGCACAATCTGCTTTCTATTTCATTTAAGAAATACAGCACTTTATAGGTCAGAGAGACAGACGTAGGCTTATTAATAGGGTCACGTTAGCGTACTTCCGGTACGGAACACAGAAAGAAAAGGGATTAAGAATTGATATGAAGTATTTGTATGCCCTGTGAATGAAACATAGAGATGATAGAGACAATTTTAAAAACCTATTTAGAGGCTAAAAATTCTACCCTTGCCGGGAATTGAACCCACGACCTCGGGCTAACCGTGCATAAGATACAATTTAGACTCAAGACCCGTAATGAACACCTATGTTTATGACAAATAAATGTTTTGTTTGACAAAGTTTAAGAAACGTACCAACAACCACCCTGTATACTCCGGACCAGATTAAAATTCTCATATATAGCTGGTTGACTTACTTGGTCATTCATATTATTTTATCTTTCCCGACTGTGATCGTATGTACCTATTTAATGTGAATTATTTGTTTACCTATAATCTCGTCATCGCAAATTGAAAAGCTTGCACGTATACAGGGTGTAACTAAGACCCTATCATCATCATCAGCCATTTGACGCCCACTGCAGGACATAGGTCTCCCTCGTGGTTTTCCAAGCTTCCCGGTCTTGTACCGCCCGCATCCCTATAAAAATCCGAAAATGGAGTGTTCTACTAGTGAATTTATCATAAGATAAGAAGTAGTTTGGTGGTGTACATTAAAACACCAGAAAAAAAAAAACAAACAAAAAGTATTTACTAAGATACAATACTATGGTAAGTATGTCAGTAAATATTTTTTGTTTGTTTTTTTTTGCGGAATCTTGCGTCTAACTTGATAGGAGTGACATTGCTTTTATACTACACTTTTGGATTTCTTATGCTATAATTTGTTACGCCTTTTGCGCAGTTTATACTTGAGATTGTATCCACTAAGCGACTGCTCTCTTGATCTAGATATTTAAGTCGTGGAAAGCTATAATTCGTTTTTTAAGTGTTCACTTTAAATACTAACGTAAATTTGTTGTACTGGTTGGTTTTCCTAATAAATAAAATAAAAAATAAAATACAGATGACATATAAAACAGTATTACAACATAAAACCAAAAAATATATTTGTTTCGGGGTTTTCGGCATCACAAAAAGAGTGAAAAATAAAGGTGATCTAATAATAAAAACTTATTAGGTTTAGTTTTTTCATTGAACTCCAACCGTTTTCTTACAAGGGTGTAGCCGTAGATGCATATCAACATTATTTTACGAGATAACTCAATATCAATAAACACTTCATCATATAATATATAATATAAGGCATTCCATTTCCATGCAACATGTAACGTCATAGTTTGGGCCCAATTTGTGTGGCGCGTTTTTGTACCACATAACTATATTGACTTTTCGACAGGTTTTATCTACATATGAAAAGTATTAGTAGCAGAGAGAAAAAATTAAGTAACGCGTTTATTATCTTTTAACATGGCCTCTCCTATTATAGTAAAACATTTTTTTGTGCAAGTTTGTAAGTTGTATACACTTCCTGAGTAACGGAAGTTGGTCGGGAGTTACAACGTAATATATTAATATAACGTATTTGCTCTAGTGTGTTAAATGATCTAGAACTGCCCTACTTAGCAGCTAACCTAAGTTTTACAATGAGGAACTTGCGTCAAACTTTGAGGTAGTGACATTGTTTTTACTCCCATACTATAACTTGCCTTTGCGCATCTTAACTGTTACCTGTTACACTTACCTGTTATTTAAGTTTTTAATTTTATTTTTGTGCAATAAAGCGTAACAAACAAACAAAATAATTTTTTCGCAGTCTTACAGACCTCAAAAAATGCGAAAATTCATGTTACTCTAATAATAAAAAACTATTTCGTTTTTTAATTGAATTCTAAACGTTTTCTAATAGGGGTGTACAGTTCATTCGTTTGGCACCACCTCGTAATGTACGCGTCAATTACCGCAGGCACTGACTGAAAACCAGCGCCGAGGGCTCACGCCCTCAGCACAATGCTGAGTCAGATGTCCTTTGTGGCAACTTTGACACACCACAGGATGCACTCTGACGCTCTGAGTTTGCCTTATATTATGTTGTATTTATGTGACTTGTTTTTCCTTTGTAATTGTTTATGTTACTTGTTATGCCTTTTTTCTTGTAATGTATTAATTTGTCCCAATAAATGTCTTTCTTTCTTTGTAGACGCATAAACGCTTCGGGGGTTACGAGCAAGTTGTAACGTTATAGTTTGAGACTGATTTCTATGGTGTATTTTTGTACCAACCACGTGACTAGAATTACTTTTTGACAGGATATAATAATATGCAAAGTGTTAGTCGTAGACAAAAAAAAATACCAACATAATTTAACTTTTAACATGGCTTCTTCAATGAGATTAAAACATTTCTTTGTACAAGTCCTTCATTCATTTCCTAAGCAGCGGAAATTGGTCGGCAGTTATTCAACATTCGCCACTTTACTGAGTGTTGATTCATCGCCGTAAGCATTGTTATTTGCAGTAATGGTATATGACCTTAATGTTACTAGTATACTTAGCAGCTAACCTCAGTTTGGGAGCTAACATTAGCAGGCAGTGCAATTTACAATACTCGAATTAAATATACTAATTGCTTGTTTAAACCTACATAACACTAAGGCGATTTGTGTATAAACAAATACAAATGGCCTTAGTCTTGGTGTGTTTCCATGTTTGTGATGTCCTTGCCTGTGTTGCCTGATTACTGTAGCACACGGTAGCCTAGTTTCATCATCATCATCAGCCATTTGAGGCCCACTGCAGGACATAGGCCTCCTTCGTGGCTTTCATAACCATGATGGGTTTTGCCATAATCGCCACGCTTGGCAGGCGGGTTGGCGATCGCAGTATGCGGTTGGAATCTCAGGAAGGCGCTGCTGCCCGTCTCCTGGTAATTTATTTCCTTAGTTGCCTTCTACGACATCCACGGAAGGAAATGGAATGACGCTATTCTTAATCCGGCACCACACGGCACAGCCTAGTTTAGTAAAGGAGTATTATACTCTTTGGTTTAGGACCAGGGCGAGTGATTGAGTTGTGTGGTAGTTATTATCTTATATCCTTATATATTATGCTAAGCGGTGGTAGCCCGGTGGGTAGAACAATGGACTTGGAAGCGGGAGATCCAGGTGTGATTCCCAGTGCGAGCATGTATCTGTAACTTTGTTTATTAGGGTTCCGTACACCGTAAAAAAAAAACGAAACCCTTATAGGATCACTCGTGCATCAGCCAATTTGCTCTGTATCTACTGGACCAAATCAGAAATTTGATAGGATCGTGTAATCCTATGACCCAAACACTGATTTGCAAATTAAATAAATATTTTTTTAAACTAAGGGTCATTTTAGGGGGACAAGTTAGGAAATAAAAAAAAAACTGTTTTGCAGACGTTACTGTGTCATATATCATAGGGCTCATTATGAGGATTTCAAATATATATTTGTTATTATTGTAAAATAAATAGTTTTATAAATAGGTTTTTGATATTCTATTGTTTCCCAGCCACTATAACAAGAACTGCAAGATTTTTTTACGCCGTGGCTAAAGACCGATTTGCACTGTTTTCTACATCCTAGGCACTGACACCAGCATAAAACGACCTCTAACCCCCAGTTTCTCGTACACTAACATGCTGTTAATCTACTATTAACAGCTGTCAATTGACCAAAGTGCATAAAAAAAACCACTAACAGCTGTTAACAGTAAGCTTGTCAGTGTACGAGAAACTGGTGGTAAGTGTAGCGACACACCTGCGGAACGTACCGCGCCGAACGTTCGGCGGCTGAACTTGCAGTCGTAACGTTCCGTTAGTCTTGTTCAGCGCGCTACTCGACTGAACGTTACGTGGTGTCGTCGTCATCAGTCGGTTTCGGTACATGTGGTGTGCAATTGTGTGACGTATTAAATTGCCCAGAATAATGGATTCTGTTACAATATTGGCTATTGTAGAGGGCTTAGAAGAAGAAGAAAAAAGCACACCGAACGTTCAACTACGCGCGCCGAACATGCGGACGCGTAACGCGTCGCTTGCTATGCAAAATACATTGAATGCGTATTAGCGTATTAGCGGACATAATAGCCCGAAGGAAGGTTCGGCGCTACGCCGAACGCGACGTAATTTAGTCTGATGTGTCATAGGGGATTTGAAAAACACTGTGAGCGTATTCAACCGAACGTTCAACAACGTACGTTACGCTGGTGTGTCGCTACACTTAGTTACATAATCTTCGTCATCGTGTCCTTTGTCAGTCATTGACTTGGATGATTTAGAAGAATAAACAATGGGCCTCGTAACTATACCATGACTGGCTTCAATTACTTCCGCAAACGACGCGGGTATTTTATTTCTTAACGTGCGTGAGATAAGGTCTTAATTGGCGTAGGTTAACGGTGGAGATACGTCGGCCACGCGAAATTTATTTAGATTTCGTCAGTTCGCGAATTAAGCTCGAACCAGTGAGCCGTTTGTTTTGCTTTTGCTAAAACGTGTGGCTAATGTAGTGACGTTCGATATTGAAGCTTAGTTTGCTTATTTATTTTATTTTTTTGTGAAAACTGTACCTCTGACTTTCGAACTTACTGAATTTGGACGCTACACAGAGGGCGTACGTAAATCACGTGACGCAATTTTAGATCAATTTTGACCCCGCACCTTGTTTTGTGGTGTCTTACATCCGAACTGCACAGATGGGACCTGGGGTGAAGACGTGAGATGCGACGCATAAAATTTGCGTCCTCGCCCCGTCTTATCTGCGTCGGCTAAGTCCTATCGCTTCAGTACACTTTGTTTGCAACTGAATTGAAAGGACGCCACGTCTTCGCCCCGTCCTCGTCCCACGTCCTATCTGTGTGGCCCGCGCCTGTGTACATAGGGTCTTGCACACGATGTTTTTTGAGCACGCTGACCACGCGCGTAGAATGCAATCAGGAAGCTCAGCAAACAATTCCGCCGGCGCGTTGCAACCTTTGCACACGGTCCTTGCGTTTATAATCTGCTATTATACGCAGAACACGCGCTTATAGAAAACGCGCGTCGTCGGCGGAAAAAAAAAGAAAGCATGGTGGCCATTAGAGTTTGCTGTGCTATGCTACTTTTTGCACACAATTTTACAGAGACTTCTGTTTATTTAAACATCAAACAGTCCATTTTTCTCTTCTTACATTTTTACTTATTACCTCAACCTCCTCCAGGCTCGAACATCCTCAAGTCGCCGCGAGCGCGGCGCGTGCGCACCACCTCCATGTCTCAGCCCAACAAGCGCACTACGGCGGAGAGCATTCTACACGCGGACCGGCGTACCATCTACACGGCGGGCCGCCCGCCCTGGTACAACTGTACCGGGGGACAGGAGGTCGAGCCTTTCCTTATAGGTCAGTTAATCAGTTCCTTCTATCTTCCAGTGTTTTATTTGGTACTGGTTACCCGCCATTGTAAGTGCGGGTTCGTAAGTAATTCCACTGCCCGTGTGTAAACACGATGTCGAAAAGCAGGGACCAAAGCTTCTTGGTCTGTTGAACTTGACCTTTTAATTACTTCAAGTCAAAAGTTTTATTCACTATAAAAACAAAATGTTTACCTTATAAACGTTAAAACTGTCTTCATCATCATCATCAGCCCTTTGACACCCACTGCAGGACATAGGCCTCCCTCATGGTTTTCCAAGCTTCTCGGTCTTGTGTCGCCCGTAACCAGGTCGTCAGACGGGACTTAGTGGTTAGTTTGTACACATGTTTTATTAGAAAGCGTAAAGGCTGATACTCACTGCGAGAACGCGAAAACTTGATAGAAATCACGAAGTGGGATACAGCGGTTTGACATCAGAAGTGGGATCCTATGCTCAAAGGCTCCGTTTCCATTCCAGCAGTGCTTGCTAGAAGTTTCAAAGCCTCATTCTTTTTGCAGGAATATGCGGCGCTAGCGCATCCGGCAAGACAACGGTGGCGGCCAAGATCATAGAAGCTCTCAACATTCCCTGGGTCACCATCGTGAGCATGGACTCCTTCTACAAGGTAAATATAAAAAAAATCTCTAGTTCATGCCCCGGTTGGCCGCCCCATGTATCGCTGGAAGGATGAAGTGGCCAAGGACCAGCGTGAGCTGCAGCCGGGCGACTGGCAAGAGACCGCGCAGGTCAGAGACAAGTGGCGACTTCTTGTGTCGGCGGCCAAGACGCACTTCGGGTGGCTGAACCAGCGGAGTGCCAACGCCAATGGAGAAATTGCGAAAAAAAATTTGATTTAATTGGATAGGCCATGTTAAAAGACTTGATAATTCTGATAAGATTTTTCTGCATGCAACTAATGAATGTCGAGGAAGCGAAAGTGATCTGTCAGGGTCGTGGCAAGTGGCAGTCCCGGTCTCTGCCTACCCCTCTGGAATACCGGCGAGTGTATGAATACTTTAACCAAAGTACATAATAACCTGTTGATAATTAATTACTAGATATGTGATAGAAAAACGCTCCATACAAATCGGGCGTAAACTGTGACGTGACAAGATGGTAGTGACGCCTTTAGCTGTTGTTTTGGTGTTGGTGTGCTGATTGGTACGAGCAATCTGTTATCGATGTAGGTGATATTCATAACTAATCCCGTATGTTTTGTTTTCTCGTATCATTGCTTTTTGCCATCGCATCTCATAAAACAATGTGTTTTTATGTGTCCACATCCATATTAGAAAACGTTTGAAATTCAACAGAAAACTAAATCTAATAAGTTATTAGCCTGCAAAACCACCAAGATAAGATAAGATAAGAATATTCTTTATTGTATACCGGAAAAAATGTTACGGAAACAGCAATGACAAAAGAAAAGATACAATTGGCGGCCTTATTGCTAATAGCAATTTCTTCCAGGCAACCTCATATCATAACATACCAACATTATTTTATTGTTTTATTTTTATTTATTGTATGTTTTCTGTGCCCTCTATGGTATAACATAAAGGCTTCAAAAAAACAATGTCACTCCAACCAATCTAATTTGGTCTCACGTTCCCCAATTAAAAAAAAACCTTTTTATTTTCCAGGTGCTAAACGAGAAACAGCACATAGCAGCGGCCAGCAATGATTACAACTTCGACCACCCAGACGCCTTCGATATGGAGCTGCTAACGCAAGTGCTGCAGCGGCTAAAGGAAGGCAAGAAGGTCGAAGTTCCCATCTACAACTACGTCACGCATGCCAGGGAGAATCGGACTGTAAGTTCGTAGGGAGACGGTCGAAATTCATGTTTGTTGGACACACTTTTGAGATCGTCATGGGAGTCACATAGAGGACTGAGTGGAATCTCTAGCGTTTTTTTTTTTATGTAGTCCCCAAGACATGGGTGTCCCACTGCAGGGCAAAGGCCTCCTTTTAGACCAAGGTTTTCGGTCATTTGGCCGCCGATATTGAACGATATTGATATTTAACCATACTGCATGGAAAAAATCGTGTTGAATGAATCAAAACTCTTTCACTCAAAAAAATGCACAAAAACGAGCTTAATTTTTTATTTTATTTTATTTAGAACAGGTTACAGCCACATTTACCAAATTTTACATACATTACAGATCAGACCTAGCCTATGATCCTAAACTTGTGTACCTAGCATGCATTTAGACTACTTGTAATTTAACCTTAACTTTTTTTTTTCTCAGTCTTTTTTTTTTCATTCTAATCAGTACTTTCCCGTCGATTTTTTCCGAGCACATTTCGGTGATATGGATATTGTAAGAAGTAGTATCATACGGGTATTCGGGCACTTCGGTACTTCGATTTTTGTAATGTCCTTGCCTGGGTACCATAGCACAAGGTATCCTAGTTTGGGACCTGGTCAAGTGATTGTTTCCTGTGCCCACCTATCACTATAGCTACCAATGATCTATACGACTCCTATAAACTCTAAACTCTTTTTACAAATCAGTAACACGAGCAAACTATATAAAGTCAGAAGAACTTAGAAATCGAATAGCTCCGAAATGCGAAAGTTATTCTCCTCCCTTAGCCAAGGTTTTTGCTGGATCGCGGCAAGTGGCAGACCCTGGCCTCTGCCTACCCCTCCGGGATACAGGAGTGAGTTTATTTTATGTGCTGTACTATGTTATCTATTGTTTGTCTCTGATCTTCCAGAAAACGATGTACGGCGCGAACGTGATCATATTCGAGGGCATCCTGGCGTTCTACAACGCCGACGTCACCAAAATGCTCGACATGAAGGTGTTCGTCGATACCGACGCAGACATTCGGCTCGCCCGCCGATTGAGAAGGTAGGCGGAAAGCCGAGTTCGGTACTTGGTTGTTGGTTTTTGTTTGAATTTTCATAGAGATAAATACAAAAAAAAATGACAGTGTCAGTGGGCTGGACACGTATGCGGAGGAACCGATAGTCCATAGGGTGCAAAGGTTCTCGACGCCCACCGGCTCGCTGGACCGGCGATCTGAGGCTGATCGCTGGCAGCGGCTGGATGAGTATGGTCGAGGACAGACGGAAGTGGCGTGCCTTGGGGAGGCCTATGTCTAGCGGTGGACGGGTACATACATTTAATATTTATTTCTGCCAAACTGCATAACAGTAGCCGGCCGGTCGAGTTCCGCTTCGAGAGGTTTGATTTTTTTCAAAAGTCTTAACATAAAAGCAGTTTATGATACACTCAATGACAAAGTACAATTAGTGCAGCTTAAACACTGATAGTAATAAGTTTCCAGGCTGTCTAGCCGTTGCTGTACTTTTAAAATAATAAGGAACAACTATATTTCAAACTTATTAAATTAGATTAGATTAAAACACTTTATTTATTGTACTCACCAGAAAACAAAATACATACTTATCTTTACATACTCGAATTGAGAATAAAGACTAACGGGGTTATTTAATAAAAACACGATTCCTCTAGAACACTCCTCAGAGGCAGATTGAATAATCTGTGGGTACGTCTTTCCCTTTACCCCTCACGGTGGGGCTGGTCCACAAATTTAAAGTCGCTCAGCGTGCTATGGAAAGGGCTATGCTCGGGGATTCTCTGAAAGATCGAATTCGAAACGAGGTGATCCGACAGAGAACCAAAGTCACCGACATAGCCCACCGAATTAGCATGCTGAAGTGGCAGTGGGCCGGCCATATTATCCGAAGAACTGATAACCGATGGGGTAGACGAGTTCTCGAGTGGAGACCGCGGATCGGTAAACGTAGTGTGGGACGTCCTCAGACTCGGTGGAGCGATGATCTCCGCAGGGCGGCTGGCAAGAGCTGGATGAGAGTAGCCGAGGACCGTGCTCAGTGGCGTGCTATAGGAGAGGCCTATGTCCAGCAGTGGACAAGCGTAGGCTGATGATGATGATGATGCATAAGTGTGCTTGTTATTCCTTCCGCAGGGACATAGTGCAGCGCGGGCGCGACCTAGAGGGTGTGTTGAAGCAGTACATGAGCTACGTGAAGCCTGCCTACCAGAGCTACATCGCACCCTGTATGGCGCACGCTGACATTATCGTCCCACGCGGGGGCGAGAACAAGGTTATATTTAATAATGCTACCTGTATACGTCCCACTGTAGGGCACAGGCCTTCTCTCAGACATAGAGATAGATAAATCGTTTTATTTGAATTTCAACGGTTGGAAAACGTGACATTATTAATCGTTTCTCGGCCCCCGCGTTCCAGGCTAGGCCTAGTGTGAGACCACCGTTATCTCGAAAATTATTCACAGCCAAATGTTTCAATATATACAAAGCGTTACACAACTAATTACAACAGCACAAATAAAACGCAGATCAAAACATGAGTACATGAAAAGCAAGAGCACTAAGATTCGCAATACGCAGACTAGCCGTATTGGCCGTCCTAGGCCGCGTAGTACTAGCTGTCTCATCATCATCATCATCAGCCTACGCTTGTCCACTGCTGGACATAGGCCTCTTCTATAGCACGCCACTGAGCACAGTCCTCGACTACTGTCATCCAGCTCTTGCCAGCCGCCCTGCGGAGATCATCGCTCCACCGAGTCTAAGGTCTAGCTGTCTATGTCCTTCATTTACTGAGCTGCACATGATGTTCTACGAAATTTCCAGACTACCCCGTTATCCGGATCATATCAGAATCCGTTCAAATAGTCTGTGGCAAAGGGAAAGTTTTAACCAAACATTATTTAAACTGCCAGTCAGTAACTGCCTCTGAAGAGTGTTTTAGAGGAATCATGTTTTTTTTATATATAACACCGTCCAACATCGGCCGTAATCTTCAGATAAGTTCTCTTGATCAGTTCTTTTTCACAATCTCTTGATAATTTATTTTCTTTGGGATCGACTTCTTTTTCTTGAATAAATTTTAGAGTTCTTCTCAAACTTGTAAAATATTATCTTCTCTCGTTGAAAGTTACCAAAGTGTCGGTAATTCATTTTCTTAAAGTTTGTTGGACAGCGTCTAAAGATTTTCGTTTGCGTATTGCAGGTGGCGATACATCTTATCGTGCAACACGTCCACAAGCAACTGCAGCTGGTAAGCAAACAAATCGCAACACTAAGGTTGGCCTTACAAGTCCGGAAAATTACCTGAACTTTAACATCAGGCATGGCCAACATAGGAGGTACTGGTGAATAATTTTTAACTTTATTTTAAAGGGTGCAGAAATGGAAATTTCACCCTTATTGTTAAAGGCAATCAACGCGTTAACTTAGATCTTTAAAGTATGTACATATGTAACTTAAAAAAAAATCTGCACATATAAGGCCGTAATTTTATTGATCACTAACTTCGAACCTTTTTGACATTAATAGTACATGCATGCAGATGGTACAATAAAGTAATATTTTCCGTGTTTTTCTATTTGGACATATAAATGAGCTTAGCTTAATTTACAAAATTACCAGAATCATTAGCATCATTTAGTGTTATGCCGGTTAGAATGTCGTAGATATTAAGTTCCATTTTAATAAGACCCTCGTCCAGCCGATGCCAGCAATCTGCTTCAGATAGATAGTCCAGCGAGCTGGTGGTCGTCCTACGCTGCGTTTGCCAGCTCGAGGTCTCCACTCGAGAACTTTTGCACCCCATCGACCATCGGCACACCTCATATATGAACAAAACAGAAAGAAAGCGTGCCGTGAGACCCATCTCCAGCAGTAGACGAATACGGACTGATGTGATTGCCCGTAAGAAGTGGAAATGGGCAGGCCGCAAATGCCGTACACTGGATAAAAGATAGGGTGTAAAGACGGTAGTCTGGAAACCGAGAGATGGGCGCAGCAGTGTATGCAGGCAATCGATGACACATACTGACGACTAGAGACCTAGTTATCGCACCAAATCCTATCGGAATCCTGGCTTTTGCGATAGCATGGAATTTTTTAGACGATTGGGAATCGTTCAGGATTTGTTGCGCGCAATATATCAGCTGGCCAAATTGGCGGGAAAGGACTGAAGCCGAAAAGCTCAAGACTAAAACGGAAGGCGTGCATTGAAAGAGACATACACTTGGCATTGGGTGGCTGTAGGTTGAAGAAGATATAATATGTAAAGTAGTTAGATTGATTTACTTATCACATCTTAAGAGAAATTCGTGACAAAAATTACAAACTGTAGGCCGCGCTCAGTGGGACACTTAAGTGATATTTTTAGTTCCATAGAGTACATATTGTTGTATCAAAGGATCTGTCTGTCCGTCTGTCACCAGGCTGTGTCTCATGAACCGTGATAGCTAGACATATGAAATTTTCACAGATGATGTAATTCTGTTACCGCTATAACAAGGAATACTAAAAACAGAATAAAATTATTTAAGGGGGCTCCCATACAACAAACCTAATTTTCTTTTGTCGTTTTTTGCTCGATATTAATAACGGCAACCGATAGACGCCGGAAATATTCAAGTGTTGTATAGATAATGGTACGGAACCCTTCGTGCGCGAGTCCGACTCGCATTTGGCCGGTTTTTTATTGTAGTATTATTTGCCATATGCGTCTACATTTGAAAGCGGTTTCCAATGTGAAATTGTAATATAGTGATTGTGTCGGCAGCGCGGGTTTAAGGTGCGCGAGAAGTTGGCCATCGCACACATCGGCCAGCCCATGCCTGACTCCGTGTTCGTCCTCAAGGAGACTCCGCAGGTCAGGAAAGCGCTACCGCAGTTACCTTTATTTACCACATATTTAGTTCTCTCTCTCTCTCTCTCTCTCTCTCTCTCTCTCTCTCTCTCTCTCTCTCTCTCTCTCTCTCTCTCTCTCTCTCTTTCTTTCTCTCTCTCTCTCTCTCTTTTTATTTATTTTTTCCTCATAGTCACATTCTCTCTTGTACCTTTGTTTGTACCTTAAGACGCAATTTTATTTTAAATTATCTTACATTATTGATTTTCATACAACGTCGGAACTTGTCGCGATAAAATTTTAACCTGCTCAGTCCTAACCCTGAAACTAACAATTGTAAACTTTTTATATACAAAGTCCGGACTGAGGAGGGTATAACAAAAAGAAAATAAAATAGAAAAAGCATTAAAATAGAAAAGTTAAGGCTGGTATTTAAGCTGTATTAAAGATATCAGCTTCCAAAAGTATTATGATCTGAGGCTACAATACATTAATTTGATTTATTCTTTTTGTTGCACTAACCCGTGCTGAGGACAATTTTAAAAACATATTTAGAAGCCAAAAATTCCACCCATGCCGGGACTCGAACCCGCGACCTCTGACTCACCGTGCCAGCGCTCTCCCAACTGAGCTAATGGGCAAGTGCTAGCATCGATGAAATTTCGAACCTCTTTACAAACTTCTTTGTATTACGTACAGACAGCGACATCTGACCGAAGCGATTTACATCACTTGCAGCCCCGAGCAACCCCCTTTGCAGTTAAGTTTTTACATCGGAATGATATCGCTGTACCTACATGATTAACCTAACCTCTAAATAGGTTTTTATAAAAAAAAAAGCAATTGAATACTTTTGGTATCCATTGGAAGTGGTTTAATCGACGCTGATGAAAATCCGCAGGTGAAGGGCCTCCACACATTCATAAGGAACAAGGACACGCCGCGCGACGAGTTCATATTCTACTCGAAGCGGCTGATGCGTCTTGTCATCGAGTTCAGCATATCGCTGATGCCCTACTCCGATGCCTCCGTGGACACACCCCAGGGATTCGCTTACACGGGTACGGTTATGAAATTGAATTTATCGACAGAACGAAACCTTTTACACAGATTTTTAAGGTTCCGTACCTGAAGAGTGCCAAACGGGACCCTATTACTAGGACCTCACTGTCCGTCTGGCTGTCTGTCACCAGGCTGCATCTCATGAATCGTGATAGTTAGACAGTTGAAATTTTCACAGATGATGTATTTCTGTTGCCACTATAACAACAAATACTAAAAACAGAATAAAATAAATATTTAAGCAGTTCCCATACAAGAAACGTAATTTTTTTGCCGTTCTTTGCTCGATATTAATAACGGCAACAGGTAGACGATTGAAATATTCACAGAATATTCAGTTCTAGATTCGCTTCAAAGATAAATAAATTAAATTAAAATGAAATAAATATTCCGTACAACAAACGTGATTTTTTGCCGTTTTTTCTCGATGTTTGTGTCTAATGTTATATAAATAATTATACGGAACCCGTCGTGCGCTTAAATATTATAGTTTAGTTTCATAAGAAAAGTTACGGCTGGTATTTAAGCTGTATTAAAGATATCAGCCTCCAAAAGTATTATGATCTGAGGCTACAATACATTAATTTGATTTATTCTTTTTGTTGCACTAACCCGTGCTGAGGACAATTTTAAAACCTATTTAGAGGCTAAAAATTCCACCCATGCCGGGACCTCTGGCTAACCGTGGCAGCGCTCTCCCAAATGAGCTTGCGCTCGCCCATTACCTCAAATTTCATCTTTCCCGTACTAATAGTCTCTGAGCTAGGCCGCGGACAGACAGACGGACGAACATGGCGAAACTAAAGGGTTCCTGGTCGACTACGGAACCCAAAAACTGAGTATATCATAACAAAAATATATCTAAAAAATGTCCCTGATTTTACTTTCTAGCGACGCCTTTTTACCAAAACTTTACTCATTATTTTACTATCACTAATAATTTTAAAACGTGCCAGCAAGAAGGGTACGAGATGTAAAAGCAGCCTTAACTCCTGAACTGCCCTCGCGGAATGGAACGTATAGGTGGCCCATACTAAGTTGGACACAGATCTGTGTCGCGGCAGACGAATGGTTAACTTGTCTTTCTCGTCTAATCCGTTATCCTCTCCGGACCTCGCGCGTGGCAAATAACTTGAGTTAAACCTGTTTTTTAGGGCGTAAATGCAACGTTCAGAAAATCTGCGGCGTCTCAATACTGCGCGCCGGAGAGACGATGGAGCAGGCCGTCTGCGACGTCTGCAAGGACATCCGCATCGGCAAGATCCTCATACAGACCAACCAGCAGACTGATGAGCCCGAGGTACGTATGAGAGAGAGAGGTACAAAAATTCTCTGAGCGCGAGAGAAAAAATCATTCATTCACTCGCTTTTTAATAGATAATTTTCATTTTTTTCTTGTCGCTATTTAGCCGTTCTCGGAAACCTATTTGGTTTTGCTAGCGACGATCGCTCTATACTTCTATTCATTCATTCTATCTATCACTCACTCACTCACTCACTCACTCACTCACTCACACACATTTTTAATGGTGGCTTGCGAGCGACCGAAAAGCCCAAGGTTAATCTCCTGCTTTGTGTTCCTCAAAAGAATACATTTATTCAACAGTCAACCGGGATTTTGTAACATCCTAACCCCCGGTTTCTCGTACCCTAACGATCTGTTAATCTCTACTGTTAACAGCTATCAGTCGGCCAAAGTGCGTAAAAAAAACAAGCGGTAGTTTTAACAGTAGATTAACTTTATTCTTTATTCTCCGAACCCATCGGCCACCATCGCCCGCAGCTGTACTGCCTGCGGCTGCCCAAGGACATAAAGGACTACCGCGTGGTGTAGGGCGTCTTAGCTATTTTACAGTCATTCATACCAAAACGTTCAAGTAACTTTTCGATATAGTTTTTCTGACTCAGCTTCAACTCACTACTAGTACGATCTACTTTGATGCCTAGCATGTGTTTAACCGCACCTAAATCTTTAATAGTAAAGTTAGATGCCAGTGACGATTTCAACTTCTTAGCCAGTTCGTCACAATTGTAGAAAACAAAAAAATCATCTACGTAAAGGGCGATAATAATGGTTCGCTTACCCACTCGGCGACTAAAGATGCAGTTCTCATGCTTGCTTTGCGTGAACTTCTCTGCTAGTAAGACTTCCTTTACCTTATCGTACCAGGCACGAGACGCCTGTTTCAACCCGTACACGGCTTTCTTGAGTCTGTAGACTTTATGCTCATTGCCTTCTCTTATAAACCCTTCTGGCTGTGACATATAAATTTCTTCTGTCAAGTTACCATTCAGAAAGGCTGTTTTTACGTCGAGGTGATCAATCTTCAGATCTAACTCGACTGCAAGAGACAATAGCATTCTTAACGAGCTGTGTCGTACCACTGGAGAGTACGTTTCTACATAGTCGATTCCGAACTTTTGGGTAAACCCCTTTGCAACCAATCGCGCTCTATAACACACTATTTTTCCAGTAGCATCGCGTTTGATTTTAAATATCCACCGATTCTTAACAATATTCTTATTTGTCGGTCTGTCAACTAGCTCCCAAGCCTCATGCTTATTAAATGAATCAATTTCATCTTGCATAGCTTGCCGCCACAAGTTGCTATCACTCGATTGGAAAGCTTCTTTGACAGTTGTGGGCTCATTCACCTCTAACTCGAGCACAGACATTGTCCTCGGTACTCTCGGCCGTAAGTTATAGGCTGGCCCATCATTAGATGGTTCCCGTGGTATGCCACCTGTCTCAGTAGATGAGCTCGGCCCTTGCTCGACCGCTTCGAACCAGACTTCAGGTACTACCGGCCTCTCCGCCTCAACCTCAATCTCAGGTTTATCCTCCTCGTGACTTTCTTCAATGATGGCACCGTCATCACTTGTCGGAAAGAATATCTCCACGGACTGCTTACTCTTGACACCTGGGAATTTTATGTCATTAAAAACAACGTCACGACTTCGAAAAACTACCTTTTTCTCTAAATCGTAGAGCCTATACCCATTATTTTCATAACCAAGAAATATACAACGTGTACTTTTTGGTTCAAGCTTATTTCGCTTCACTTTGTCAACATGAGCATGAGCTTCGCAGCCAAACACACGTAAGTGTTTCAAGCTCACTTTGTTACCTGTCCAGGCCTCCTCAGGAGTTTTCCCCGAGAGCCTTTTCGATGGTGACAAATTTATTAAATGCGCTGCGGTATTGGCAGCTTCAGCCCAAAATTTGTGGTCTAGATTTGACGTGTACAACAGGCACCTTACTTTTTCTAATAACGTCCGATTCAGCCTTTCCGAACTGCCGTTCTGTTGCGGGCTGTAGGGAACAGTTACCTGGTGAACTATCCCTTTACCTTTCAAAAAATTTTTAAAGTCTCTGTTCACGTACTCGGTCCCGTTATCCGACCTCAAAATTTTTACTTTATCACCAGTTTGAGTTTCAACTAAATTAATAAAGTTTTTCGTGTATGCACTCACCTCGCTCTTACGCGCCAGGAAATACACAAATACCTTTCTCGAATGATCATCCAAGAACGTCAGGATGTATCTTTTGCCTCCAAGCGAATTCACCGGCAACGGACCACACAAATCGGTATGGATTAATTCCAATCGTTTTGCAGCCACAGACTTCTCAGGATTGCTAGGAAAAGGGAAACGGGCTTGTTTTCCTTTTAAACAAACCTCACATGCAACGTCCTTACAAGGGTCCTCCTGAAAACTAATATCATTAGCAAGTCCCTGCCTCAAAAGCTTCATATTATTACCACTTAAGTGGCCAAGTCTTTGATGCCAAGTCACTGTGCTAATAGTAAGATTTGCCCTTGTACTGCAAGTCTGAAGTTTATACGCACCTCCCACGTCATTTGCCTTAATTGGTAAATCGGTCAAATTGGAAATTGTACAGCCATTAGTATCAAAATTTACAGTACTACCCTTCTTAATCAAGATTCCAAGCCCGCTCCAGTACTGTATGCTGACAAAACAAGGTTTCCCGAAGAATGCTTTTCGTTGCGACAGTCCTTCTTCAGATGTCCTTTTTGTTTACAATTCCAGCACCACGGTTCTCTCTTCCGACCAGAATAATTTTTCGCTTTTGACTCTACCTTGTGCTGTTGTGCTTTTCTCGTTCCGGAGTCACTTCCAGAAGCGCATTTTCTATTAGAAAACAAGCACTCACTCGAATCTCCACGAGTAGACCAATGTTGATCCTGCAGCAGTTTGGATTTTACTAGATCGGATGTAATGGCAGTTCCCGAATGCTCCAATGCCATGATCATGGGCTCGTACTGCGATGGTAAACCTTTAAGCATCAGTGCACCAAGAAACTCGTCATCAACAGGTTTGTTCATATTCGCCAATTGCTGCGCTAATGACAAAATTTCATTGACGTAAGCTTCCATGCTATTGAAGTTTTCAAGTTTGACAGCGCACAAGTTCTGAAGTGTACGAACTCTCGAACCAAGTCCTTTGTCATCATACGCACGTTTCAGTGCATTCCAGGCGTCTTTCGCCGTATCCGCCGACATCAAGTGTGAAAAACATGACTTTTCGACGCTCAAACAAATCTTAGATTTAGCTATTTCGTCATGTCGTTTTCTCACCTCAGATGTTGTATTGTCATCCTTACCGTAACCGCATATACAGGTCCATAAATTGTCGTGAATCAATGCATTTTTCATCACAAATTTCCACTCGACGTAATTTTCACGTCCGCGTAATTTTTCATGAGAAAAATTTTGATTTTTGCTTTCCGACATATTTACAACAACCTTTCACTATTTTGTGCTAGTCCATAACCTTTTATAAAGTGATTTAAACACGCATTTAGTGGAAAATATACAATAGTATTTATTCAGCACAAGAAGAAAAAACAGAGTACTACATAAAACAACATGTCAATCAAACAATGTCGAGATGCGATCGGCCAGGATTAAAACAAGGTTCAGCCAGTCGGTGATGAAACCTCTAACAGCTATTCTATATATACATTTACTCTGAATCTCGGAAACGGTCCCAACGATTCTCATGAAATTTAGTATGCAGAAGATTTCGGGGACGATAAATCGATCCAGCTAGGTTTCATTTTTGGAAGACGTCGTTTTATCCGTGTTTTTAGACAATGAAAAACTGCTAAAATGTCCTTAGAATACAAAGGTAAATATCACCACCATCTTCAAGGTTGTAGTATAGCTCGGGTGGGAAATCGGGCGGTCCCGAAACCAGAAGACGAAGAGAAGAAGTTCGAGCCTGTCTAGAGTCCGATTATTTTTTCCTTTTTTTTCATCGTATCTAAATATAATTTACAAAAAACACTATTTTCCAAAAAAATAAAAAAGTCATCCAGGTACTATTCTGTATTCTCCGAACCCATCGGCCACCATCGCCCGCAGCTGTACTACCTGCGGCTGCCCAAGGACATAAAGGACTACCGCGTGGTGGTGATGGACGCGACGGTGGCGACGGGCGCGGCGGCCATCATGGCCATCCGCGTGCTGCTCGACCACGACGTGCCCGAGCACCACATCAGCCTTGTCTCACTGCTGATGGCCGAGATTGGCGTCCACAGCATCGCGTACGCGTTTCCTAAGGTGAGACTTCGTCCGTTGCCCGAATAACACCGGCCGACCATCTTTCAGAGTTTACTTACTTACATCGATTAAAAAGAGGTCTTCAGTGGCGACTTCGAGGTCTTCCCATCCCAACCCGAGTGCTTTCGCCTCTGACGTAGCTGATCGGCGCCAGGTGGTTTTTGGACGCCCCCTCTTTCGCCTTCCCAGAGGTTGCCATAGAAGGCTCTGCTTAGTTTGATGTTGGTCTGACCTAACTAATTTTGTAGATTTTAATTATCGTAATAATTATGTTTCCGTGTGGCGCCGGGTTAAGAATAGCGTCACTCCATTTCCTTCCGTGGATGTCGTAGAAGGCGACTAAGGAAATCAATTACCAGGAGACGGGCAGCAGCGTCTTCCTGAGATTCCAACCGCATACTGCGATCGCCAACCCGCCTGCCAAGCGTGGCGATTATGGCAAAACCCCTCGTGGTTATGAAAACCACGAAGGAGGCCTGTGTCCTGCAGTGGGCGTCAGATGGCTGATGATGATAAATAATTATTAATACCTACCGCTCTTAATAAAAAAATAAATGCGTGTTTCGTATTCCACAATTCAATTCTTATTAAATAAATACATAATTTTAGTAATTTTCCCTCACTGACATAATGCCTATTGAAGGCGCAAAATCGGCCGCTATGGAAATCTACTTTGAGAGCTCTCAAAACATAGGGCCTATGACCTCAGTGAGGGATAACGGGAACTGATGATGGTCTTGTTCCAGGTAAAAATAGTGACGTCAGCCCTAGACCCAGAGATCAATGAAAAGTTCTACGTGCTCCCCGGCATTGGGAACTTTGGCGACCGCTACTTCGGCACTGAACCGGCCGACGAGGAGTGACAGAGAGGTGCGCGCGTGCGAGAGAGACGGTTAGATGCCGCCGAGCTTACGCTTGAAGGGGGTGGTGAGCAGATATTGTTATGTTAGCGTCTTCGATAAGTGTATGGTATTATGCAGTCTGCCTAAGCCTCAGGGAGTCAGGCGTGAGTTTATGTATAGAAATGCAGGACCTATTTATATTTTCATCAGTCAGATTTTATCTGGGTGTAAACAAGCAATTTTTTTACATCGAAGTCAAGAACGTTGATATCGTGTTACTTAAATTAACTAGATGATAAATGCATAGACATTACTTTCCGTATTTAAACGACTTTTATCAGCGGTTCGTTTACATTTAGACAAAACATCTATTTCGTTTCATTCGGCTGTTGTCTATATGTAAACAAACCGTTGACGAAAAAAACATTAAAATACCGAAAGCAATAATGTTGATCAAGTTATTTGCTCGTTTACGGCCAGACAAAAGCTAAATTAAATAAAGTATACTTAATCTGCATCGGCTCACCGTGCTACAAACAAATCGCTATGGAATGTATGTTGTTAAGGCGGATCGACCTCATTCGAAATAATGTAACACCTGAATAACAGCAAACTTACTAATACTAGGTAACTAGTAATAAATTGTTGATACTAGGACATCATAACAATATGGTGTAATATTTTTATTTGCAGGGAGTGAATTGAAACTAGCTATTAAATACAAGAGAAATTTGATTTATCCCAACACTAATGCTGTACTTAAGTATTTTTTGCATAGTATCTCGAAATTTTGTACTTTTTAATAGCTACTTTTAATCGTAAAAATCTAGTCGTCACACCATCATCCATTTGATCTCCAACACGTTGATGGATGTAAACAGACTGAAATAGTTTTATGCAATGCGGCAATCGCATTGAAAGCGTTCGCCGAGATTAGCTTTCAATGAAATTGCGCAATGGCATTGCAATGTATTTAGACGTTTCAATGCCATTGAAACAATGAAATTGCAAGCAATATTGCACTGCAATTGAACCGTGCAATAGCACTACCCAAAACAATTAGTACAAAGCAGTCACAAAAATACGTTGCCAAAGAACGGTATGTTCCTAAAATAGCTAAAGTTCCAACTAACCAAGTGTACAAACTAAAAACATTCAGGGAGAAAACACATTTTTGTTAAAGCTGCTGTTACGCCTGTCGTGCTATCTCGTTCGCACAATCTAACGTTTTAGTGATTTTAACAAAATTTGTGCACCTTTGAAGAATGTCTTGAATGTCCGTATTTTCATTATCTGTCAAACCCTCAGACCACATGTATCAATTTTTTTTTACCAATCATTAAAATTTTACATTAGGCGAGCGAAACAGCATGCCAGGCTTAGCACCAGCCTTTAGTAAGACAATGTACGGACCCCTCTGTGCGCGGGACCGACTCGCACTTGGCCGCTTTTTATTTCTTTTGTGTTAAGGCCCATATTGTAATTTAATCTGTATAATTCTAAAGGGCCTGATCGGAACACCATAAAAATGGTTTTAAATGTTCTTTTCAAGGGCATAATCTCGCGGGTTAAGATAGAAAATACAATAAAATCTCACCCACTAATATTTGGTTAATTCCCATCCGAACACATACTTCCATAGTGATTTACTTATTTTTACCTACTTACTAAAATATTTTCAACTGACTTCTCAATACCTATAGAAAGGTAACTTAGTATATACCTACTGTAAGAATATTTACTTAAGTGTGTAGGAACTAATGGTTATACCAGTGATTGTTAAAAAAAAAAAAACTGCGGCCAGCGTAAGGTGCGTTCACACACTCTGACTTACTCGACGCGCCGCGCAATCCGCTGCACTGTAAAGATTAGATTTGTTCACGTTACGAGTACAGCGAGCCGGGGGCGTGCGATACAAATTAAAATAATCCAAGAAACTTCCATACGAGTGCAATAAGTACAGCCTTTTGACGTCGAAATTCACCGGCTGGTCTCTAATCTTATAGGTTCAAGGATTATTTTAGATTGAAAACCTGACGCTTGCCCGCACCTTGGAAATTCACCGGCTGGTCTCTAATCTTATAGGTTCAAGCATTATTTTAGATTGAAAACCTGACGCTTGCCCGCACCTTGGAAATTCACCGGCTGGTCTCTAATCTTATAGGTTCAAGCATTATTTTAGATTGAAAACCTGACGCTTGCCCGCACCTTGGAAATTCACCGGCTGGTCTCTAATCTTATAGGTTCAAGGATTATTTTAGATTGAAAACCTGACGCCTGCCCGCACCTTGGAATGTGCCGGCGATGCTCGGGCGTCACTATTGCCGATGGGTAGTACTGAACTCGCTCTAATTGGCTGGCACAGTTGGCAAGCTCCGCTCCCCTGGCACAATTGAGCATGGGATTTGGAGTTAGAGAAATTTTTGGAGCTGAAGATCTATGCTTTTTACTACAATATATATGTACATGCTTGCCACTATGTGTTGTTTTGTAAGTGTTGTGTTGTTTAGACCGATTGAGGCGTAATTCTACTCATCACACTGAACAACTTTTAATTTACATTCGCGAAAAATAAGTACTTTCGCTTAGATTTTTTGTTGACATCTGAAAAAGGGCAGGACTGTTTGCACACGGCGCGTCGAGTTATCAGCTGTGTGTGAATGTAACATTAGATGAACTATTATTCTAACGAACCTAGTGCTTAACTGTAAT
The DNA here is from genome assembly GCA_947308005.1 of Yponomeuta malinellus. NCBI lineage: Eukaryota > Metazoa > Arthropoda > Insecta > Lepidoptera > Yponomeutidae > Yponomeuta > Yponomeuta malinellus. The sequence continues at coordinate 1,576,681 of OX371004.1, forward strand.
TTTATACCAGCCAGTAACAAATCAACTACATAAATAATTTTACTAAAATAATTGCAACTACACAAGTAACTGAGGGTGCTTTTGAATTTATCGTATTATATACGTAGTTAGTTACAACTCTAACGTATTGTGTGACTGTTTTACGTAAGTATTAAATTTTCACCTTTTGATTTGATGTACTTACGCGATAATATCACGATTTGAATGATTTTATTCCATTCCGATAAAAAAAGTTATAACAACGTAGATAAAAAAAATTGGTATTTAGTAACTGCCATTTTTTAAATTTTAATAAATTAATTATTGTTCAGTATTAAGAATAACTTAATTGAACACCAAGAATTGTTTTTTCCTCATTATAAGACTAATATTATTAAATATTTAACTAGGAAATTGGCAACGCATAATTAAAATTTAATTTGTGTGTGTTTATAGCAAACACAAGTAAAATTGCTTAGAGTTTTTGATATTAGTTGTATTTTAGACTCCTATTTAGTTGTTGAAGTTTTTAGTTGATGAATTTTGTTGTTTCTCATTTAGTTACGTATATTTAAATTAATTTTATGCTAAGGAAATATGTCGAAACAAACCTGCAAATTGCTCCCAAGCTTTGATACTTATATCAATATACATAAGGTCAAAAAAGGTTTCATAGAATCTTAACTTTATACTTAATATAAATTCAGTATTTAAATTAATTCTTAAAGTGGCCGCTGAAATTAATTGGTTCGAACTACAAATATGGGTCATTTTAAAACATCACTGAAATGTAATTATGATTGCAGTCAAACGAAATTATGTAAAAGCATTGTTGCACAAGTATGGCGTACGGAATGGTGTAAATTATATTAATAGGAACTATTACTAGCATCAAGTAATACCTGTGTATTTAAAAAGAAAATGAAACCAAAGTGAGCAATGAAAGTAATCGGAAAATATATATAAAAAAATAAATGAGAAATATTTCAACTGTACCATTTTATTTATTTAAAAACCGAAATCATTAAGATGACACAGCATTAAGTCAAGCAGCTTTAAAATCGTAATGTAACGTCATACACTTTATTATATATTTCAAATCAGGATACAAGCCTTCTCTCAAATAAGAATAAAAATTCAAAATAATTACATAAAAGATTCCCCACACATAGTCCTGTATCCTATGACACCAATATAATATTTTTTTAAATTTGTTCATACAGGTGAAGCGTATTTAATCATCGTATAGTTATTTATACGGATTGTATGCACATTCACCGGTTACTCGCTCTATCCTGTAGTTGAGAGAAAATCCCAGAAAGAGAGTGCGTGTTCCCGATTTTTGTAAAGTTCATACTACGCAACTTCATCCACATAAAGACGTTATGCACAGTGACCAACCGGTTATTTTTTATACGTATTGGGAACAAATGAGAAAGGTTCTGCCGAGTGTTACTGTTGGCCTAGTTACTATTATTTACAAATTGCAAAACAAACTCTAATTGGGGTGTTTCAGGAATTGCGCAAACGTTAGGTAAAATAAAGCTAGCTTTTAAACGTTAGCTTAAATCACATAATAAAATGTTAACTAAAGTTTACTCCAGTCATATCTGCTCGCAAGTGTCGATGTAACGTTGCAGCATGAACTCCATCTGCTCGGACTTCGGCGTCTGATGCTCTTGCTGCTGTTGGTTCTTTCTGGAAGTGGCAAATAGGATTTTTCGGGGATTTAGGAAATTGAGTTAATCGGCTATGTCATCGGCTATGCGTATGTTACATGAAATGGGGCCCTAAACGAGCGCTGATCATGCGTGCGTTAAGAAAGCCGAGAATCATGCGCGCCCTTTTAACTCTCATCTGACGCCTAATTATGCGCAATTATGTTGGAATCCTGACGTTTGCAATTAGTATGGAATGTGAGAACTAGACGTTAAGAATCAAGATTACTATATTCTTTATTGCAAATCATGAATTAGAAAATTAATTGCATAGCATTGTTACAAAGTCGAACTTATCTCTAAGAGTGATCTCTTCCAGCCAACCTTAGCATAGGGTGTTTAAACTGAGATAACGGGAAAAAGGGAGAAATATTTATAACTACATAAATAAGTAATAGTAAGATAATATAATCCATTTCCTTCCGTGGATGTCGTAGAAGGCGGCTAAGGAAATAAATTACCAGGAGACGGGCAGCAGCGTCTTCCTGAGATTCCAACCGCATACTGCGATCGCCAACCCGCCTGCCAAGCGTGGCGATTATGGCAAAACCCCTCATGGTTATGAAAACCACGAGGGACCTGCAGTGGGCGTCAAGTGGCTGATGATGTAATACTTTTGATAATATAAGATAATATACAGATCAGTGCGCGTAATACAGAAAGAAGAAAAGCTTTTCTCGAGGCGTGCTTGCTAAGCGCACTGGTCGACTAAATCAAACACGAAAGAGACCCGTCCAATCGGAGATCCAGCAACTAGCGCCAACAGGGCTTTCATCAACGATCAGCTCCTATATTGCGCGCACCAAATCCTGAATTCCATAATAATTGTTACCGCAAACGTCAGGATTCCGACAGGATCCGGTGCCGCATAATTAGGCTTTTGCCCCATAACAAAGGAATGGAAGAGACTTTTGTTAGTGTATTTTTCCGGGATAAAAAATAAACTATCCAGACTATAATCTGTCTCTGTACAAAATGTCATCCGGATCCGTTCAGCCGTTTTTGCGTGAAAGAGTAACAAACATCCATCCATACATACAAACTTTCGCGTCTATAATATTAGTAAGGATTTGAAAGAGTCGGTAAGTTCAATTATCAAATTTTTTAACTTTCTTACTTGTAAAACTCTTCGCATTCTTCCATTGAGATGTCGCCACTCACGATTCTGGCGCCAAAACCGCTGTAGTAAGAACCGTAGCGTTGCTGAAAAACAACAAACAGATACAAATTGAAATCTGTTGTTAGCATCAATAGAAAAGTAAAATAGATGAACAATTGTTTATTGGCACACAAAATTATTCAAAATATTAAAAGTGTCTTCAAGTCAAGTTCAAGGTTGATTCCCGCCCATTGACTTGGTTTCCATGTTACGCCTATTCTTGATGATTGGTAACAGGTATTCCACCGAGTAAAGAAAAACGTCGTGAAATCCCCCGGTCTTGAGGTATTTCCCTCTCCTTTGTGAGAGTAAAAACCTCTATAAATCACGACTAAGGCCGACTTGCACCACTTCTTAAATGTCACTTAAGTCGCCATTTAAATCGACTTTTGTGTGAAGAATTTTAGCTAAATACTGTTTAAGCCACATTTGAGAAAGTGGTGGGAGTCGGCCTAAAACATAGCAGTCTTACACATGAAACACATATTTACGTCCGCCATTTTGAAAATTTTCCAAAATGGCGGACAATAACGAATTAATAATAAACTCCACACAACACTATCACTTGACCTGGTCCCAAACTAGGATACTCTGGACTATGATAACCAGGCAAGGACATACGCCTTCATTTGGCGCAATCAAAATGGCGGATCGCTGATGCCCCTGGGCTGAGATAGCCCACGCCGCGGCGTCCATACCGCGCGCGTAGTAAGCCTTCAGGTCGGATGTGGCAAGGACTTGCTACGGGTTTGATTCCCAATTGATTGCCAATGGCAAGGTTTATGTTTCTTGCGTCTATGAATTTGCAGCAGGAATGCCACCAGGGGGCTGTTTCATGGAACGACTATTCATGGTTTACTATGACAATTCGTTGTACATTGCGAAGGAAGACAGCTATGCAATGTACATCGAATTGTAATAATTAACTATGAATTGTAGTTTTATGAAACGCGGCCCAGGTGAAAAAGAACTTCCCGGGTTAATCCGCGAATCTTATTATGCGGAGGAATTTTTCCCTATTAATCAACAAAAACTGTTACAAATCACGACAAAAACATAGTAGGTGACCATTTCTTCCACATTCAAAAATTTGTAGAATTCAGGGTGAATTGGCGCAATTGAAAAGGGTGGATAAGATCGGTGGTAGCCTAGTGGGTAAAACATTGGACTCGAAAGCGAGAGACCCAGGTTTGATTCCCAGTGCGGGCATGTACCTATGTTTTCTAAGTTATGTACATTTGTGAAGTTATAGTAGCAATACCACTCGCTAATGGTGAAGGAAATCAGTGAGGAAACCTAGCTATTCACATAACTCAGCGCTTGAAATCGCCAATCCGCGGTGGGCACGCGTGGTGATTAAGCCCATACTCTCTCCCTGAGAGAAGGCCTGTGCCCTACAGTGGGACGTAATAGGTTGCCCATAAAAGGCTGGATCGAACTGTAGCAATAAATATTTTTTAATGACTCGCGACGCTCATACACAGCAATATATTAAGCGGGTCTTACCGCGATTATTTATTACGTACAATTTAATTACCTTAGATTTCCGACGTTCCGGCAACGTTGCAGCTGCCGTGGTCACCGGTGGACTAAAGTGGCGATTAATTATTGTTGATGTTATTATTGTTATTGTTGATCAATTATTGTAGTGAGGGTAGGTGGTCTACCCTCAAGTCACTCTTAATTTTTCGCAGCGGGCCGACACACAAATCGCGGTTAGATCCGTTTAATATATTACTAAAGCCTATATACGAGTACGTCCCACTCTAGGGCACAGGCCTTCTCTCAGGGAAAGAGTATGGGCGTAATCACCACGCTCACGCGGTTGTTATTGCGACATTTGTTACTATTTGCCGTGTGGCGCCGGATTAAGAATAGCGTCACTCCACTTCCTTCCGTGGATGTCGTAGAAGGCGACTAAGGAAATAAATTACCAGGAGATTGAAAACGCACACTGCGATCGCCCACCCGCCTGCCGAGCGTGGCGATTATGGCAACACTCTTCAAGGTTAGAAAACCATGAGGGAGGCCTGTGTCCTGCAGTGGGCGTCAAATGGCTGACGAAGAATAGAAACCGCCCCCGGGCTGAGCTAGCTACCTGCACAAGCTTGGAGAGCGTTTGGTCGGCGACCGCGTTGGCGGCCGCGCGGAGCCCCCGCGCCGCGGCGTCCACACAGCGCCCGTAGCACGCCGCCAGCTCCTTCAGCTCCGTGCCGGCGCGGCCCGGGACTAGCTTCAAGTTGAGCCCGGCGATGGGGCACGTACCCTGTTGGTTTGGAGATCAGATCGTTCATATCTGTCGAAGGACCGATAACCGTTGGGCTAGACTGGTTCCGGCGCGGAGACCGCGAATCGGCAAACGTAGCGTAGGACGCCCTGTGACCAGGAGCGACGATATTCGCAAAGCGGTGGACGGTGACTGGAAAGCGAGAGCCGAAGATCGGGCTCAGTGGCGTGTCTCGGAGGGGGCCTATGTCCAGCGGTGTACTGACACCGGCCGATGGTCAGGACCATAGATGTAGCCTGTGGTGTGTCTAAGTTGCCACAAAACGCAGCTGACTCAGCTAATACAATCTCGATTAGACAACCTACCTGAAATGGATTAGACCTGTTAAATGTCATCATACGAAAATAGGAGCCAATGAAAAAATAACATTTGAGCAGATCGTTGACAAACTAGAATAACGGAGAACTGCTGTTTGTCTCACAAACATAATTATTCACATGTCATTTCTTGAGACCCATTTTGGCAGACATAATAATTGTTTTGCTTAAATTAAGATCACCAAAAGGAATGTCGTATTACCTGATCAATGATAAACTTCATCATGAGGGTGAATCTTCTGCTGTCGTACTGGTCCCATTCGTTGGTTATCACCACGCCTCCCAGCATGTTGTAGCTGTGAGTAGAAAGGTAAGATACTTATACAATATACCTTCACACCCACACCCTCAGGAGCGGGTAGAGGCACTTTGCATAGGCACTAATTTATTTGTGAGTAGAGAGTACGATTTGTTGGGTATTAATGTGGTATTAATATCCAATTACATGGTTATTTACAGGAAACAATATTAAACTCGAGTCGTGGAGTTAGACCACAGTAAGTGGGTTAAATATTGCTGTGTATACTGTGCGAGTGAAAGGCAAATAATGGGGAACTAATTCTAACTAAGAAAAATTCAGAAAAAAAATTATTCCCGTTTTTACAGGTATCAAAAAATACGAAATATCAAGTTATTCTAATAATAAAAAAACTTATAAGATTTAGTCTTTTCATTCAATTCTAAAGGTTTTCTTAAGGCTGTAGACGCATAAAAACTTAAATATTGATAAACGTCACGTGACGATAAAAACGGGACGTTGTGACGTCATAGCTAGAGCCCGATTTGCATGGCGCGTTTTTGTACCACGTGACTAGAATGACGGTTATATACCTATCATGAAAAGTGTTAGAAGTAAGGAACAAATAAACACGGTTATTTATCTTTTAACATGGCATATCCAATGAGATTAAAACATTTTTTGTACAAGTTTCCATTGTTCATTCCCTTTCCTAAATTAACGCAAAAAAATAGTACCATTCGTACTCACACATTGGCCATGTACATCTCATGGCCTGGCGGCACACACACTTTGTAACTCCGATCCAAGTTGTAATTCTTCAAAAAGAACAGACAACTAGTGACGTCCCACATGTATCTATTAATTCTGTCGCTGTCTTTCCAATCGCTCCCAGAAAAATAACTCTTTTGGTCACAGCTGTTACAGTAATAAGGCATTAGTAACATCTGACACCGGTAGCTCAATCTCTCTTTGAAATCTGCGGTTATTTTCAATAGTTTCGCGAACAGTTTAATCTCTCTAGCGATGTCGGATTTAAAGATGGCGTCGTAGCCTTCCCGGTAAGGCCAGATTAGGAAGCATTCGCAGTTCAAACGCTGGGATATTTCTAGGCATTTCTTTATCTGAGCCGCAGCGTGGGTGAATGTTGTCGCGTCGTTGCTCGTGATGGCTCCGGATGCATATCTGGAACGAGACGCAATTATTTTTATCTGTTACTCGTTCCCTATGGCCGCTGTTATTCGTAGCCTAGTGCAAACGTTCCAAATGGTGTATTTTTAATCTCGATAAAAATCCATCATAGAGTCGGACATACTTACATACATACACACGATTCAAAGACATCCTCCTTTTGGGCTTCGTCGCAGTCGGGTAAAAAGCCTGTCTCCGTAACCTACCCGTCGGTCGGCCGCAGGTGGCTGGGCTTTTTCTGCACTAATATTGAGTCTCTTACCTCGTAAGTCATCATCATCATTCAGCCACAAGAAGTCCACTGCTGGACATAGGCCTCCTCCATGGATTTCCAAAAAGACCGGTTGGAAGCGGCCTGCATCCAGCGCCTTCCTGCCACTTGGATGAGGTCATCTGTCCATCTTATGGCTGGTCGTCCTACGCTGCGCTTGCCGATATGTGGTCCAAATTCGAGAACTTTTCGGCCCCATCGGCCATCAGTTCTGCGTGCTATGTGCCCCGCTCCCCGTCAAAAATTGTTATGAGCTTATTGAGTTGACGGTTAAACTAGTACTACCTAGCATGCGAGTGCAGGTCAGGCGCGATCCACAGCGGTTTGACGTGCGTGCGCTGGACCAGCTCCTGTATAAGCTCCACGACCTCGTCCCAGTTGGCGCGGCATTCCTCCCAGCTCTCCGTTCGGGGCAGGAGGTCGCTGTCGAAGGCCGTCCAGTATTTTACGCCTGGAAAAAAGACAAATTACGTTTTAAGGGGCTCCATCGTGGGTTACTACTATGGGTTTCGTCGGACTCGACGACGCGTGTCGCGCGTCTTGTCAGTCGACCACCGGAGCCTGAGGATGCCTCGTGTTAGAGGCGAGACGCGTCGCAACGTATTGTTGTCGGTGGTGGTGTGTTTATTTCTTGCTTCTGCTTGAAAAATTGGGAGGGAGGTCGGTGCATTAACTAACCGCATGGTGCTTGTGGGATTTTGGCGGAATTTAGCAAAGTAATTTTCACTTTTTAATTCTATTATGGATTTCCGCAAAGTAACGCCTGACTCCATACAATGCGTGCAGATTGTGATTTTTTGGTTTGGACGAAAGGACCCACGGCACAGAGTCTATGATAGATAGCTAAATGCTACGCGGCCCGCTGGACCTATTAGTTGTTAAAACTGCATGGACCGAAAGGTTGCGCCAGGTTTACATTGACCTGTTTTATTGGCTGATTAGTAATAATAGTAACCAGGCAATAATATCACTAACTATAGGAATACAAGCAGACCGAGACCATTTGTACGAATCAAGTCTTTTTCGATACCAACCTCTTGGTAGTTAAATGCGTTAATGGCTAGACCAACGTGGTCCGTACCCAATTTAGTGCAGAAGTCGAAGCAAGCCCTGATGCAGCACTTGTGGTTCTCCAGTGTATTGGTGCGGTCGTCCCACGGCCGCTGCTGCGTCGGCCGCCCGTGTCTGTCGGCTCCTGTGCCGGTAGGTATAAGGTTTTAGTATAATAATTTTACCTCTCTTAAGGATCAAAATTTAAAAGACTCACCCTCAGTTTCTCGTACACTAACACGCTGTTAATCTACTGTTAACAGCTCTCAATTGACCAAAGTGCATAAAAAAACCACTGACAGCTGTTAACAGTAGATTAACAGCTTCTCAGTGTACGAGAAACCGGGGCTTAGGCCGACTTGCACCGCTTTCTTAAATGTGGCTTAAACGGCATTTAACGAAAATTCTTCATTATATTCTTTTTGTTGCACTAATCCGTGCTGTGAACCCGCGACCTCTGGCTAACCGTAGCTGACCGAAAATTCTTCATGCAAAAGTCGATTTAAATGGCGAGTTAAGTAACAATTAAAGAAGTGGCGCAAATCGGCCTAACGGTCCTATTTATAAAAAACACGATTCCTTAAAACGCCGATTAAAATAGTCTCTGGTGGAGATTTTACAAGGAAAAGTCGTAACGACAGATTAAACAAACTGCCTCTTAGGAGTGCTTTAGAGGAATCGTGTTTTTATAAATAAGGCCGTAACAGTTTTTGGTGGGATCAAATCTACACTTGATAAATCTCACCCTCATCAACAGCCCACCTCTGCCCACTGCTGGGTATAGGCCTTTTCCCCTTCACGCCATCTCACGTGGTCTCTCGCCATTCTCATCCACGGTCCGCCTGCCGACCTCACAACATCGTCCTACCATCGGGTTTGTCCACCCACTGAGCGCCGCTCGGTACCCGGCCGCCACTTCGTTACTGCCTTGGTCCACCTGCCAGATTCCGCCTATTGCCAGATTCGGTCACCAAGATCTCACCACTCGCCCTAAACTCCGTCATGGACACAGAGAGCCGCAGCCACTCGTCCATGGTGCGACCATTGACGCGCTCGCCGCCGTGGTAGTGTCGGTAGCACGCCGTGTCGCTGGCTGTGGACATATTGTTGTACTCCAGCTTCTCTACGCCTGCCGACAATGTTAGGGAATTGTACATACAGAAGTCAGAATTTATCTATAAGAAAGTCTGAGGAAATTCTTTAGGTTCAAACTTGGAATACTTACCTACAGGCTTATTTATAAAAAGTCGATTCCACTAAAACACTTAAGACGGCGTTGAAGCCGATTTATAAAATAAACATAAAATAAAATAATTTTATTTGCTTAGAACGTGGAACATTAGGATGGCATGATATTATATATGAGCTCACATTCTGTTAGATATGTTCTAACATGCAAATATTTAATTGTAGTTTATTTTAATTGAAATGTCAAAATACCATAATGAAATTAATGAATTACAAATATCCAATCTACTGTTTGTAGCAGAATTTCCTCTTATAAACCAACTATAACTCCGACTTAAGGGTGTTTTAGTGAAATTGACTTTTTATAATAAGACCGTTAGACTTTAAAGAACCTAAATTATCCCACAAAAAACGTGAACAGCCGACGATTTTTCTTAGTTAGCCGAGCTTGTGTTCAGCTCCTGGGCAAAGGCCCCCCATCTTCCACTAGTCTGTGTCTTGAGCCATCATCTCCCATAATCTCCCATCCCGGTAAAAAAGTTGAGAGATCATCCCACCATCTCCGCCTCGGTCGACCACGTGTCCGATATCCGTCGCGTTACGACAACGGTTGAAAATTATGAAATTAATGTCCGGTAGGCTCAACAAAGATATCTCAATATTTTTTTAAGTAAACCTTTCGTAAATCTGGTTGGACTCTTCCGACACAAAATCAAGTAAGTGAATCCGGAATTAGGCTAATAATATCTATATATAAGCAGCCTATGTACGTCCCACTGTAGGGCACAGGCCTTCTCTCAGGGAGAGAGTATGGGCTTAATCACCACCCGTGCCCACCGCGGATTGGCGATTTCAAGCGCTGAGCTATGTGAATAGCTCAGACACTCAGGTTTCCTCACGATGTTTTCCTTCACCGTTAGCGAGTGGTATTGCTACTATAACTTAACAAATGTACATACTTAGAAAACCAAGTACAATAGGTACATGCCCGCACCGGGGATCGAACCTGGGTCTCCCGCTTCCGAGTCCGAGGTTCTACCCACTAGGCTACCACCTATAGCTCAACTAAAAACAGAACTTACCCTGAAAGTAATCCACGGAGTCGCACGCTCTTGTTTCTCGAACCTTTTGCCTCTTCGCGCCGGGCTGTGTGTAGGTCGCCGACATTCTTATTGAAACCCTCAAAAATCTTAATCAGACCAATAATCTGGACGAGAAAGTACTCTTTCGATAATACTTGAATCCCTCACAAATCTTGATCAGACAATTTAGATATCTGGAGGAGAAACGTAGGTACTGTTTGGTTGGACAATAGAACAAATTTTGCACGTTTTTTTCGCAATTCATTGGTATGACCCAACTACAATCTCACAAATTATGTTTTCAAATTTATCTGGTGACATGCGCCTATACAGACATTATACACGTGTGCTACATCTGTTTGGAATCGGAACTTATCCAGATACTTTATAAAATAGTCCCGTGAAGTTGCGAACTATAATAACGCCTTTGAGAAAACTAACTAACACTTAGTTTAACCGTCCTAACTAAAGTAACTGGATAGAAATAAGTGGAACTAATTACGATAGCGAATGTGATTATTTTAGTCCTTTTCGAAACGGCTTTCGCATTACTGCTACCGACAGACAGACGACCATGCAGACCGACCGCTTTGTTATATAACATTTGTCTGAATAGAGTCATCGGAGCGTACCACAATGTCCCACATACAGTGTGGACTCAAACTATTGTTTTTCGTAACTTGATCTATTAAACATTGGCTTTTGAAGGCGATTTGAACCTTACGTTGCAAAGGTTTAGGTTGAAAATTGCAAGGTGAAAGTTTGTCCTTGTAAAACGTGTCAAATATAGGTGCATCCTACATTCCTTTGGGAATATGTAATTATGGTGTGGATTTCGAAGCAACCACAAAATGTGCAGTTGTTGGTTTCGAACGTATTGACCTTGTATTTTTAATAAGAGGCTTATGTCCTGCAGTGGGCGTCAAATGGCTGATGATGATGATGATAATCTTTTCGGCTCTCACTGTTAAACCAAAACATTTATTGTAACAAAATCGAAAAGACCATATTGAAAACACGATCTTTTCTGCATTTGTTGATATTGTTTATATTTTAATAGATACTTTTGTATATCTACTCCGGTAAATAATTCAGATGTAAAGATAGGTACAAGCAAATAAATTACGTGTTAAAAGCATGTGCAATGAACAAAACCGTATTCTTTCAGTGGAATAAAAATATATTCATTTGAACGCTTACAACAAACAGCTAAAACTAGAGACGCATAAACAACCAATAAAATACCCTCAGAACTACTGCCAAAATCAACACGCACATCGGCAACCGCAACCCTGACGACTGCACCTTATCCTCGAGTCCTGACACCTCTCCTTTCTTCAACGGTTTAGTTAACGCCACCATTTTAGGCTTTTCTAAAGGTTTTCCCATCATGGAGAACTTTGACGCCGAAGTAATCTCTACCGTCAACATTTTCCCCATATAACTGTCCACTTTGGGTACGAGAACTTGTTCATAGAACTCGTTGTGGCCGACGAAGTAGTTTTTGTCGTGGGAGATGTCTGTGACTAGGACCTCTTGGATTTGTCCCACTTTGTTGCCGTATGGTTCGTAGGAGCGGAAGAATTCTGAGAGCTCTTTGGTGCGTTTCTTCACTTCTTGACCAGGCACCTGGTAGAGAAGAGAGGCGCGTATTTTGTCATTCGTCACATCAATACAGCGCACAAAAGCTTAAACGCGGTCACAAGTCAAACAACCATGATTTTGAATTATAGACCACACCTATTTGTAAGATAATTATTTTTCAAATACTCATGCTTTTCCGGTTTTGACTGCACAAACAAAAAAGCCACAAAGAATTTTCTATTACTTTATCTGGTAATACCACAGAGTCTGCTATCACTTTGACGTCAGCTGTCATGGGGAAACCCATGTCACCGCATGCAAACTGATCGTAGATGAATTGTATCTACCTATCCAGACCGTTGATAGAACCCACTGCCCAGCATAGGCCTCTTCCCTGACAACTTTTCTAAGATTAGCGTGTCCTAATGTGACGCGACTAAATAATTGGCTTCACCAACAGTCTTTACCAAAAGTATCGCTGGAAAGACATAGCGGAGAGGAGTGAAAGATGGCGTCTTTTAGTTGCGGAGGCCAAGATCGATTTTGGATCACACAGCCAACGAGAACGGATGAATGAACGGCCAAAAAGATAAATAAGATAAGATAAGAATATTCTTTATTGTACCAAGAAAAACACAAACATGAAATGTTTACAAAAATGCAGTACAATTGGCTGCCTTATTGCTTATAGCTGTAAATAAACAACTATAAAGACAGGCGCACACACCCGTAATGCCTTTCTGAATTTATTAATACAACAAGAATCACGAGCTATGTATCAGTCAGTGAATTTGTGCTTTCATTCGGTCTTTAACAAAACCGACCAGTCGAGTGTGAGCTAGTTCCGGCTAGTGAGGCTGAACTGGGCCGCGGTATGTACCGCGAGCAGCGATATGTTCGGAAGGGTCGTCAACGTCGCGCTTGAGCCCGACAATTCAATCGGATCTAGCGATAAATACGGTTCTTTTTTTGAATATTTTCAAAATTTCCTGCCACCGAGTAATGAACGCTAGAAATGCATAGCGACAATACCGATTTTTACGGATTGAGATACGGATTTGGACACTGACAAGCGACCATCTCGCTGCTTCCGATAATGTCGCATTTTTATTAACAAGAGCTATTTGCGATGCGACAGAAAGTGAGAAAAGAAAAAGTATGTGTACACTATCAACGTAAATGAATCCCTAACAACTAAGAGTTGTATTTAGTACGTACTTTGGGCATCTTAGCAGCGGGGGTTCCCGGCCGCGGGAAGAACTGGTTAATGAACAGCGAGGGGAAGCGGTACTTGCGGCAAAGCGCCATCGTGTCCGCAAAGTCGGCGTCTGTCTCCGTCGGGAACCCGCAGATAATGTCCGTGGCGATTGTGATGCCGGGGACCCTGTGGGGCAGATAATAAAGGTCATATTGAAACAACAAATTAGACACAACACAAGTGATGATCGAGCCATACTATTTCTCTCTCTTTTTCTTTCTTTGCCTTCGCCTGCAGTTAAAAAGCACTCGCGCAACCCAAATTCATGTTTACACTCATTACACTAGAAACTAAAAACCACTCACTTCTCCCTTAGATAGTCGACGACGCGCTCAAAGTCCGCGCGGGTGTACTCGCGCCGCATGTCTGAGAGTACTTGATCGCTACCCGACTGCACGGGCACGTGGAGAAACCTGCACAGGACAACAGTTGCGGTTTACGTGTGATCCGTGTTTATATACGTGAGCATTTGGGGGATCTTGGCTATCGACACTTTTGACAACATCTTGGCTCTACAGACAAAACTAAGTTACCATCGTTAACATTAAAGTAACAGAAAATGAAGCGTTAAAATTCCATAACATTTTCATCCACATCCAGGCCGAAGGCCGAGGTCTATGTAGGTTGAGGCCGAACACCGAGTCTGGAAGAGATCCCGCGCATCTGCGCGCAATCATGAAGATGAGATAAAAAATATGTATTTCCATTAATATGTATAAATATGTATTTCTTTTGAAATAAGTCCGCCTTTGTATATCAACTTACCTTTTATTTAAGTTTTATTTCTAAATTTTACTGCAATAAAGCGTAAGAAACAAACAAATAATAGTTTATATTCTCTGGCGTCTTCAGAAACTAACTGTAAACTTAACATTATCTGCGAGGTCAAAGGTCGAGCTCCATTTGGCTGGCACCAGCTGCTGCTGTAGGCCGAAAGCCGAGGTACGTGGAGGCCGAGGCCGAAGACCGAGTCCAAAAGAGATCCCGAGCGCAAACATAACCATAAGATAAGAATATACTGTATTGAACACCAGGAAAAACAAACATAAAATATTTACAAAGACACAATATAATTAGCGGCCTTATTTCTTATAGAAATTTCTTCCAGGTAGCCGACGATAACCAAACATAATATTTTCTGGGAGGCCGAAGGTCAACCTCCCTTGGCTGGGCACCAACTGCCGATGAAGTGGCACCTACTTGTAGACCCTGGGATGGCTGAGCGCCTCGGCGACCTGGGGCAAGTGCTCCAGTATGTATGGCGGGTTGGTCATGCCGAGCCGCAGCCGGCAGCCGGCCGGGATCACCGGCACCAGCTGCTGCAGCAGCGCCGGCAGAGAGCTGCCGATGTCGCGCCCGTACGTGCCTGGGACGAAGGAGGAGAGGGATTGAGACTGTGATTCTCTCTGATTCTCCCAAAAATTTGATTAGAGTAGATTAGATTAGAACACTTTACCGTACACACCAGAAAACAAAATACATTAAAAAGATATGTAGATATCTAGGTTTAATAATAATAATTAGATAAGTGTATCACTTCTCTAATTTTTGGGTTCAGTGCCTCGAAAGGACAAAACGGAGCCCGTTTGGTTTTGTTTTTACTGTCTCTTAGAATTTTTCAAAAAAGAATGATACACATACCTAACTTTTTGCACACACTCCCAAAAACTCACGCCTGTACCTGGAGGGGTAGGCAGATTCCAGGATTTGCCACTTGCCTCGATCCTATCAAACGTCTGAAGTCTTTACTTGGTCAAATTCTGAAGTCAGAAACCGGCAGATAGTATAAATATTTTATTTATTATTCATCCCGTGCACTTGTAAAATGTTTATGGAGTCTATTTTTAAATAACTTTCACACAACACAATCAAGTATGGTTAGGAAATCACAAACAGAAAATATACCCAGACTGAGGCCATTTGTACAAATGTACAGCGGCCCCCAGTGGGAATCGAACCCACGACCTTCGGCATGGTAATCAAACGTGATACCGCTAGACCAACGAGGCAGTCAATGTAAAAAATCATGTTCACTGCGTAATAATCAAGCCTCAGTAATTTTTTTTGTCAAACTGCACATTTGAGAACACATTCCAAAGTCGCACTTCTGTGAATTAATTCTGGACAGTGTGAGGACGGCAAGAAGGCCTAAACATCATGAGAAAACCCACCGGTGTCCTCGCTAGTGAGCCAGATCTCAGCCACGCCCTCGGCAAACGAGCGGCGCGCGCGCTCCACAATCTCCTCGGGCGGGTAACTGCCCAGCTCCCCTCGCGCGTGCTTCGTCTTGCAGTAAGTACACTGGTTCAGGCACCCCGTGTTGATGGCTATGATCTCCACCAGTGGATTTTTCCGCACTTTGGGGAGTGACAGAGACGCGCCGCCCGCTTTACGCCCGTCCGCGGTCTTCTTCTGACCGAATAGACGGACTGTGTGGCCTGCAGATAGAAGGAAGGTTCACGGTTACAAAAAATTGTCTGTTTCTTTCTGTCTGTTAGATTATGAAGTTTCCCTCACTACTTTATAAGTCTTAACAGGAAAGCCTAATCAACAGGTCACGCGAGGCCTCTGAATCGCTCGGAGTCGCTGGATGCGAGCGGCACAAGACTTGAAAAACCATGAGAGAGGCCTATGCAGCGGGCGTCAAATGGGTGATGATGATGATGATAACGCGAAGCCATCTTTGTTCTGGACTTTGTTTGCATTGTAACCTGTTTCAGACTTTGTTTGCATTTGAATTGTAATAATAACACCACTGAACACACATGTAATTTATGACATTACAACATTAGACAAAGATCGAATTTGAGAACAGCGCCATCTATAGAAGCCAATAAGAAGCGTTTAACATTGAAATTTAACGACATGACATTAGTGCTGTGAAGGTTACATACATAGCTCCTAGATGGCGTTTGTTGTATGGGAGACCCCCTTAAATATTTATTTTATTCTGTTTTAAGTATTTGTTGTCTTAGCGGCAACAGAAATACATCATCTGTGAAAATTTCAACTGCCTAGCTATCACGGTTCATGAGATACAGCCTGGTGACAGACAGACAGACAGATGGACAGACGTAATTGTGAGTCTTAGTAATTGGGTCCCGTTTGGCACCCTTCGGGTACGGAATCCTAAAAAGTACATGATTTAGATATGTAGTTAGTATACAAAAGTGTCAACGCTTTTCCAAACAACCCTAGGACGGATAAGGCTGAAAGATGAAGAAAGCCAAAATAAAGCAGAGTCCTCTGCGCCAAGACAAAGTGCTGACCAGTCGGAATCCTGACGTTTGTGAGAGCAATTAGTATGGAATTCGACAGTTCAACGTTTGGAATCGTTCAAGATTTGGTGCGCGCAACATAGGCGCAGATGTGCTCGCCTCGGCACTATCGTAACATAACTTTTTTAATACAGTTGCTCAAAAAGTGGCGTATTGCAGGGACGTATAGCGTTCGGGATGTGGGCTATTACACACTCGTGCTTTTTTTTTACCTTTCCCGCACTCGTGCGTTCTCTTTCCCAACTGTCAAAATAATGTCTATTAAAAAGAATAACCAACCATGAAGTTTTTACTAAAAAAAATCATAGAAGTTTTTATGATTCATGCAAATACGTATATTTCTAAAAAGAAGCTACTAATTTGTTTCAATATCAGATTTAATTATTTAATTGAATGAGTTTGGTTAGGTTTCATTTAATTTATTCATCTCATTAAATTTCATTTTCATTTCATATCAATAAAAAACTTCTACTGAAGACTTGGCTGTATGGGCATAGTTCCCTTTGCCTACCAGAATGGGTGAAGAAAAAAAAAAACTCTGCTTATATTCTACGGTTGGCGCCATTTTTCAGAAATTTTCTTTGCGAGTTTAGTTGTTTGTTGCACAAGATGAGTAATTTCGACCCTAGTTTTTTTGAATTAACACCATCGGATCGCAGTATAATTTGCACAAAATGCTTCGGAGAACATTTTACCGGAAAAGTCAAAAAGTCGCTACATATCTACATACGACGAGTACTGCATGGAGAGAAGAGAAAAAAGCAAATAGTTTTTCATTTTTTCGCAACTGTATTAAAAATAGTCGTTCAGTACACGTGCGGAACCGTCATTGCAACTTGTTCCGACTGTCAACCCTCGCCTTCGGCTGCGCCTCGGCTCGGGTAGACATTTGTCGGAACTCTTTGCAATGACAGCCTTTCCGCACTTGTAATGAAATATACTATTTACACTTAATCTGTGAAACGATTGTTCAAGATTTTGTGCGCCTAATATATGAGCAGAGCCCATTCAATGACCTTTGAGTGTCTCCTCGACGATCTCAACGACGCGGTCGATCTGGTGCACGCCCACTATGCTGAGCCGCTGCAGGTAGCCGGCGCGGGGCGCACCCTGCGGCACGCAGCCGGCCACCACCACGTGGATGCCGCGCCCCGTCGCTAGCTCTATCTCGTTCCTGATCCAGGGAGAAACTTGTTGAGATAATGGGCATTGTCCTAAAAAAAAACGGCAAAGTACGACTCGCGCACGAAGGGTTCCGTACCATTATCTATACAACATTTGAATATTTCAAGCGTCTACCTGCTGCCGTCATTAATATCCAGCAAAAAATCACGTTTGTTGTATGGGAGCCCCCCTCAAATATTAATTTTATTCTGTTTTTAGTATTTGTTGTTTTAGAGGGAGAGATCTTAGATAGATCTTACATGCTGTTAGTTTCTAGTTACTTTATTTCTCTGTTCTTCATCTGCCATCAGTCGACTTTTATGAGATTTGAGAGTGCCATAGCTTTCAGGTCTCAGAACCAATGTTGCAGCTGCCACGGGGCTTTAGTTGTGTGGAGATTGTGAAGTTGAGGAGTTCAGTTTATTATGGCTTAACCACCATTAAGCCATATTAAACAAATTGAAATTTATTTTATAACTAGCTTTTGCATGCGCCTTCGTCCACATGGAATGAGTAATTTCTTGGATGAAAAGTATTCTATTTGATTCGCTGGGACTCAGCTGTTATTGCATGATTGAGTAACAAAGATCCAAACATCTTCACAAACTTTCACATTTACAATATTAGTATGGTAAGACTCACTTGAAATGCTCCTCAGCTGGGCTTTTCACAGTGCATGAATTCAGCAGCCACAGTTGAGCTGCCCATTTGTCTTCAGTCAGCGGATAACCGTGAGCAGCCAATAGTCCGGCCATGTACTCTGAGTCGGAGCTGTTGTGAGCGCAGCCCCAGGTCTTGACGTAGATTGTTTGAGTACCTGTGGCAAGGAAAGAACCTTAGTTCTTAAAATATACCAAACTATAGCTCTTAATAAAATTTTAAAATATATACCAAGTGGGGAACTTGCATCAACTCAGATTGGACTGAGAATGTTTTTATACTACAGAAAATGTAGAAAAACTCAGAAAAAATAAAACCTTAAAAAAAGTTTGTCAAGTTTTTACAGGTCTCAAAAAAATTAATGCGAATTATCAAGTTACTCTAATAATAATAAACATAAAAAAAAAGTTTTTTCATTGAATTCAGGATGTAGACACACCAAAACATTATTTTTGAGATAACTCAAATATTAATAAACACTTCATAAATTTGAAGGTGTTGCCTTCCTGTTGTGACATCAATAGTTAGAGCCCCATTTGTATGGTGCGTTTATGTACCACCTGACTACATAGATTGACTTTTCAACAGGTTATATCATAAAAAGTATCATTATTATTAAACTCTTTATTGCCTTGCTGTATTGTGTGGCTAATAAATAAATAAAATATGTAAAAAGGCAAACTTAATGCTATAATGCTAAAGCAGCATTATCTTCCAGTAAACGTTGGTGTTGCTGAACTAGAATTATTAGAGAAACTAGGTGACTTGGCAAACATTGTTTTGCCATATTAATTAGCCTACGACCTATTCTCAGATACACAAAAAATTTCATAAAAATCAGTGAAGTTGTTTTGGAGTAGTCTGACAACAAACACTGTCACACAAGTTTTTTATATATTAGATAAAAGTGATAAAAAAGTATTAGTTGCAGAGAAAAAAAATTAAGCAAGATTATTTGTGTTTTAACTTACTTTACTTTATACTTTATTGCACACAAAAGATATACAGAAAACACAAATTTACAATATGAAACAAACGTGGCCTCTCAAATGAGATTCATGTATTTTTTTGTACAAGTTCTCCATTTTAGTTCTTATAATAAACCTAAGTGAATTCTTAAGAAAGAAAAAAATTATATCAATTTGCCTACCACCAATACACATTTTTATTTTAAACAATACACATTATTGTTTTAGAACATTTAATTAAAGAAAGGAACTGAATAATTATTTCCCCTTGGCAATATTGTATGAGCGAGAGGCAAACAAGCTTTTGTTTATTTTAACAGTGTTATATACTGGTGGACAGGTTAAAATCAAAAACGTTTTACCCATCCTTGGTTACAATACAATAGGTATAATTGGTGGCATAAACCTTGAGGGCAATTTCTTTAAAACTACTATATGGATCGTCACAAGCTCAACACAAACTTTATTCAGCATAATATTGCATATTGACATTCAACACAGGTTGAAATCGTTTTGATTTTTATTATAACCTCAAAATTTTTGAACTAGACTTCATTTACTGCATAAATAGCATCAGAACAACTGAGTTTCGTTGTAAATTTCTTTAAGTCTTATTTGTTAAGGCTAATTATTAGAAAATAACAATTCTGTATTGGCTAAATTACCTGGGACAACACTTTCTAAATAGACTTTTTCAACGGGTTCACATTTTTTGACACTGGGTTTTCTGGACCGGACGCTCACATTTTTCCTGCTGGAGTATCGCTCCTTGGGCGTGATGTCCTGGGACGATATCAAATCCTCAATATCGTCAATAAACTCGTTGCATGCTCCGGACATTTTTGCAAAACAATCCACAATCCGTGTTGCGTTTCGTTTTACCTTGTCTTTTGCCGTTGACATTTGAGTTGACGTCCTAAAGCTAAACTAAACATCCTAACAAACAAAACGCATCATATTTTTTTACTTTCCTTGCTTTTCTACAAAATATAACTTCGGTCTAAAACTCTAAAATTAAATTCAGAAAAATATTTTCCAAGCTAAATAAAACAAAAACACAATCCATAAAAAACTTTAGCCTAGAAAACCTCAGTGACTATAATTTTTTTTTCGTAGATCTTTTTTCGAATCCATTTAGCGTTCGCTTATTGTATGCACTTACATTTTATTCTGATGTAAGCAGCATTGCATGCAACAGGAAGGACTGCATATAAAGTGCTTCTCTTGAGGGAGCCCCAATAAAATTTTCACTTCCGATTAATAATAGCGCATCGATTACAATAGCGCCGATGTCACCCTACCATAGCCTAGTTCTTATTTCAACCATATAAAGTTGGTTTTCTGTTGTTAACGGGGTAGGTAAGTTTTTTATCGCCTCAACAATGGGTCGTAGAGACAGCTGCTGCTGGTACTATGGGCTCATGATCCGCACGACATGGTAATCGGGGCCTCACTTTTATGTTTAAGTAAGTGTGTGTGTACCAGCGTAAATAAATAATTTATCTATATTTTATAATAATATCAAATAAACTTACGAATATATATCAACCTTGTATAGTATCCTTAAGTTTAGCGCCATTTTTTCGCATCTTGTATGCTTTTTGCATGTTGTAGAGGTATACAACGGCATCCCTTGGTGAGGATCAATTAAATGATAATATGTAGGTAAATAATAACTTCCACACAACACAATCAATAGACCAAACTAGGATACCCTGTGCTATGGTAACCAGGCAAGGACGTCACAAACATGAAAATACACCCAGACTTGCCCAGAGACTGAGGCAATATGTACAAATGTATGGCGCCCCCCAGTGGGAATCGAACCCACGACCTCTGTTTTAGTAGGTAAGCGCCTTAACGGCTAGACCAACGAAGCAGTCGAAACCGGCATTATCTTAAAATATAATAATTGTAAATGCAAAATTGTAAAAAATGCACTACTTCCGTACGTGTACGTACCGTACGTATCGTTTCATTTAGTTTATGGTACCTGCGAACTATATGTTATATCGTCTTCTTAAAATAAAGTGAATTGGATCCTTTGGTAGAAAACTGAGGGTAGAAAGAAAAAGAAAAATAAGGAAAGGAAAATCAAATGAGTTCTCCTCTCGTGAAATAATGAAACTAAATCATAGAAAAGGAATATAATACATACTCATCATAGATAAGTAGGTACCTACTATACTGAACTAAGTAAACCTGCGCGCGCACACTCGGAACCGCAGTAACTATGGTGTTACCAGGCGCTGGAAAAATGCACTCACTATGGGAGTTTTTTTTAGGGAATAAACTTAAATTTCAGAAAATGTTACGGAAATCATGCAATTAATGCTTTTGATATGTTGATTAATTGCACAGATTCAATTCCAAACGTAAAGCCCTTTGTATATTCAATTTAAGATGCATGTGAATCAGAATAAGATAAGACAAGATAAGAATATTCTTTATTGCACACAAGAAGCGAGACATAAAATATGCAAGTTACAACGAAAAAGTACAATGGGTGGCCTTATTGCTAACAACAATTTCTTCCAGACCACCTGTATGTACATGAAAAAGTTGTTCGTATAGGTAGATGGGAAATTCCTATTTAATATGTAGAAACTGCAGTGTGATTTTGAAATCGTTAGACGTTTTTTGAGGGAATGCTCTATTTATTATTAGTAACAGTATTGTTAATACTTTAGCAATAATGGTAAAACATATTTGTAGTTATTAGTGATTTTCGACCTCCGTAAATCCCAATTCAAAGTGTCGTAATATCAATAAATGTTTTCTATTATGTTAAATTTCTAAGAGTCTATCGTCTGATCTGCGTAAACAAGTGAAAAAACAATTGAGATGGCCGGCGCCAATAACATAACCATAAGACGCTCATATCCATAGCTCGAGCCATAGTTTATTTTTATTTATTTCGTTCTGATATTGTTGTGCATGCTTAAGTGAAGTAATTTCGTGTAACAAAAAAAAATATTGACGCTGAATTTTTAGAACATTAGCACACCATTATGTTTCTAAATCACGGTTAGAAAGTCTAGAAAGTCCCTTTAAAAAATGTCGAAGGAATTCAAAATCGAGTAAGATTTTCTGAAAATTAATACTTATTATGTCTGTTTTCTCATGTATATTTATTTATAAGTTACGAAAAATTTTTGGACTTTTATTAAAAAATATGGTAGTAATGGACCGATTTTTTGGCAAAAATTTCTCCTTTTAAGACTTCTAAGATTTATTCCGCGGGTTTTTTTAGCCTTTTATCTCCAAAATCCGATTTTGTCACTGTCATTTTCCAATGTAGTTTTTGAGAGAGCTTTTTCTCAAGTAAATATAATTAAAGACAAATTGCACAGTAGCTTGCCCATTGAAATGTAGAGACAGAACTCGTTTTTCAATGCCGAAACATGCATCTGCATGTGTTTTGTTCCGTCTCCACAAATGTTGCCAAGGTTTAATTAAACAAAAATACAGAATGGGGATCATTCACTTTTTTAAGCCAAGTAGACAGTTTTACAAAGATATCAAAAACAATTTTTTTTGTGAAAAGAATATTGAAATCGTATAAGAAATGACGAAGTTACAGAGATTTTATTGCACAGGTTCGAAAAATGGGCGCGAGCTGACGCCATACGCTTGACACGTCGTAGGTTCCGATGAACCGCGTGCTTGGTTGCTGCGTACATACCATCATGGTCTATCTCAGTGAATTGATGTGTGCGCGAGTCATTTTTAACGTTATGTAGGTGATAACTCTGCGATACGAATGTTGTAATGTGCCAAAATGCTAGAATACGACTATAGCTGCGCCTGAAAAATATTTTTTTTGTGTTACACACTGCGAAAAAGTCGGAAAGAAATGTTTAACGTTGTGTGTTCGGAGACCCGATGTCACTGCTTAAAACAAAATACTTATAATTTCAAATACTAGAAAGGAACACCCGAGTCCCAATTCATATGTTTAGAGAACGTAATTACTCGAAAATCGGACTTTTTCTTCCCGTTAAACAGAAAAAAAATATGCCTTGGTAAAAATTTAGCATCTTAGTTGGTAAATTGATTTGTTTTCCTAAAGTACATACACATCCTATTCCTAAAGTACGTACAAAGTGCAAAAAATAACTTTGAACCAGAATTCCAGGAATTTAGGTTTTTTGTGTTTTCCTCCGTTTTTCTTTCGTTTTTCCGCCTTTTCCTCCGTTTTTAGTGTAGATCTTACAGTAACAGGACGCGATTCGTTTATTTTAGTGTAGGAATCGCACCTAAATACGCCGGGATCATTCGATCGGGACGTTCCCGGGCATACCTTTATGATCGCGAAAATTTTTAGTAAATAACCATTTGACACAGGATTTGACCATGTAACAAAATGCAAAGGTATGTAATGTAAAGGTAACTTGACGAAGGGCTTAGATATTGTGGTCTAATGTAGACCAAACCTACAAAAAATATATAATTGCTTGTCTTTGGAAAGGAAAATAACATCACGTTATTAGAAAATATGGGCAATATTTTGGTATTTGAATAGCATCCGACTAGGTAGAATATTCAAGAAAAATAAAAACTACAAACCTAAAATACCGGAATTCTGAAGATGGTACGAAGTTTCGATTTGCGCGTTTAAATTTTCTAACAACCTAACGTGCTAAATTTTGACCAAGCAATATGGTTTCTGTTTTACGGGAACAAAAATGTTCGATTTTTAAGTACTCATACCTCCCTAAGTAATCACACCTGGTGTCGGTTAACAGTCTGACGTCTCAACTTCTATTTGAAAAGATAGTATTTCGGTTTATTTAATAAAAATGGGCACGCACGAAAATCGGGTCTCAGAAAACACTGTAGCGCCGGCCAACTCGCCGGCCAGTCGGATCCTATGATGTCATAATAGAAATAAAGAACCGTCGGGCGCGTTTTGAAACGTTTAAACTTCTCTAACTTTGTTATTTCTTACTGGATTTAAGTCATTCAAAAATTATTATGCTTAAATTTTTATGCTCAATCCGCCCTAGTATAGTTTTTAAAGCTGAGGCGGAAACATATCTTTTTTAAATAAAGTTTGTGTTTCATTTTAAATGAACATACATACTAAGCATTTTTTTTTGTTTTATTCTTTATATTAAAAAAATACATTGTAGAGGTTTTTGAAAATGACTGTTTTCGGGAAGACTGTTAAGATTGGGGGGGAAATTCTAGGGGCGATCTGGCAACATTCCAGTTCATAGTTTGTTTAGTTTGTATTCGCATGCGCCAGCGGGAGCTTATATCACTGGTGAACGTCTCCGTAACGTTTGTTTTGTTTATATTTCCGAAAGTGAACTTAATCGTGTCTGATCGAAGTTCCTCTTCCGATTGATTTTACTCACTAAAATGGTAAGTTTCAGTAGATTTTGGACGAATGGAATGTTATTTTGTTTGTTACTGTATTTATTTCGTTTTAAAATCACATAAATAGGTAGATACATGGAGCATGACGGAAAATGAGACCCAATCAAAATAATTTGCTGAAAAGCCACTGTCTTTAGTAGTTACTGTAGACCATCGTATTAGGAGTGCAGAGAGATTTGATGGACTAACCACCGCCTAAATTGAACGTTTACTAAGTCAGTACACACTTAATTAGCAGTCTATTACCTAATCAGATTTTTCACGAGATAGACTAATACTGAAGGTAAACACTTCCGTAAAATTTTCAATTCAGAAACTGGCAGATTGTTATTTTTCTAAAAAAAGAACTTTACACTACGATATTTAAGTGTTTCCTGGCAATTCCAAGGCTTCATTTTTGGGAAATTCTCAAGTAATTGGGTATTTTTCCTTTTTTCGACAAATGTGAAGAAAGTAGGTACGGTAGGTACGGTAGGTACGTAGGTCGGTATTCACTGTAATAGTTGAAATTTTTAGTCTCGGAAAAACTAAAGACTACTTTATAAACGTGGTACACAGTAATAAAAGCGGCACAGTCGACAGCTGTATACTCTGTATACCCGTTAAAATTTCCCTGGCGGTGTACAGTCGATATCAGCCTTTACATTTTTGTTCCAAAGTCGTCCTTAACGTAACTTATTGAGTGCGCGTATGTCTATCGACTGTGCCTATTATTATTATTATTAAATCCTTTATTGCATTTTTAACAGACAGTTTTGCACATAGGCGAGCTTAATGCTCCTTAGCATTATCTACCAGCTAACCTAAGTTATGAAGAAAACATTAACAGGTATTGCAACTTACTCGTAAAATGACATGTCGAAATCTGAAATCTTACATGACGTATCTTAATACTGATTAAGTGAAACCCGCAATGGATATCACATAGAATCCTTCTTACAGGGTGGTAAAATACTGACGCCCGACTCGAAAGGTACGCACTTTGTTGAGAAATGAATGTTTTTTGGGTTACTAAATTAAAAAAACACGGAGCGTGATTTTAAGATCCCGAGGTTTTGAATAAATTGGGCGCTAAACTTTTAATTTGGTGTTACAAAATAAATTTTGAAAACTGATAACTGTCAAAGGATACTACGATAAGAATAAGAAAGTGTAAATTGCAAATAAAATTGTGAGTGTTTAAGTCCTGGCTCCTATACAAGCAATCCCTGTTTAATGGACAGCCAAGTGAAATAGGGGTATTTCAGACCCACTAGCATACTATGCGCTGAACTTAGGATGTATACCTACTTATCCTGTACAGCTTACATCTAGCGTCAATCTCCATTCCCACTTTTTCTCAGACAAAAAGCAAACCAAAAACTCAAGGCTATCAACTTGAATCGTCATGGCTCAGTTCGTTTAACTTCGTCGAATTACCAGCCTATCGTCCTCCATTCCCAACCTTAACCCTTTCACAATAAACACCAATTTCGCTTGACGGCGCCAGTTTCATGTAATACAGGGCTCTCCCCACATTCGATGGAACCACAGACTATATCTGTGGATGGAACGGTAAAAAAATGTTTGGAGCGTGCTATGGCGCGTGTTGTCCGCATCCGCACCTGTTGATAGTGAGTACCTGGGTTCCCTCCAAAACACTGTCCATATGTCTGCTACGAACAACTATTGGTACAAGAATGTAACGCTGATCAAGCTTTACACTTTTTTTAAGTCTTGTACCTAATAATGATAGATTGCATTTTGTATTTTTTTTAGTAAAACCTACTACGTAGATAAATATGTGTGCAACCGACTTTATTAAACTTGGCACCCAACTTTCATTTTTTTTCTTTTTTATGCCTTGAAATAATATCTTTCTGTTGGCTACTAAACGGATTTTTATCACTACCATCTATCTAAATCTATTCTGTTCAATAATCAACTATGATTGTGTTAAACTTAAGCGCCGACCAATCCGGGGGATGAGTTTTTTCGAAGTCCTCTAATTTCGTCGGCTTATTGCAAGAAGTCATTAACTGCAAAAAACCACTAACTGCTTTTTGTAAAGGTATGGAAATATAGATACATTGAACAATGATACAATAATAGTGGTGTTTTAATATCAGGTATTATTTTACCGATGTTATAGGTAAATCAATAGAACCATTAACTAACACGAACTAAAACTAGTTTTTCTCCCAATAGTGAATATATCGGTTAATGTGTTCTTGCAATAAGCCGACGATTTATTTTAGAGCTAACAAAATTGTTACTATAATGAAGAAAATATCAAAATGGTTCAGATAAAAAAAAAACAACGTTGGGTGCCAATGAAGAACTTGCACTAAAATATGTTTTAATATAATAGGAAGGGCCTTGTTAAAAGATAAATAAACGTGGTTAATTTTTAGCCGACTTCAAAAAAGGAGGAGGGTATCAATTCGACGCGTATTTTCTTTTTTTTTTTTGCTGTCATCTTAATGATTTCGAAAATTCTTTTTTTGTTAGAATAGATATAACGTCCCATTCATTGGTCCCATTTTAATTTGGTGAATATCTGATGAAGACTTTCAGAGATGGAGAACGAAACTCTTCAATGGACATTACTGCTGTCCATTGAAGAGTTTCGTAAGGCCTAATGGGGTCCATCCGTTAATAATATGCCTATGTTCCATAAGGTAGCGTTTAGAATTCAATGAAAAGACAAAATGTAATAAGTTTGTTATTATTACAGTAACTTGGTTTTTCGCAATTTTTGAGACCCCGAAAACGCCAAAAAGTATATATTTTTTGTTTTATTTTTAAATTTTTCCTGAGTTTTTTGTGTGTTCTATGGTATAAAAGTGATGTCATTTCAATCTAAGTTACACTGAAGTTCCCCATCGCTATGTTAACAAAACTTCTCGACTGTTCACATTATATGTAGAGTACCTACTTAGGTTAGGTATTTTCAATTGATGCATGCACAAAGTGGGCGCTGATTAACAAAATGTTTTCGCCTTTTCGTCAAAGGTTAGCGGGGGTTATCTGTCTTTTGCACGCACACCTCGCCTTGGGGACAAAAATAAATATCGTCCTGTAAAACTAAACAAAAAAAAAACCCTACTGCTAATAAAAGTAGCGTAGTGAGTGGCAGCCATTATTCGACAGTTGCTGCTGCACGGGTAATGCGGCAACGCGAGTCGCACGTTTTAAATGTCTAAAGCTGTGACTTTTGAATATCTGACACACACATACGCCTACGCACACACACAGACACACACACACACACACACACACACACACACAAACACACACACACACACACACACACACACACACACACAGCACACACGCACACACACACACAACTAGATTAATGCTATGGAAGAGCGGTGTCATGTGCTTAAAAGGTGACTCCAGTCAGTATGTACAGAAAAATACCGAAGATAAAGAACATAAATATTTTGTATTATATTGACATTTTAGACCCACAAAGCCCACAGAACGGGCGACTCGAACTGTCTTACTTACTTACTACCCATGCATGCCAAATTCTACTAATTCAAATAGCGCCACAAAACGCGCGACTCAAGCTGTCTTACTACCCGCGCGTGTCAAATTCTGACATTTTGGCGAAAACATAATTTTTCAATTTGTCAGGTCTCGTGGTGCAAGCACTTTATAGGAACATTCCCACGTCCAAGCCTAACTGGCTTATTATACAGTAAAGTTTGATATGTAGTGTATGTATTTAATTATTATTTATTTATTTCACACAATGTCCAATTGTCCATACATAAAGGGTTATTTCTAAAATACACATTTCTTTAGTCATGACCTGTACTGTACCACAACTCTTGTAATAAAATTTACTGAAAGCTGCGACATTGGTACAGCATGTAAAGCGAGTTTATTTAACATCAGAGTTTATTTAACAACATTAATTAAAAAATAATAAAATTAAACTAAAATTCATAGAAGACAAGTAGTTGTCAAACGTAAACTCTAATTACGATGTCTCAGGAATTGTGCATTTTAGAAATATAATCTTTATTATGTGTACTTTGTCTGTAGTGTTAACTAGTACTACAGGCAAAGTACAAATAAAGATACTGAAATAAAATAAAGATACTGCCAGAAAATAAATAATCAATCAATAATAGCATAAGTCTTCATTGTTACTAGTAATAGTCACTTAAATACTTATGCTATGATTGATTGATTATGTATTCATTTATTTCAGACTGTTTGTCCATATACATTATAATTCACAAAACATCATATTATAATAAATTTTACATAAATCTGTAATGTAACAAAATTAAATTAAATTCATGAATGTAATTTTTTAAAACAATACACCCCTATGTTACCGAAGTTCTCGAATGGAGACCACTTATCGGCAAGCGCAGCGCAGCGTAGAACGACCAGCCACACAAGATGCAAAGATGACCTCATCCAAGTAGCAGGAAGACGCTAGATGCAAGCCGCTTCCAATCGGTCTTTTTAGAAATCCATAAAGGAGGCCTATGTCCAGCAGTGGACTTCTTGTGGCTGAATGATGATGATGATGATGGTGCCTATGTTACCAATAATACGATTGTGCACTCGACTGTACCTCAACTCGAATGATCTCAAACTGTTACTAGGTAACTGTACTGTTCCAAGTATTGTCCAAGTATGTATTTATACCTCATACCTCACACAGTTCGGGTCGCCCGAATTGGGCCAAGCTGCCCGATATCACGCACGGCGACCAACTCGCACGTCGTCATTATGATTAATTACCAACGGGCGCCTAATTGAATTATTATCGGTGCTATTCTGATTAAGAGGCGACAGGTTACGAGTTTATATATGATATGGCCTATTTCTCGTCGTTGTAATAAGACACTACGCATTGCTCAAAATACACAGGGTGTGGTAATTAACAACGGGGAATTATAAAACGAGCGAACAAAAAAAAACTTTGCGACTGATGATGACATACTGTTTTAATAACTTGAGCGGTATGAATTTGAGTAAGCGAAAAATTAACTAAACTGACGACGAATATTGATTTATAATAAAATCCAGAACGAGCTTACAAAAAGTGGATTGTGATAAATCCATTTCAGATATTAAAATTTTATCCGAGCGACTTCATTACTAAGTGAGCGACTGGAAATACAGAGAGGGCAACTTCAATATTAAGATAGATTCGATTTTTCTAAGTGAGGTTATACTTAGCGAACTACTAAAAAGTTCACTTTGAGCAAAGTTTTGTAAGCTGCTTTATTAATGATTATTGGTTACTGATATTCTATTTGAGGGCTTATGTTTTTTATTTTGATACGCTTTTTTAATGAAAACTACAGATTTTTAAATGCGCGCGAATTCGAATGGGGGCGGGGCGACGAATCATTGCCAAATTTGGACTGGCAAAAAGGATCGTGCGACTGTCCCGAATTTTTCAATAGATATGTATGCAAACACGTTTTGGGGCTAGCAATTCGGCTCAAACTAACAACACCACCACTGGAAGCAAAAATGATACCCATTGGACAAAAAAGAAAACGAGGCCGGCCCACTAAGTCCAAGCCAGCACTTATTTACCAGTGACGATGAGTAGTAGGGCTCCTCATACCTATCAATGTTTCTTAGTATTAATAAGAAGTTTTTTTTTTAGTTGACTGTAGCGTCTTATTTTATTTTTTGTTCATTTGATTGAACTAAATGCATGCATATTACTTTATTTTTACGGAGTACATTGTTTTATTTAATTACCCTTATATTTCAATAATAAACTCAACTAATAGAATAGTGTTTCTTCAAATAGTTATTTCATATTATTTTAATTTTTTAAATGTGAGCTCATTATACTCTGCTCATTAGTGTATTTTTCAAAGTGGTTTTTGTATTCGAAACACTTCATTTAAGATAAAATGCCGCTCAGTATAAAAAATACATTTGCCAAATATTGAAAAAAATGCAGGACGTAACGTTGACACTCAAACAAATATTAGGTCGCTCAAATATTATGAAGCTGCTCATTTTGTATTTTAAGTAACTCAAATTAATGTTTGTAAGTTGCTGTTCTGTTGATTTCTCGTCACTCGCAGTCAGTCGCTCACTTAGTAATTCTATAACCCAAATTAATTAATTTTGACACTTAGAACTGTAATTTACAGTCACTCGTTTTATTGCTACCCATTAACAACTCCCAACAAGCCAACAGGCTATTGACGCGGAGTGTCACGCGAGTGTCATGAAAAATCAAAATGACGGACTTCAGCTGTCTTATTATGACAGTCTCCCTCGACTCCCCTCTTACTCGCCTAGGGACATACGTACATAAACTCACGCCTGTATCTCAGAGGGGCAGGCAGGCAGAGACCAGGGACTGCCACTTGCCACGATCCTGACAGATCACTTTCACTTACTCAACATTTATTAGTTGTATGCACGTACGCCGGTTTCGGGTACTTTTTATCTTGCCCCTTGCAAATACATTGCCCATTTGGTCGAAGTAAGTTCGCCTAAGGAAAATGGTATAAAATAAAATATGTATTTGTTAAAATATTATTCAATTCAATTCAATTCAAATATTTTTATTCATTATAAAAACAGAATCTTTACTTAATGAACGTCAAAGTTGTTACTTTCACAATTAATGGATTATGTGGAGAAGAAGCTAGCACATTTCGTGTCTTGATAAAAATGTTTAAAAAAGCGACAATTTGTAAATTACAATTAGATTTAGTTTTTTCATTGAATTCTAAACGTAACTACTATAAGGTTGTATATCCATAAAAAACATTATTTTACGAGATAACTCAAATATTGATAAACGCTTCATACATTATAAGGCGTTACGTGCAAGTTGTGACGTCATAGTTTGAGCTCGATTTGTATGGCGCGTTTTTGGACCACTTAACTTTATTGAGTTTTCGACAGTTTATATTATGAAAAGTATTAGTCGTAGAGTAACAGAATTACCACATTTATTTATCTCTTAACATGATCTCCCCGATTATATTAAAACATTGCATGGAATCAGGCGTTACTTTGCGGAAATCCATAATAGCATTAAAATGTGAAAATTACTTTCAAAATCGCAGTATGCGGTTGGAATCTCAGAAAGACGCTGCTGCCCGTCTCCTGGTAATTGATCGCCAACCCACCTGCCAAGCGTGGCGATTATGGCAAAACCCCTCATGGTTACGAAATCCACGAAGGAGGCCCATGTCCTGCAGTGGGCGTCAAATGGCTGATGATGATAATGACTTTCAAAATCACTTGTCAGTCGACCATCGGAGCCTGAGAATGCCTCGTATTAGAGGCGAAACGCGTCGCAACGCATTTTTTCACACAAGTATTGGTGTCGGTTGTGGTGTGTTTGTGTCTTGCTTCTGCTTGAAAAAGTGGGAGGGTGGGCGGTGCATTAAACTAACCGCATGGTGCTTGTGGGATTTTGGCGGAATTTAGCAGTAATTTTTATATTTTAATATGTAGGTAAAACATTTTTTGTGCATTCCTCCATTGTCATCTTTATTCAACGACAATTTGACTTATTTATCAGAAAGTGATAAAATTGTCGGATTGTCACGTTTAGGGACCATTCATAAAGTACGTCACACGTTAAGGGAGGGGGGGAGTCTCACTTATCTCACATAAGGACAGAGGGGTAAAAAAATTACGAAATTAGTGTGACGTACTTTATGGGTGACCCCGTATTAGATAGGCCCCAGGATATAATATTATAATATTTGCCGTCAGAAAATGTAATCTAGGATTAAGTTATTGAAAATAAATAACCACTAAAAACATAACTTGTAAAAAAACCCAAGTCCGGCAAGTCAGTTCTCCTACCGCAAAAAGTTGTGAGATCCATGTAATACCAAGTCGGTTGACTTATTTAGTCCCTACTTAAGGGTCAACTACTGTACTGTTGTCAGCTAACGGTTCACGATTCTAAACTAAATATACGATTCCATAACGTGTGCACAGATTAAATAAACTATATCGGAGGAGTGCTCTAGTGGAGGAATCGTGTTTTTGTAAATAAGGCCGTAAGTCTTTGAGTTATGGACTTTATTTTACTGTAGACTATTATTTTCGCACTGGTTGAAGACTTTCGTCTTGAGACTGTGGGATTGGCGATGTGAAGACTCGACGTAGTTTCCCATATGCTGCCCAGCCCAGCTCAGCTGGGCCAGCTGTATTCTTCTTTTGGCCTCTTTCTCGAAGTTGTTTTTACCTAACTGCATGGTTTGCCCGAGGTAAACATATTCCTTAACAACTTCGAGAATACTGCCTTGAACTGCAGAGAACCAAAGTCACCGACATAGCCTCAGGACATAGCCCACCGAATTAGCATGCTGAAGTGGCAGTGGGCCGGCCATATTATCCGAAGAACTGATAACCGATGGGGTAGACGAGTTCTCGAGTGGAGACCGCGGATCGGTAAACGTAGTGTGGGACGTCCTCAGACTCGGTGGAGCGATGATCTTCGCAGGGCGGCTGGCAAGAGCTGGATGAGAGTAGCCGAGGACCGTGCTCAGTGGCGTGCTATATGTAGGAGAGGCCTATGTCCAGCAGTGGACAAGCATAGGCTGATGATGATGATGATTATTTTCCAAAATATTCTAATTGGTGCTAAGGAGTAAATAATAACTGACCACTTAATTGTAATTCATAATTACTCCAGTTGGTAATAAGTTGGGACATGGTACTGTAGCGCGCTAAAAGGGTGCTTGCATAATGAAGTCTCTAATCAGTGCAGCTGCTGCTGGTAATGCGTTAATTAGACGGCGAGCTATTGCATGTCAATGGCATATTAGCGGCCGAAGAGCCTCCATTGACTCATCACTAATTTGAGTGGATGATATTCTTTTTATCTACACAGAGATACTACCTTCGATCTGTCTTCTCTTAGAGAGAGGGAGTATGGGCTTAAATACCACGCATGCCCGGTATGTGAACACCTTAGACGGGCAGGAGAGGGGCGGGAGACGCCCTACTCGGACTAAAAAATTGCGCTTTAAAGCTTAAGTACCTGGGTGACCGAGCTTCGCACGGTTTTTTTTTTTGTTAATCGTGTTCTTTAAAAATTATCTTTAGATACGATGAACAAAAAGCGGAAAAAAGAAAAAAATAAAGAACTGGAGACAGGCTCGAACCGGCGACTTCTGGTGTCGGGACCGCCCGATTTCCCACCCGAGCTACGAGTATAACAACCTTGTAGATGGTGGCGAACTTTACCTTCGTATTCTAATGATATTTTAGCAGATTTTCATTGCCTAAAAACACGGATAAAAGGACGTTTTCTAAAAATGAAACTTAGCTAGATTTACCGCCCCCGAAACCCTTTGCATACTAAATTTCATGCGAGCAATTATATATAGATACAAGAATTGCTCGTTTAAAGGTATTAGATTAGATAGCTATTTCGCAAACGGAACCCGAAATAATAAAAAAATATCTTCCTGCACCCATAGTTTTTTTAAAAGACCAATCCAACGACACCCCACACTATGGAGTAGGCGAGAAAAAAAAAATTGCATCCCTAATTTAGGTGTTTTAGGTATTTATAGGGGGGTA
Source organism: Yponomeuta malinellus (assembly GCA_947308005.1). Taxonomy (NCBI): domain Eukaryota; kingdom Metazoa; phylum Arthropoda; class Insecta; order Lepidoptera; family Yponomeutidae; genus Yponomeuta; species Yponomeuta malinellus. Next base: position 1,611,004 of record OX371004.1, read on the forward strand.
GCCTAAAATATATATTTTTTAAATTTTATCTACCCTTTAGTCGGCGTAATTAGTATGTATTGTCTATGCCACAGCTTTCTCGTATATTAATCGTCTCTTATCTAGGCCGCGGACAGACGGACATACAGACAGACGGACGGACATGGCAACACTATAAGGGTTCCTTGTCGACTACGGAATGATTGATGTATCCGCGCGTAACTAAAAAGGTCTGCAAATAATGTGATTATCATGCCGATTACAATACACCCCCGTCACAATGGACAACTTCCTTGGTAAATAAATAAAGATCATAATAATGAAGATGGCACAATATCACAGGAGATTTTCGAAAGCACTCGATTCCATCCCCGCTAAGAATAAACTGCACAGTGCGTGCTTTTAGTATGTTATCTGCCGATAGTTCAATTTCATAATCGAGGCCCGAAGCTCTGAGTGAGGTAGGTACTCTTGTGTTATGATACGAGTATGTATGAGTCACATGACGTCAGCCAGACAATTGGTCTGTTTCAGTGGGTAAAGCCAGAGCTACCATATGACTCAGGGAAAAATACCATATGAAGCATTTCCTTGGATGCAACCAAATCTTTTATAAAAATCGTTAAAATACAGAAAAAAACCGGCGAAGTGCGAGATGGACTCGCGCACCGAGGATTCCGTATAAATTTGTAGGTAGGTTACATATTATAAATAGTTCAGAAATCGTGTCAGGCAGTTTATTCCGAGCTTTTCCCGAACTTCAAAAACATTTTTTTTTTATAATTTAATTACAAATGCATAGTTTTCCGATTTTTCGCTGTATTTTTTTATTTTTTGACGATATTACTTGCCAAATTACATAGGAAGGAATCAAAATTTATAGGGTACTTAATTTGGATTCCTTTGAGTGTCGAAATATACGTTTTTCTGTGGCATAAACGGCCGTATATTTTTTTACGTTAACTTAAAGTTTGATTTTTTCGCCCCCTCAAGAGACTGTAGACCTGAGTATATAATTTAAATTTCAACTCGATACCTCCACGCGTTCCCGAGACAAAAGGTTTTATTCTACTGTTGAATAAATGTTTCTCTTTCTCTTTCTTTTCTTTCTTTTCTTTCTTTGTTTTGTCGGCGTGATTAATTTGTATGTCTATGCCAAATTTCAGTTTTGTCGTACTAAGTCTCCAAGCTAAGCCGCGGACAGACAGACGGTCAGACAGACGGACGGGCATGGCGAAACTATAAGGGTTCCTTGTCGATTACGGAACCCGAAAAAATTGGCGTAGTCGGTCTCGCGCACCGAGGGTTCCGTACTCGCGCTTGGCCGTTTTTTATTATATGTTAGAATTATATAATAAGGCCCACAATCACGCCAAGTTGCCTGAATGTATTAGCGTTTTTACGTTAGAGCATGAACAAAAAAAAACACGTTTGTTCTATGGAGACCCCCCTTATTTTTTATTATTATTTAAATTTTATTATTTGATAGGTAATCCGTCGTACTAGGACATATTCTGTGAAAACTTCAACTGGATACCTATTACAGTTTCAAAGATAGAAAGGTCGGACGGACGGACGGACGGACAGACGGACAGACGGACAGACGGACAGACGGACAGACGGACAGACAGACAGACAGACAGACAGACAGACAGACAGGCAGACAGTGGAAGCAGAGTAATAGGGTCCCGTTTGGCACCCTTCGGGTACGGAACCCTAAAAATGTATTCAATAAACAAACTGGTTTCTGGTATGACGATTCTACCATATTTTTATTATGCCGGTTATTTTTACCATGTATTATATTATTATTTATTTTTTATTAGGTAATTGATGGGCAATCCGCCATCCGTTACATTAACTCACGCCTGTATCCCGAAGACAGACCCTTCTTCTTTTTTCAGTGCTTCTCCGCTATCTGGAGGTTGGAAGTCAACTCTCTGCATATTCCTCTCTTCTCTTTGCCTAGCGAAATATATCTTCCACGGTGGCAATTCCAGTCCATTCTGTGATGTCACGGAGCCATGATTTTCTTTTTCTACCAGAGCGCGTCTTCCCCTCTATTTCGCCCATCATAGAAACTTGAAGTAGTCTGTACCGTTCGCTTCTAAGCACATGCCCCTAGTACCTTATCTTCTTCTTTTTGATGGTCAAGCCCTCAGAACATTGTGTTCTGAGGTCAAGCCGTAGTACCCTCTCGTTTGTAACTCTGTGGATCCAACTTTTTTTTATTAATTTATTTATTAATACATGTTTCTAGAAAAGAAATCATTCGCCAAACTGCGTGGCAGTTTGTTGGCGAATTATAGCGCGCTTCTTATATCTCTTATTCTAAGGCTGACGTGCGCCACTCTCCCAAACGTGGACATGGATATACAAGTAGTTGAGTTTTGTTCAATTCAAATGACATTTGAGAGGCAGCTCAAGTCGGATTAAATCTTCTATATTTTGACTAGCCTTCTGCCCGCCCTGCGCCTGCGGCTTGGAATCGAAACAGTGCCACAGACAGGGGTGCCCCCTAAATAGGGGTGTCTCACAAACACTAAATATGACATGCAAAAAATTTTTTAGAAATAATAATTTTATGCTGAAGATGTAAATGAGATGTTTAGTTCGGTTATATTCTATTATGGATCACTTAATTTATTTAACAAAACCTTTTATAATTTCTTCTTGAATATATTATTACTTATTCGGAGTATCCTACGTGACCTACGGAACCTTAGATGGATTAAAGATTGCCTGCCGACTTCGCGGGGGGTGCAGCACATACAAAGCGTAAAAGTTTTTTTTTTATAGTTCATATTAAAAGGTTTTGTCGCACAGCTAGCTGCGATTTAGAAGAAGAGTGGGAGGCAGGCATATAGGGAAGACAACCTATATAACCTAAGTACAGTTGACAGCACATAAACCTTTACATACGTGCAGTCTAGTCAGTTACGTTAAGGACGACTTTGCAACAAAAATGTAAAGAATGACGTGGGCCCGAGTTTCATAAAACTACAATTCGTAGTTTATTATGACAATTCGATGTAAGATGCGTTGCAGAGTCTTCCTATTGCAATGTACATTGAATTGTCATAGTAAACCATGAGTTGTAGTTCTTTGAAACAGGTCCCTCCTGTCGACTGTACCACCACGTACTACGGCACGGATGCACCCACGACGCACCGGTAATTTCCCAAATGCCGATTCTTGTAGCAAATGCTACGGGCCACGCGCACCAACGCTTTCAGACCGTAAAAAAAATATTAAATTACACATTTATTTGTCTCTCATGGTCACCAACTGCAGTGGTAAACCTTCTTCCTCAAAATTAAAACTTGTTAAAATCAGCTAGGAACACGATCAGCCAGAAACATCCTAATCACCTCACTTTGATGAATATTGAATATGATTTTCTCAAAGAAGTCGATGCACAAAATACGTAAATCCAGAAAACTTTATTTGGTTTATTTATTTAATACCATAAACTTGATAACCTTAGGCAAACCAGTGATCTAGTATTTGCTACAGGCCCCGTGCTGGCTTAATTCGGCAATGATTGTACATAATTCATAACCGCATTATGTATTTTAAAATAAGAACCGAAATAAAATATTATAATGTTATTCGAAGCCTATTAGTAAATCAATCTATTAGCGTAAAATGTGCCACTCAAACTCAAAAACCAATCGACATTAAGTATGTACGAGTAGGTACTTACATTACCGTTTGGTTTGACGTCATTACATTAGTGACGTACCGCACGCGCGAGGTTGCCGTATGACATGTCAGAACTGGGTGCTGAATTGGCACCAAATCTATTCTAAATCTACATGTAAAAAAATCCGTCCATGACATCTACATATTATATCAAAGTTTATGACATCTATCTGATATACTATGTAAAATCTTTATTATTTTCATTCCCGTAATTATATAACCTACGATGTTATAAGTTTATAACGTAGCCGCAAGGAAAAAAAAGTATTGTATAAGCTCTCTTTGCCTGATGTCAGCTATAACTACAAAGACATTAATAATATTAGAATTGAAGCTACAGCTCTTATGGCGCTTAGCTTAAGACTGTTATTACGTGAAGCATGCTGTCTCGCTCCCATAATTTAACATTTTCAATGATTGTGATAACATGAGTAAACTTTTGATAAATGTGGTCTGAGGGTTTGATGCATTATTAAGTTACAGACATTTAAAATATATTTTGGTTTTCCTAATCATAGTTTTTATGAAGAAAAGTGGTTTCCATTATTAATTTTGGAATCAAATTTAAGAAAAATATGCCTTGAACATCTGAAATGTAATTGTCCATCAAACCTGAGGTTTTGAGGACCGCATTCATCGAAACATTGATTCATTTTATTACAATCACAAAAAATGTTAACTTGTGCGAGCGAGACAGCGTGCTCCACATAAGAATAGCCTTAGGCTCGGGAATCGAACAAAAATAGGTTGTGGTCAGCTGGACAATTCTGATGGTAGCTGACATTATCTAATAATTAAAAATCAGTTCGTACAATATCGATATCTATGAGTATTTATGTACTCTAGTCATATAGTATCGTGCGTGAAACCTGCGAGCTATTTGTTGTATCTGTCAACTGCTGTTGATAAACAAGTGACTTGTTTGAAATAATTTATAACCAGACCTTCTCAATAAATACCGCGCAATCAGTGGCATTGTTGTTAATTCCGTCTTATGTAAACATTATGCATTTGTTACTAGGCATTGTGTGATAGCACTAGAGGTTACGGAAGAAAAATATAAATATAAATTTCAAAATAAATAACCTGAAGAAACGCATCGGAAGACTGACTTTTTCAGAATTCATGATAGTGACTGGTCACGATATTACCTTGTTGATCTTGTGATAAAGTTGGTCCGGTTTCCACTGATGGACTTGGATTTTATAGACAGAGATAGAGAACACTTTATTGCACAGCCAGAAAAAAAATAACAGTTATTAAAAAAAATACATTTATTGCCAGAAAATAGTTATTACAATAGTTATGTTTACACAGTGACTACCACACAAGGTCGAGCCTGAATCGTGGTAGTCGGGGAGACAGTTGCTAAATTGATTTTCATGTACTGATATCATAGGAGCAGGAGCATAATAAGGAAGTTATAAAGTTACGTTACTAACAAAGGATAATGCCAAAAATCAACGGCTTAAAGATTAATAACAAACATTAAAAGGCGTTTTTTGTTAATCCATGAATGTAGATAGTTGTAAAGTTAATAATACCCACATTCATTGACTACGTGATAGGTACGTTTACTTTTTTTTAATTTTCATTCGTAGTTGTGTGAGAAAGTGTGTGGGATTATGTATGAATGATAATTATTTATTATGCATGATGATTCGTTCTTAAAACTAAGTACAATTGGCGGTCTTGTCGCTTAGAGCGATCTCTTCCAGACAACCAAAATGAAATATTTATTCAATATTTCATGTTTGTGTTGTCCTTGTCTGGTTAATAATGTAATTATAGTTTGGGACCAGAGCAAGTGACAAGTGATTATGTAGTGTAGTGTCGACCTCGTGGCGCAGCGGTAGTGCATTTGCATACCATGCGAGAGGTACCGGGTTCGAATCCAGGCTGGGGACAAAAAAAAACCCCAGGTCTTGGATGTTTACATGTTTGTGATGTCGTTGTTTCTGGTTCCCACGACACAGGGTATCCTAGTGTGGGGCCAGAAGCAATGTATGTGCCTGTATGTAAATGTTTGTTTGTGAATGTTATTTATTACTATCTAGTAATTTATTTAAATTAAGTTTTGGTTTTTGCCTCTAATAAAATAAAGTAATTACTATTAAAATCTATCAACAGTCTTCATTATTATATTTTTTTTTGCTGCACTAACCCGTGCTGGAGACAATTTTTAAAAACCTATTTTAGAGGCATGGTGAGCCAGAGGTCGCGGGTTCAAGTCCCGGCATGGGTGGAATTTTTAGCCTCTAAAATAGGTTTTTACAAGTCTTAATTATCGTCCTCAACAGTACGATTCTGACTCAAGCTGGATTATTTAATAACCATCAAGCTTACTAAGTAGCTCCTGACGATTGCTAATAAGGGTGCCGCATTCACGGTGTAAACAATCATCTCGGCACTAAAGAGGGCAACGTTATTGACATACCACTTAACTACTGAAAGTTGATCCGTAAATCCGAACAATTAGTTCCACAGCACAGGTCAACGATGCCGGGAGGTGTGGTGATATTAAACACTCTTTGTATTCACGATCGACGCCAGTTCGACGAAGGAATCGATTGTGGCTCTCGATTCGACGTCCGTAGGTAGCCTTGAAGATGCCAGTGAGGTGTTTGATGTCTTCGGTTTTTGCGCTATTTACCGGGGAAAATATTGGTTTTTCCGACAGATGGTGCCGTCAACGAATAAATCTACGAATCTAATAATAGAGTAATCGGTCACTGAGTCTCAAAGACCTCAGTCTCTATTCGGTCAATAGTCACAGGACCGCTGGGTCACAATAGTGTATAGAAAATACAGAGCTGGCAAGATAGGCCGGAACTTAGAACTCTCTCTCTCTCTTTCTGAGAGTATTGCGATTAAATTAATACTTAGAAGATAAACGCAACTAATATGTACAATACAACATAAAAATAAATAATAATAAATATATAACACTTTATTGGACAACCAGAAAGAAATAATAAAATAAATAATATAGAATATAATAATATTGCCATTGTTTTAAGGGACAATTGATTTCCTAAGGATTCAGCCTTTTTCTGTGCCCGAAAGGGTCCATAATAATATACATATATTATCTCGGCTGTCCCAAAAATAAACACAGCAAGCGACATTTTTTCTCCAAACCAAGATATGTCCATTATTAGTTACTGGAACCAAGTAGTTACTGGAACCAATAGGGGGGGTATTTCTCAGTTTTGAAAAAAAAAATCCCTTACTGTGTTTATTTTTGGGACAGAGGATCTGTTATCTGAGACCCTGCCCAACTAGCTAGTAAATAGATGCAAGAAAATATTGAGTTTTAAGTTATCATCAATGGTTTTGCACCGAGTTTAAATATCCAGCGAAATGTAACTCTTTTGAAAGCAAGTAGAATATTCGTCGAGTGACAGCAAAAGTTAAAATAACAATGTTTGATCGACCAGTATTGGTTTGAAAAAAGTGTAGCTAATGACACTTCTTTGCTTGGTATAACCGTGAAGACATTCTGGAAAACAGTTGATACTGTATTAAAATTAATGCATTTATGCCACTGGAACGAGAGATTTCCATAAACTAGCACCGATCCAGAAGCAAAAGTATGCCTTATTGCCAAGTTAATAAGATTTTTTATTGGCTTATTAGTTGGACTTAGCGGATTGTAAACATGGTCTATAGGAACAGGATGCTATGCTTTCCATGTCCATCCATTGGTAAAATGCATAAATGCATTTTAATGCCGTCTTAAATGTACATTTTTATACATAACCACACTACGGCATCGCGCGTTTTACTGCAAAGTAGGCATCTAAAAGTACCCATGTTAACAAAATTAAATGTTTGAGTAAATCTTCATGCTTTGTATCTCTTTCTCTCATTAATAAACATGCCCGTGTTAAAATGTACAATTACTATTTACAATTATTTTCACGCTTCCGCAAAGTTAAAAATACTTTTGATTTGTTACAGGTCGAAAACCATGTAGCGGCTAGCAAGTGATCAATTAGATAAAAACTTGAAGAATGTCAAATATCATAAGAACACTTAAGTGATGTGCAGTAACAAGAAAGTGCCGAAAAAGTATCGATAAAAAGTGAAAAACAAATCAAAAAGTGCTTAACAAAATGGAGATGGGATTTCAGAACACAACGCTGGAAACCATTTATCCGCGCCAGGCTACCATCATGGCGGCGGTCTGTGCAGTGATCTTCAGTGTTGTTGGAGTTTTAGGTATGTAACTTTTTTTAAATGGAACTCAAAAAAGTGCTACTTAACAGGTCACAATCTAAGGCATCCGAATAAAATCTAATTAACAGACGTATCTTGAGAGAGGCCGCACATTTTATTCTAAATTATCTAACTATTAGGTGCACAGGCAAAAATTAAGCATGTTAAACAATTTTATATTACCAACCAAATTATCGTCAACCAATGAATACAATTAACAAAATCTAATCAGGCACAGTTTTAAGTTTTTATTGCCTTTATCCGAAGGGCTCAGGCACAATAAATCACAATAAATTCTTATTTGTAGCATAACTAGATTTACACTTACCTACTAGCTTTCAAACTACACTTGCAGCATTTAAAGACTTGGGCTACTTTAATCGCCAATTATAAAACTATTCCTTTAAGAACATAAAAGGAAAAATGTTACGCTTGTTTACAGCAACGCTGATGGCCTAATGGTAACCAGTTATTTATTGAGAGAAAAGCGTTGAAAACAGCAATGTTTACATGCGAGAAGTTGTTTTAGAAACAAGGTGTCGTCATACCGTAGTTGTTGTTTTTAAATTTTTATTGACATCTTATTTATTGAAATAGTTCAACACTTGCTTAGTTAATGAATTACGTATGCATTTTGGAACCATTTGGAGATAACGACAAGAATTGCGAAAGCAATATTTTTTTGCTACAATCAAATCTTGTTAGTACAACTTTATTGTAGCCTTAACACAAAAATCTAATTAAATTGTTGCTAAAGAGTCTTCAGTCATCACAAAACCTAATTAAATGTAAGTTTTCAGTTAATTAAAGTCCGTCGATCTTCACTCTCTTTCACAGTAATACGCATAGATAAATCACTAATTATATTAACGTCCTTGCTGAATAACACCTGAAAGTGATGAAGCCCTTAATAAAGACAAATGAATAGCCACAATAGTACTGTCATAATCTATAAATCAAATAACAAAGGTCAATCCAGTGTCCGATCAAATGCTACAACCCAGTCAGCAAGAAACATCAAAGCTAAATCGATTCTGAACGCACACGCGTCTGTCAAAACGCCCTAACTGCGCTTACGGCAGCTGGGTAAACAAATAAACGATTGCAGTCTCATTTTGGACTCAACCAGAATGGCTGTGCTTTACGCATTATGGTTAACTTGAAAGTGGGTCAAAATTGCATTCGTATATCTAAAAATATGTTATTCATGGTATCGACAATAATTAACGTTTTTTTTAATTAGCCGATTATGTGTCCCACTCCTGGGCAAAGGCCTCCCCTTTGGTTTTCCACTTCTCTCTGGCACTGGTCATCTCTAGAATCGACAGAATAATAATTATCTTTGCGATTATAGTTAATTAAATAGTCATCAAAGTTTTGTCTATGAAATTATTCTGTGTCGATCGATTCTGTGTCAACAAATTGTTTTCACAGACCATAAATTATGTGAGTTTCGCTCTCACAATAGTTTAAATATATTATACCTATCTGGCCTGGAATCCAATCCCACGTATTCTCGGTGCCCTAGTCCTAGAAGCAAACCAGTTACGTGAACTTTATCTCTAGTCACGGATTAATACAAAGGGTTGCCGTTTTGATATTCCGTATTTGAAAATGACTGGGAAAATTTTATGATTGTGAAAATAGCCAAAAAAAAAATATTTTATCTCATTATTTTATCGGCGTGATCTACGCCTTAGCTTTCTAATATTAAGGTGCGACGATTCTCAAACAAACGATTTTTTTTCAAATTAGTTAAGAAAATTACATAATTACACACTGAAATTATATATGTCTGCACAAATTAAGATCTTTATCTACGCCAATTTACATTTCCTTGAACTTATGGGTGTCCCCATAAGTAACGTGGTATGTCATTGTATTTGATCTGTGTAAAAACGGTAATAGTATTTTTACTAGTTATGCCTGTATCTTCGCGTTGGGTTGAGATAAAAAGTCCTTCAGGACATTCAGGATATTATTATGGTCTATCTTTATGCCAAATTTAATCCAAATGCGTTCAGCCGTTTAACGTAATATTATCAGTGTGGAAGGTTGGTTACCTTTCAAATGGTAAGAGTATTAGTGGGATTTTTGCTTGGAATACTATTTTAACCCATTCCACATCGAGTTCCCGTTCAAGTTTGTGATTAGATCTGGTAATAAAAAGGCCCCTAGCACGCTGCATGCATGAAATAAGAAGACCTCAACGACGGAGCTAACGAACGCTTTAATAAAAGGGCCCATTCAGTGCCAGAGACAGAATTACATATGTGGCTAACCCACCGTCCCTTTTAAATTGCTAAGATGCGTTTCGAATTTCAAATCAGGTCTGGATATATCCCGACGCGACGTCTGCTTTCTTCGTTTTTTAGTGTCTCGCCAAAGTACAGTTTGATTCGCTGCATAGTTCCATTGCATTACAAACTCTCTTATTATTTCATGTGTCATCAACTGATTCGTCACAAAAAATTACACTGTATTTAGGTATTGGGCTGGCTTCTTTGAAATCAAAGATAATGAACTTTATGTCTAAAACATAAGTGTTTAAAGATGTAGTGGTTAAATTTTGTACAACATGTTTTGCCTTCTAAGGCGTACAAATATTTGATATGAAAATAATATAAAAAAATTAAATGTCAAACAAAGAGAACTACTTAAAATAATAAAATTAAATGTCAAGCAAAGGATAACATAAATAAGTCATTAAAATAAAACAATACCTTGCCATAAACAAATGATAGTAATTAGAAATGTCAAAAAATATATATCAAAACGTCAAAAGTCTAAGAGGGTCACCGGGAATCACAAATTGTCCAAGTTATAAATGTCAATTAATAGGTATGTAGTGATTATTATTGTTCTGTCAGAAATTCAAGCACGGTGTAATAGCATTTTTCACTTAATATTTTTTTTAGCTTTTTCGGTGATTACTAAGTAACTAATAATAATTACTTCCACATTACACTTGTTCTTCATATAATATAGATGTAACCAGACAACATGAAACACGCAACTGAGGCCATTTGTGCAAATAAAAAAAAGTAAATAAAAATAAAGTAAGCAGGAATCGAACCCACGACCTCTGTGTTGATAACACAGCATCAACGAGGCATTCAACTCACTTCTATCCCCATAAAATATGTTCTGTACGAGATAATAAATAATAGTACATACAGCACACACCATCAAGAAAGTAAACATCTAAATTGCATCGCATATAAAAACGCCGTCAGCACAAGCTACACTTCCTGGTCCCGTAGCCATTAACACTAAACCATAGGGTGCCATAGGTCCCCAGGCTTGCCAGTGCCAGGGCTATCAACATTAACACGCATTGTTATCGTCACGTGTCAATAGTTGTTGCGGCAATTAACGAACCCCTAGGGGTCGGTTGTGTTCTTAATCGATATTATGGTCGTTCATTCATTACGCAACACTATTTCCCTTGCTGAGCCTCAGACAATTCGAGGTTCACTGCGTAGCAGAGTCTACTTGTTAATCTGTGAGTTAATTGACTTTGCAATGTACATCGAATTGTCATAGTAAACCATAAATTGTAGTTCTATGAAACAGGCCCCTGCAATTCACTGTATGCCAATGCAACAAAATGCCATCCAAAGGTTGACTAGCTGTCATGGTTTGAATGATGATGTTAGTCAGAAATTCAGAAAAGTTCAATGAAAGAATTTACATTCTGTTTGTCAAGGTACAAGGTGAGCTGCCTTCGAGTTGCTTTGGTGGAGAATTAGTTGTTTTTTTTCTAAATTTGTTTTTTTTTCAGAAAAGGTGTTATTCGCTAAATGAAATGGAATAACACATTAAAATGTTATCGTTTTATTTTAGTAGTTTCTTTATTACACACTTAGTAAATAATTTGCGCAAAACAGCAAAACTACCAAGCAATAATAATCATTAATCTAATAACCATAAAATCTCTACCGGAGAAACTTGAACACAGTCGCGCACAATTGGTACTACAGATTATAGTGGAGGAAAGTAGATATCATACAACAGACACGGAAAATGGTATAAGACCTTACTTACTCTAGCCTAGCTAGCTCTGCGTTCAAAATCTTGGATGTGGAACGTAACAGAGAAAGTAATTTTCGAATATGACACCTATATTCCTACAAATAAAGAGCTTTGTATTTTATCCTTGACAATTTTGACCTCTTCTTTCGGTCGTTCATACCATCGGTCAGAGGCAGATTTATATCTAAGAGTTGAGAGAAGAAAATATGAAAAAACGTCCCCCTGAAAAAAAACCGTTTTTTCACGTTTTTTTTCAATGTTTTTTTTTCACTTCAGAAAAAAACCGTTTTTTTACATCTTTAGGGCACATTGTATATTGTTAATGCCTTTTAAGTTTTTTCAACTATTACATAAGTATACCATAACTTCTACCATTATTGTAGGTATAATCATATCATCATCATCAAGCCATTATGTCTCCACCGAGGGGCACGGGTCTCTTCCCTGAGGAAGGTATAGGCCATACTCCTATAATCATGTATCTCTGAATAATAATAAACGTTATTTTTGTCAGTCTTGGGCCCGGTTTCTGAATTAAGAATTTCACTAAGCAAATACTTAAGTAACGTTCTGTCACGCTCTTTTCTGAGACTACGCGCTACATTTAACTATTTACTTAGCGAAATTCTCAACTCAGAAACTGGCCCTTGCCAGAGTAAAACCATACATATTAGGGGTTAAAGTAATCACTCGAATTTTCGCAGTATCCATCTTTCTTGTCTATATTGAATAACAAAAACAATTGAAAGACGATATTCAAATGTTTCACATTTTTAAAAAAAAGAACATCATAGAAACCATTTGAAAAAAGTTTCATTCGAAAACCTCAAACCATGAAGATTCTATGTCAATTCAAAGAACCTATTGCAATAAAACGGCAATTTCATACTTTAACCCCTATTATTTAGCTAATTTATACAAGCATAAATAGATAAAAAATTATTCAGTAGACAGTAGATCAGCCCTTACATTTCTGTTGCAAAATCACTGCTTACGTAACAGAGTATATAGATTGCAAATGTACTAACTCCTCTTTGACTGTTGTTATTAGCAGAACTGTGAATTTTTCATTTCTATGTCTTTGTATTAATCTATAGAAAACGTCACTGGTTTTACAATTACATAAATATCCATGTAAAATTTTTCTGAAAACCTATTTAGAGGCTAAAAATTCCACCCATGCCGGGACTTGAACCCGCTACCTCTGGCACGGTGAGCCAAAGGTAGCGGGTTCAAGTCCCGGCATGGGTGGAATTTTTAGCCTCTAAATAGGTTTTTAGAATAGTCCTCAGCACGGGTTAGTGCAACAAAAAGAATATATAAAAAAATTCTGCCTTCAATAAATAAAATTTAAAAAAATAATAATAGACGGGCAACTAAAAACTGGCAGCTGGTAGCAGTAGAATATAGACTGTTGATGTACGAGAAACCCGGGGAAATCCAATGAATTCGTCCCTCCGCTAGACAATTTGGGTAGACAACAGACTATTTCTATTTTCAAAAGTTCTATTTACAATCATAGATGGCATCATGGCACTAACCCTTCCAATATTCACATAACCCAAGGTTAGATGGAAGAAAATACTCATTAGTATTAGGTTCCCCTTAGAACAAATATGTTTATTGTGTAATAAGGAATTGTCCAATCTAATCTAAAGGACCACACCCCCATCGCATTATATTTAGTGAGCGCGACCCTGGCAAATCAATCAAAATGGCAATTTATCGCCCATTGACCGAGCGAGGGTGCGTGCTCGTGCTTGAACCTGAACTAAAATTCATGGTTTACTATGACAATTCGATTTATACTGCAAAGTCGATTAACCCAATCGAATTGTCATAATACTCATAATAAACTACGAACTGTAGTTTTATGAGACGCGGCCCTGGTCAAACTTGACAGCCATTCCTGCTTGTTAAGTGGCTCCATGCATGCATTTATTTTTAGGGGTTCCTAAAAACCGGAAAAATAGGAACGTGGACATTTATTAATTTATAAATTTTTAGAACCATTTATTAGTTTTTATTTTGTTTAGTGACAAAACCCACAGCACAAGATTAATAACATGCTAGACAGCCTTTCTGCCAAAAACGAACCGTTAACACATCACATCGTCTGGGTTTTCGGACGAACCTTCAGAACTGTCTGTGTAAAACCTGCAATGAAATTTATAAGTCGTCGGTAAATAGGCGAATCGAATTAAATTTGGTTAAACAGTAGGCTACGAAAAATCTACGAAAAAAAAATGCTGCGGTCTTGTGAGTGTATAAACAGCCAGTGTGAATATTAAAAAAAATTACTGGTAAAGCGGGACGGCCTAGGGCGGTGTCGCGGTGTGTTCCATCTTTAAAATTTATAAAAGAGTATAATTTGGCGGGATACTAACTCTGTAAGCTGTACCGAAATTCATATATTGTATAATATTCTAAAGACTAATATTTGATTAAAAATGACTTCAAGCGATTCTGAAATATTGACCCCAGATTCGGTTAAAGACGAGGCACATACAGTAATCGAAAATCTTTTGCCAGAAATTTCAAAGGAAAGGTACTTAAATACATACAATGACTTTATGAAGTGGCGAGCAAACAAGAAAGTAGAATAATTTTTTTACTTTCCTTATATTCCAAATGAAAAGTAGAGTGTTTAACACGGGTGAAAGTCACCAATTCCCACTCGGATTATAGTCGAAATACCTCGTATGGGAATTGATTCTATAACAATCTACTATTCATTATGATAAACAGTACTTTCTATAGTAATTTAATAGTAACGGTTTAAAACCATTTGGTATACTCGTGATTTCCGATCTTCGTGAATCCAAATTAAAAGTGGTAGGAAGTACCGTAGCGTTGAAAAATTTTTTTTAAATAATTGGGTTTGCCGACGCCGACCATAAGACGCTCGAACCATAGTTTTTTTCAATTTTTATTGCTTTTCGTCCTCATATTGTTTCTATGTTATGAATGAGTGAAGTAATGCACTCTAACGTTCAGACTTAGTATGGTGTATGTCACTTACATTTCCTTTGTAAATTTATGTTACTTGTTATGCCTTTTTTTTCTTGTGATGTGTTAATTTGTCTCATTAAATGACTTTGGTAGTCATCATCCTCACGCTCTATTGAGATATTTCGAATTGTAATCAGATTTACGTAAAGTTTCACTCACTCTGATACCACATTGACTGTGTCGCGGGATGAATATATGCAACAACGGTCGTGCAAAGCATGGCATGAATACACTCTCTTTACAAAACTGCTGTCAATGTCAGTTGCAATGTCACCCTCAATCTCCCATGTTACTGTGTATGTATGTACCCAGCACGAATCACGATAATTGCTCTAGATACGCACGCACGGAATCCTATATGAAGTGGGAAAAATAAATAAATCATCAAGATATTGTTGTGCTGGATATTGATTTATGTGACAGATAATATTTTCTTTTAGCACTTCGACCTATGAAAAAATGCAACCACAGTAAAAACGACAACGGATCAACTTTTACGCTTTGGACTTAGCGATGTACCTAGTACTTAAATGTTGTTTTACTTTCTCTAGTAATTGTAAAATTAGTGTTTGATTTTTATTACTATTGGCGACATTGTTTGCGACAGAATTTTTCAGTGACATCGATCAGAATAGGTGATATCCATCTACAACACAATTTGTTTAATTTGCCGATGTCCATCCGGCGGGCACTAACAATATTGGTCTCAACGGCAATCGAATAATTACTTAATATCGTAATTGTGTGCTTTTACTCAGGTGGACTATATCGATACATTTCTGTTTGTAACTTCATCGCATCACTGAATGTGATGTGTACTGAAAAATTGAACACTTGTAATATGAAGATTAAGATTTTACATGTTTTTATCTACACTAATGTTGTAACATTCTACTTATGTTTTCAATACTTGACTTATAATTACTACTGTTATAGCGCAGACAACAAAACACTCAATTTAAGCAATTTCACATGATGGTATAATATTCACATCGATATCGTAAAATCTCATTATAACATCAATAAAACGCGACCAACTTGATTGCAGGGCCAATCAGGTTGGTCGCGTTTTATTGAAGCGCGCAGCTGCGCTCTCATTGGTTAAATTTTAATGGCGGCAAAATCACTGTGATTATACACGTACGCGTGAATTTACTCTTGTTGTTTGATTAATTGCATTAGTGAAGATAAAGTAGTGTATGCGACTGCATATAACACGGGTATTAAAACACTCGTTACTATTATGAAACTCGCTGCGCTCGTTTCATAAACTCACACTCGTGTTTTAATACCCTTCATTATATGACAGTTGCATAAACTACTATTTTTATAATGTATGGTGTGCAATAATAGTACATTACGATACTAGTGCGAAAAGTAGGAAATTCGCAACGAGTGGCGATAAATTAAAACACGACCGAAGGGAGACGTACAACGTTTTATAGTACATATGGCCCTTTGAAGTTTCGACATAGGCACGTAAAGTGCTCATTATCGCACTAGTGCGGTAATGTAGCACCATATGTCCTATAAAGAGTATTTATATAATGTAATTTAATGAAAAATATAATAATTGGTATGTAGTTATTTTTTTATCATGAACTTCTTACATAAAGGTAGAGTTTAATTTTCCTTTAACCTTTTTCTTTATTTATCCTGGGATGACCTAGGTTAGATCCCGTCATGACGACAGTAAAAAAACCCAATTTTATCGAGCCTAATCGAAGTTATTGAACAAAATAAGAGATTACAGGCTCCTTCTAATCTCCTATTTTGTTCAATAACATTGTTTTCTAATGTCCACACACAACATACGCATCGTCGATAACATTAATAAAAGTTGTAGTCAAAATTTTCCATGAAACACGACAAAATAGTAAACATTGCTCTTTTTTCGTATTTCATGGAAAATTTTCAGTAATTTCCAAACCAAACTTCGGGTTTCGCCGATCTAGAAATCGATCTATAGTATCTTGAGATTTCGCTTAGAAACTTTTTGATTAAGGAAAGGTGTGTAGGAAAAAAGTATTTCCGAACGACCGAAGTACCTACTGAGCCCTGTACTTAGAGCCCTCTCCCCTCATAATCACCGCTCTCTTCACTACGATGGTGAACCATGTTTGATACTCAAGAATAAGATTAAAAATAAACTTAGAACAGAGATTAACCCACGCGTCTCCACTTCCAGGGAACTTCGTGACCACGGTGGCCCTCCTCATGTACCCCAAACTTCGCGGCCATGTGACGACGATGTTCGTGCTCTCGCTCTGCGTGTCAGACCTGCTGTTCTGCGGCATAAACCTGCCGCTGACGGCCAGCCGGTACATCAAGCAGCGCTGGGACCTGGGCGAGCAGCTGTGCCAGATGTTCGCCTTCGTGTTCTATGGGAACGAGGCGGTATCGTTGCTGTCTATGGTCGCAATAACGATCAACAGGTGCGGTTTTATCAATATGGTCGCCGTAATCGCTCTTGGCATGAGCTTAGTTATTATTTAGTCGTGGGCATGTTTATGGAAAAGTTCTTCACTTATGACGGTTCCTGTTTGCTGCCGAGTGTTTTGTGTACACCATAACGATGTCTCCACAACTATGAACGAGTAAAGATCAGTCAAGATAGCTAAATAATGGATGGAACCGCGCCGTAATGAAAACTGTTTTTGCGTTGTACAGTCGACAGCACATCAACCTTTAAACACGTGCACTCTACGTTACGTTAGGGTGATTTTGCAACTAAAACGTAAAGGTTGACCGCTTCGACTGTACGTGGGAACAAAAACTGCACGGTATTGAATACGCTGTAAAAAACAAGTATGGGATACTACATATTTACACGTCGCGTTTCGCTGTGAAGATCTCGTTTTATTGTTACCAAAGTCCTTCCAAATGTAAGTGTAATGCTTGCCCTGTCCTTCTGATTAAAAATACACTCTGTATTTCGGTTTTCCTAGTTTATACATCGTACTGTCGCAATGTCGATATAGGGCAGAACTGGAATTTAAGAGAATTATATTCTACCACATAATGCAATAGACAGTTAAACAGTAATCAAACAAATATAATTCCTTCTTTCTTCTTAAATTAAAGCTTCAATTATTCAACAACTATCGATAAATAAATACAGCGAAATCTTATACGTATTATTGCTGAAGCCAAATGGCCATTGACCACGGTCTAAAAAAGTATGTAACAGTAAAATCTCTGCTTTCGTCCATCACCGCACACGCGTGACTAACAATCGATACGGTATACCAAACCACAGTGTTGTGAATTTTTACTACACATTCCGCTGCTCCACTAATCAGTTACTCACTTATCGATCGAATACATTACGCCAGATGCTATCATTACCATAGTTAACGGAGAAATTGGAATTTTTATATAGAAAAAGTAAGATGCGGCGTTGAGCGCTCACGCAAAACAGATGGAACATACATAAAAGTCGGTGTTTTTGCCTGTTGAATGGAATACAAACTATCACAGCAGATGTACCTGAATTAAGAGATTAATTAGGTTCTTTTATTACCCCCATATGGGGAGGGAGGTGGTCCATCACGGTTTTCATACAGTTGTTGTTTTATTGATTTTCAAATATCATTTTCACGGGCCAGAGTAGCTAGCAAGTGTCCTATCCTGGTCAAGATATTGATATCACATTTGCCGAAATAAAAAAGTTCTGGAAAGAAGGAGGTTCGGTTAGGAACCTCTGTCCTCGTCCTTATCCAGCCGCCATCGTCCCTTGGGAGACCTATGTTCAGCTGTGGATGGATTGGATTATAAGGAAGGGGGCACATAAATAGAGACACAGTACCCTTCTAAATTGGAAGGCACCAAAATCCATGTGTCTCAATTTACTAACTCACCATCAAATCTACTGTTGACATGACATGCGCCATTCATGTACTTAACTGGGCATTGTATTGTGCAGCTTAATTGGACATTCACTACGAAGAAAGCATTAATATTGATGTGCTTTGGGATAGCTTACATTACAGCCTGTATAATAAGGATGCATTGTGACTCTTAATTAGTTTTTGGGCGCACGAATTACTTTACATGTTTTGGTGTAGGTTTTTAGGAATAAAGGCTTTTTAGGGTTCCGTACTCGAAAGGGTGCCAAACGGGACCCTATTACTAAGACTTCACTATCCGTTTGTCTGTCTGACTGTCTGTCACCAGGCTGTATCTCATGAACCGTGATAGCTAGGCAGTTTAAATTTTCACAGATCACGTATTTCTGTTGCCGCTACAACAACAAATACTAAAAATAGAATAAAATTAATATTTAAGGGGGGCTCCCATACAACAGTTGTGTGAAGACAGCGCTCGCCATCTAGCGGCCATCTATGTAACCTTCACAGCGCCGATATTATGTCGTTAAATGTCAATGTTAAACGCTTCTTGTTGGTTTCTATAGATGACGCTGTTCTCAAATTTGATCTTTATCTAATGTTGTATAGATAATGGTACGGAACCACGGAGTCCGACTCGCACTTGGCTGGATTTTTTATTTATGGTTTAGTTTGCGACGATAGTGCATCGGTAGGACGCTTGCCTCACACATACAAGAGTCCCTGGGTTCGATTCCGGTATGTACCAATTACTTTTTCTTAAGTTATGAACATTTTTGAAATTGTAGTAGCAATGCCACTGACCAACTGCGAAGGGAAACATCGTGAGGAAACCTGAACGTCTGAGGTGTTGAAATTGCCAATCCGCAGTGAGAACGTCTTGGCCTGTGCGACGGCCTGCGCCCTGCATAAGGCGTGTCTATGCTATTTTTTTAATGAATCAATGACAAATTCCATCCAAATCCGTTCAGCCGTTTCGAGGTTTAGATATTTAGAAGTCATGCGTGCAATGATAGATTTTCACGCATGACTTCAAAATTTTTCGGTTTCAGTATAACGATACCAAAGCTTTTTTACAATTTTAATTTCGCAAAAAAAAAAAAAACATCCTCAAAGCTTCATGATTTGGGTCACTGAAAACCGTTTTTGAAACACCGCCGAGCACAACCACCGTCTTTCTTCGTTCGGCTAGTGACCCCATGCTCAATGGTTTTATTTATATTATGCGTGCACTCTTCACTGACACATTAAACTCTAAACCACGATTATGGACTCTATGATTCAAGGGATAGAGGTTGTTGGTGCTTATGGCCGTTGTTTGTTGATTATCCGAACGCATACGGTGCGACGGAATGGCTAATGCACATTGAGCCCTGTATGTCGATAATTGTAATGTTAATTGAGTCTAATAGGAACGAGCGTGCTTAAGAATTTATTTGTATTTATTCCATGACCCTATGGATTATCTTTTTTTTTATTGCCGTACGAGTTTTATACCGATTTGAGTCAATTTATCGATACTTTGCGGCAAAAAGTGAACTTTTGAAATCTCTAAATTTTTAATTTCAGATTGATTTCATTTCCAAAAAACTTAATGCGCTGGTCAGAGACTGTGGCAAAACTCCGTACTACTAACAGTACATTTTTTTTATTCGTCTTTAACTTGTAAACCGTTGATAGAAATCGTTAAAATACGGGAAGAAATATGTCCATCAAATTGTTTGCTCGTCCTAGTTCATTCATTCATCTCATTCATTCACGGAATATCAACCCCTATTACCATTTTCTTGATTTGAGCGTTTGAAAAAAATGTATACATCCGAACCCGAGCTGAATGATAAGATAAATACCTATTTCTATTTTTTTACTGTGATAGAGGGGTCTTACTGAGCAAGCAGTGATTAAGGTAATCGTTCGTCATACCTATTATAAGCCACAGGCTGCTACTTTTGTAACTCTGGTCATTGTGCATGACGTGTCGCTGGCTACGTTTAGTATATATTTGATTTCATTCAGCTTTTGTCTGGGTATAAACAGTAAATTTTCCAAATACTATTAAACTCAAGAAATTAATGAATGAGATAAACCACTAGCCTGAACCTCGCTAACTTGATAGACATTATTTCTTTTTGTACTTTAACTATTCCTATTTGATTCCTATTGACGGTTTTTTACATGTAGATACAAAAAAGCTATATGAAATGATGTTACAAAATAATTTAAACAGACTGGCAACCTTTCGTTGATGTGAGCCATTGACCTCCATGGTGTAAGCACCATGAAGATGTAAGCACCATGGAGGTGTAGGCACCATGGAGGTATAGACACTATGGAGGTGTAGGCACCAT
The DNA here is from genome assembly GCA_947308005.1 of Yponomeuta malinellus. Lineage (NCBI taxonomy): Eukaryota > Metazoa > Arthropoda > Insecta > Lepidoptera > Yponomeutidae > Yponomeuta > Yponomeuta malinellus. Next base: position 1,632,152 of record OX371004.1, read on the forward strand.
GGCTGTGTAGGCACCATGGAGGTGTAGGCACCATGGAGGTGTAGGCACCATGGAGGTGTAGGCACCATGGAGGTGTCAGCACCATGGAGGTATAGACACCATGGAGGTATAGACACCACGGCGGTGTAGGCACCATGGAGGTGTAGACACCATGGAGGTGTAGGCACCATGTCGGTGTAGGCACCATGTCGGTGTAGGCACCATGTCGGTGTAGGCACCATGTCGGTGTAGGCACCATGTCGGTGTAGGCACCATGTCGGTGTAGGCACCATGTCGGTGTAGGCACCATGTCGGTGTAGGCACCATGGAGGTGTAGGCACCATGGAGGTGTAGGCACCATGGAGGTGTAGGCACCATGGAGGTGTAGGCACCATGGAGGTGTAGGCACCATGGAGGTGTAGGCACCATGGAGGTGTAGGCACCATTTAGGTGTAGGCACCATGGAGGTGTAGGCACCATGGAGGTGTAGGCACCATGGAGGTGTAGGTAACATGGAGGTGTCGGCACCATGGATTTGTAGGCACCATGGAGGTATGAGCACCATAGAGGTGTAGGCACCATGGAGGTCAGTGGCAGGGTGTCAAAATTAGCTAAAATTGCTGCGCGTGAATTCTGGGCGCCTCTTTAATCTTATTATAAGAAAATTGTTTGCTTTCACCAGTAAAGGTTTATTGCCACGGTAGGTATACCTAATAGAAATTTAAAAAACGGAAAACAATGTCAATAAATCTGCTCGTCATTAATACCATTAAGTATTAACGTATTAACCCCCAACATAAAGTGTTAACCCCCTATACTCAAATTCCTGCGTTCGATAATATAAAAAAAAATTGTTTACACCCAGGCCGAAGCTGAATAAAACGAAGTGCAGTGCTGATATGCTTTGCTGTGCTAAACAGTAGTTAGTCACTATCTCCCTCGACACTTTCATAAACCCGGGCAATTAACCGGAGTGCGTCGTGCGCTTTATCGGCGCTCAAAAGCCACTCACCACTTATCTGTCGTGGGAAAAACTGGCTGTTTGGCCACGGTTTGCCTCCTACAGGATAAGATAGATAAGGTATTTACGCGGTGTTGCATAACACGGATCTGTACCATTTAGGGGGCCGTTCATTTCGACATCAAGTATTTAGTTTGGGAATGGGAACCTCTTTTGTCTAAGACAGCAAGAGTTGGCAAAGAATCAAATAAGTAAAACTATTTGGAAAAAACAGAACATAATTGATAATATCTATTATATTCTTTTTGTTACACTAACCCGCGCTGAGTACAATTTTAAAAACCTATTTAGGTTACGACGGTTAGCCAGAAGTTGCGGGTTCAAGTCCTGGCATGGGTGGAATTTTTAGCCTCTAAATAGGTTTTTTATTATAGTATCTACTTACATTAAATTATGTAAGTAGATACTAAATAGGTTTCTTATTATAGTATCTACTTACATTAAATTATGTAAGTAGATACTATAATAAAAAACCTATTTAGAGGCTAAAAATTCCACCCATGCCAGGACTTGAACCCGCGACTTCTGGCTAACCGTCGTAACCTAAATAGGTTTTTAAAATTGTACTCAGCGCGGGTATTCCTCGTATATGTTAATGATTTGCCGTTCATGGTTCAAAACATGTCAGAGATAGTATTGTTTGCAGATGATATGTCACTTATTTTTAAAATTAAGAGACATGAAGAAGAAGAAGAAGAAAAACATTTATTATACCAACAAGATACATCACAGAAACAAAATAAGCTAATAAGTAACATAATATGCACAACACAGAAGGAAAACTAAATACACAAGAGACAAAACGAATAAATAAAACAGGACTATAGATGTAGCCTTGCGATGACCTTGCGGATACAAATAATGCTCTCTCTAAGGTACTATATTGGTTTACTTCTAATAACTTCTTATTAAATTCAAAAAAGACAAAATGTATAAAATTTACACTACCAAATGTCAAAATGGTTGACAGCAATGTTATATTGGGGAATGATAAACTAGACCTTGTAGAAGAAACTGTATTTCTGGGTATCACAATTGATGCAAAGCTTCAATGAGGTCCTCATATAGGAAAATTGGCAAATAGGCTCAGTTCTGCAGCATACGCAGTTAAAAGAATCCGGGAACTAACTGATGTCGCAACTGCTAGGCTTGTTTATTTTAGTTACTTCCATAGTATTATGTCCTATGGTATACTACTGTGGGGTCGGGCAGCCGACATTGAGACCACCTTCGTCCTGCAGAAGAGAGCGATCAGATTCATATATAAGCTAGGCAATAGAGATTCGTTAAGAGATTTCTTTAAAGAAACTAACATCCTAACAGTTGCTAGTCAGTATATCTATGAAAATATTATGTACGTTAGGAAAAATATCAGTGACTTTAAAACTGTAGGTAGCCAACACAATGTAAATACTAGAAATAGACATAAACTTTCGTTCCCAAAATTTAGGCTGGCAAAGGTTAATACATCCTTTATGGGGCATTGTATACGTTTCTACAATAAGATCCCTGAGGATATAATAGCTTGCCAGAAACGCGGTTCAAAAAATGTGTGAAGCACACTTTGTGCCAAAAAAGCTACTATAACATTAAAGATTATTTAGATGACAATGATGTCTGGAATTAAAGCCAGTTCAATTTATATAAATCCTGTAAATTAAGGACTTGAAAAGACTAAGTTTGGAATTTTTGTCCATTTTTTCTCCAAAATGATCTAGATTTTGAAATAGACACCTAGTTTAACTTGTAACGTTCATTAAGTCGCAGTTTCTGTGCTACTTTGAATAAAAAAAATTGATTTTAATTTTATGTACTTAATTGATATTTATTACCTTCGCTAGTCGGAGAGGCACCTTAAGAAGAAGATGAATTGATAACCTACTTAGGTACTTATTATTCTGAGGCAGATTGCTGGAAGCGGCTGGACAAGGATGGCCGATGACACAAAGAAGTGGCTTGCCTTGGGGGAGGCAATATCCAGCAGTGGACGAGTACAGGGTGATTGATGACAAAGTCGTTAATTATTAGGGTTCCGTACCGTTCAAGGGAAAAAACGGAAGCCTTATAAAATCAGTTTGTTGTGCCTCCGCCCATGCGTCCGTCTGTCTGTCAAGAACTTTTATTTCGGACAACCGTAGAGGTATCGAGTTGAAATTAAGCCCTTGAAGCTGTGAAGAAATCAAACTTCTAGGTTAACGTAAGAAAGATACGGCCGTTTATGCCGCAAAAAACGGTTTCGATACTCAAGGCAATCAAAATTTATAGGGTACTCTCCGTTGACCTAGAACTATGAAATTTGGCAAGTAATATCCTCTTATACTACAAGTACAGGGAAAAATCTGAAACTATACATTTGTAATCAAATCAATAAAAAATTGTCTGAAGTTCGGGAAAAGCTCGGAAAAAGGTGCTAGTCGCGATTCCTGAACTATTTATATATTAAGTACCTACAAATTTGTACGGACCCCTCGGTGAGTGAGTCCGACTCGCACTTGTCCAGGTTTTCAAGTTTACATGAGTTTTTTTTGTGACTTCTATGGTATAAAAGCAATGCCACACCAATTTAAGTTTGACGCAAGTTTCCCATTCCGGAAAGTAGCGACTTTTGACTTTTAAAACGCGCGACTCGCGTCTTCATTCTACCTAGTGAACCGGCTATCGAAAAAAAAAAAAACACAAAATCTTGGCCTTAGCATAAGCAGCCTATATACGTCCCACTGTAGGGCACAGGCCTTCTCTCAGAGAGAGAGTATGGGCTTAATCACCGCGGATTGGCGGCGAAAAATCTTGGCCTTAGAAACTATAGAATTGTCTTAATAAACTATGAACTATAAACTATGAGGCGGGACGACGGCAGGTGGACCAGGGCAGTAACGGAGTGGCGACTGAGAACCGGGGTCGGTCGGTAGGCCGACAGCCCGATGGTCGGACGATGTGGCCAGGTCGGCGGGGGGGCCGTGGATGCGAATGGTGAGAGACCGCGAAAGATGGCGTGATGGGGCAAACGCCTATACCCAGTAGTGGGCAGACGTGGGCTGATAATGATGATGATAGTAGCGTAAAACGCGGCCCTGAATAGATACACCGTATCACAGGCCCTAACCGCTCACCGGTTGGTCGCAGGTACATTCTGATCGCGTACTACGACCTGTACGGGCAGATCTACACGCCGGCCAAGATCTGGACGCAGCTGCTGCTGGTCTGGCTTGTCTCCTTCGGGTTCATGGTGAGTTTTGTGCCATATCTAATCTATCTAATCAGCCCGTATACAGAGCCCACAGTTGGGCATAGGCCTCTTCATGCCTTACTGGCTATACAGGCGAACTTCGTACCGCCTCGGAATCAATAATATAGCATGTCTATCAAATTATTTTCTATAATGAACTGCACGTCGTCGTATCCTCGGCAGGCTACAACTGAAAACCAGTGCTTACTCTTAGGCAAATACGAACACTGAGGGGTGGCAGTGTAATACCAACTATGTATTACACACATTGTAATACATAGTTGACACGTTATTTGTGCATATTTTAAGGTTTTTGCGTGGATTTGTAATACTTAAAATAAAGTTTCTATCTAATAAAAAAATCCTGATTTTTTACCGCGTTTTAAGTTATTCTGCTGCCCGGGGCGGAGTCAATCCACGACTTACTTAGACTTCACTGTCCGTCCGTCTGTCTGTCTGTCTAGCTATCTATAACCAGGCTGTATCTCATGAACCGTGCTAGCTAGGCAGTTGAAATTTTCACAAGATGACGTATCTGTTGCAGCTATAACAACAAGTAGTACCTACTAAAAACAATAAGATAGCTTTTTAAGGCGGGCTACCATACAAAAAACCTATTTTTTTGCCGTTTTTTGGTCGATATTAATAACGGAAACAGGTAGACGCCTGAAATATTCACAAAATATTTAGTTCTGTAGTCGCTTCAAAAATAATGAAATTAAAATAAAATAAATATTTAAAGGGGGCTCTTATACGACAAACGTGATTTTTTGCCGTTTTTTCTCGATCTTTGTGTGTCATGTTGTATAGATAATGGTACAGAAACCTTCGTGCGCGAGTCCGACTCGCACTTGGTAAGTTCTATGTGAACCCAATCTGCATGTTCCTTCTGCTGGTACTGCACTGATCAGAAATCACTTGTGGCGTCCAGTGTGAGCTTTGTCTGAATGTTGTGAACCGCGCGCACCAAAGCCTGAACGATTCCAATCGTCTGTCAAATTCCATACTAATTGCTATCGCAAAGGTCAGGATTCCGACAGGATTTCTACAACTACAAAACGGCAATGGTGTGAACGCGGCAGAATAATTATAGAAAACGGCTAAATAAAACATTTTTTTACGAGCGACCATAATACCAAGCGGTGAACCGTGAGCGATGAAAGATCATATAGATGTAACTTATCTTGTGTTGTATGCGTGTCGGTTAAATCTGTAGACCATTTGATTTATTAACTCTATTCAAGGCTTGGTAGTTACGGAATCAGAATGGTTTATATGTGAAACGGGTGAATTAATGTACAGATCTTGCTTATTGTTTTGTGTACGCCCGGAAGCGTACAAAATGTTAATATGCAATTTATTTAACATTTTTTGTATTTTCAATTAGCTCTTACTACGTTGCTCTTAGCTCTATAAAGGCGAAAATTGGATAAAATCAGCGGTAAATTTACCCATACAGATTTTACTTGAACTAAAACCACTTTCGCTGGCTGTAAATAAAGACATCGTGATGGAATCTGAGTGTCTGTCCTGCAGTGAGACGTTTAATTAAATGTTGCTTACGCTTGGATTAATGAAACCCATAATATGTTGAATATGATACAAAGAAAGGTAAGAAAATAAACTAATGCATTTTTATTACTACGCAACGCATCACATGCTATGTCTTATTTACACATCTCTGCAAACGCCGAAACGAATGAAGAAATGTAGCGTCCAGTTTAAGAAGACTCTCTCGCTAGCAGGGAATTTAGAAGCTGTCTACGATTTGCGTGTCAAGTTAGACTAGACAGGGCCTTAGACAAATAAACTGAAATTATGAAGATGAAATAGAAACTTACAGAAGGTAAAGTCGAAATAGAGAGATACAGAAAAAGGACTCACAAATATGTACCTAGACTAGTACATTACATAAATAGGGCCGTAAAATAAAGAAAGGCCGATATCGCAGAAGTTTAAGGCCCGAGCCGCAGGCGAGAGTCATAAATATGCGATAGAGGGCTTTCTATTTTACAGTCCGTGTTGTGTACACAATTTTATGTCGTCACTTGGCCTCAACGTGGGTTTTCCAGTACGCGTAGCGTGCGTAAAACCCCGCTTTTTGGCCAGGGGTGGCATACAGTTAATTACTTATATGTATATTTAGTGCATTCCTTATTTATATATAGTTCTAAGTAGTTTATGTAAATTTATGTATTTCAATTTTTTCACCATGGTATTTTATTTTTACTCTTAATACTCTTAATTATTTCGCACAAATACGCATAGGTACTCTACAAATACAGGAGAACTCTTTCCTCTACCTCCTGCGGTAATGCGGTTGACTGGTAGCAAATGCTTATGGCAGTACGATATATGGTTTTATGTAAGTGCGATAAAAGTATAATTAAAATAATAAAAAGTTTGCAGTCGAACTAGTCGAAGGGACTTGAAATCACGTACCTACTTATGGACACTTAGAAAATGGCACGAAAAACTAGGACGAATGGGTCCGAGGCCTAGCTAAAGCAGACAGATGATCTTTCGCCCATAAAGTAATTGTACTCGTGTATGAAGGGCTTCTGTACCAACGTTCAAATTTGGAACGCAGTTATATTAGTCCATTGCACTTCCACATTTCTATGAATAATTGTCCTTAATTGCTGCACATCCTTTGATGTTACTCTAGCGGATTTTTGGCCCTTATTGCAAGGGCGTAGGTACCGCTGGTTAAATAGGCTAGGGTTTATTACACAAGTTTCAATTTAAACCGTGTTAATTGTCAATGATCGTGATGTGGGTGGGTTTTTATTTGGGTTTCGTGGATAGGGTTCACACTTCACATTTGTGAAGTATGAACCCTGTCACTATTTGACCGACTGCGGTTTCAACCAACGTCGGTTCGTCTGTGGTTTCGCTTTCGACGAAAGCGGTCAAAGGTTTGACTCCGCAATTCAATTATTAGGTACGTAAGCAGAAATTTATTAACCTCCTGGGCCTCGATTCTGTTAGTGCATTGTAGTATAATGACAGGTACACTGTCGGGTCACGTGACGTGTTTTTTCATACCATTGACGCCTAGAAGGTACACGTATCAAACGTGTGCCCGCGTAGACTTAAAGCAGCCATGAAATGAAATCGCCATGTTCATGCAGTTGTCATGTTACTACAATGCATTAACAGAATCTAGGCCCTGTTGTCAGCAAAAGTAAGCAATTTAATTTCCCCATATACTTCTGAAAATGGGGTTCTCTTCTCGTCAATACCAACAACTGTTATTATTATGAGAAATACTTATAAGCTGCTTCATACTAAAGACACCAACTGGGCCATTAAAATGTATTTAAAAGCTGATATTTTTTTCATTATTTCGAAGTTTTTCCAATATCAAAAGTAGTTCGTATGGACCAGGGACCAATAGAACTCCTATATTCGGATGTAAGTACGTTATATTCGGATTTTATAATCCCCTGTATCGGGACACCAGTCATCTAAAACAGCCATCCACCTCTGTCTTCAGGTGCCGCCCCTCCTAGGCATCTGGGGCCGCCTCGGCCTGGACCCCAACACGTTTTCCTGCACCATCCTCCCCAAGGATGGCCGGTCGCCGAAAAAGTACCTATTCATGTTCGGGTTCGGGCTGCCGTGCATTGTGATCATCGTGTCGTACAGCTGCATCTACTGGACTGTGCGTGGCAGCAAGCGCAAGCTGGAGGGCCGCAGGTGTGTATGCGGGTGAGACTGGACTTGTCTTTTGAAACATTATTGGTAGCTGGACCCTGGAATCCTAGCTAGAATTCTTCAGGATCGGGTTCGGGCTGCCGTCCATTGTGATCATGGACTTGTCTTTTGGTGGCGGGGCGTAGGTTGGATGAATCGAACGCTGATTCGCAGTTCTTAAGCTCCTATTTGAGATCCGGGCTTATTACGCCGAGCTGATTAGTATTTAGAGCTACATTTTAAGGTTATATTAACTGGATCGAGAATGTTTTAGTTACTCTTGAGCTGAATTCTAGTTAGCTACATCCTGGAGTATAAATCTTTGGTATGTGGCGAGCACATGTCAACTCTGCGCGCGCACTATAAACTCCATCATTCCTGCATAGCGCAAGCAAAATGTTTCACTTGACGTACTATAAATATAAAGTCCGACGAACATTAGTAGGACCGGCCGTCCCCAGGCATACGATCTGCCTGGCAGGAAATTTTTCTTTATAGTGGAAGAGCACGATCACCCGCTCTTCCCTATAGTGGTGACCCTCGACAGAACATTGTCAACCTTCCTTCGCTCTCGCAGCACCCCACATACATTCAGTCTCAATAGTCATCCTCTTCCCTCTCACCTCATCAGTGCCACTACAGTCAACGCACCTACTATCTCCCCCAACCCCTCGGCACGGCAGCCACACAGTAACAGCGCACGTTGCCAGTGGTACAGCAGCCTTCACCGGTTCCTACCACATGCGCGGTCCCCATAGTATTGTCGCCGGTGAAGTGACTGTTAGCCGCCGAACACCCTCAAACGCTAGTCGACTCACTGACTCAGCGCCTCCTGGCACTTGCAGGCTTTAGAGCACAGACTTCGATTCCTATCAGACCTAGCTATGCGTAGCTACGGTCTTGAAGGGGAGTGATGTGGCGAGCACATGTCAACTCTGCGCGCGCACTATAAACTCCAACATTCTTGCATCGCGCAAGCAAAATGTTTCACATGACATACTATAAATATAACGTCCGACGAACATTAGTTGGACCGGCCGTCCCCACGCATACGATCTGCCTGGCGGGAAATTTCCCTTTATAGTGGAAGCTCGACGATCACCCGCTCTTCCCTATAGGTACATTCCGGAATTGACCCAGGGATGGATGCGCTTCCAATCAATCACCGGTACGGTTTTTTCTTTGTGAACTCGGAACTGGCGGATATTCATCACATCACTCTGAGATAATATTTTAACCCTCTCTCTGACCCCTTCTCCCCCACGTAAGATAAGAAAAGACTTACCTATTTACAGTCTGTATATGAAAAAGTAAGATTTCGTGTCAATTTACGTAGGTAATAAATAATTAGCAGCAGGAGGGGGTGTTGAAGATAAGCCTCAAGAAGAAACATGCTTAATGCTAACTCAGAATTACTTAGACCTCAGAAGCCAACTCCAGATCAACTTATGGAAAAATAAATCTTTCTCAACAGCAAACTGAGCGGACAAACAGCGAAGGAGAAGGAAGAGGACTCCCGTTTGACCACTCTCATGCTCACCATCTTCCTGTGTTTCCTTGCCTGCTTCCTTCCCCTAATGATCATGAACGTAGCAGACGACGGGATTTCCTACCCTTGGCTCCACATCATAGCGTCAATTTTGGCCTGGGCCTCCAGCGTGATGAACCCTCTGATCTACGCAGCGACCAATAGACAATATAGAGCGGCGTATGGCAACTTTTTGAAGTTCTGTCAGAATAATCCGGTGACCAGAAGGTCCACGTGGGGTAGTCGGACTATAGGGAATAGCTCAAACTCTCCTAATTATGCAGATAAGAGGAATCCGTTGAAAGGGGACGATCCCGTCAAGTTATGAGAGTTTAGAAATAGCGTCAAGTTTTGAGTTTGTGGGGCCAGTGTTTTTTTTTTGCAGAATTGTTACCTACGTCCTTTGAGTCTCACTTTTTTAACATTACTTAGATCTTTGGCAATATATGTAGATAAGCATTCAGGTAGCTGAATGCTTATTGAATTAACGCAAAACCTTAGAACCGTTTCTTTAGGATCACAATTTTACTAAACCATTTCTACGCATAATAAAAAAAAAAACAAGTTTTGAAAACCATTATTTTTTTAACTTCAAAATTACCTATAATATGCTAACAAGTAAAATTGAGAATTTAAAATTTCAGCTTTGTGAATGTACGAATTTCTACGATACGATAAGCAAAAACGATTTCTACCCGTAGCATTTTTTCAGTACCTACCGCTAATTTTTCGGTTTTCATGATTTGCGTTATTTCAATAACATGTTTTAGTGATTAACTTTTTGCGTAGACCACACATCACAACAGACAAATATTGCCAAATGTTGATAATATCGATTTATTATGAGAATACCATTATCACTTAACACTTAAGTACCAGTTTTTTACAATTTTGTAATTTTTATTTGGTAAGGAAAAATAATTAAAATTAAAAATTCATTTAAGTTAAGTTGAACTTGTAAATAAATAGAACGTAATATAATTAAAATAATAATTTTTGTGTAAATAATTATATCGGAGTTAATTATGATAGTGCTCGTATTGCACGCTCAGTTTACCAAAGTGGTGAAGTTATTACCTAAAATCCGAAATTGTACTCAATAGATATAGACCATTAGACAGGTATCAAGCAAAAGGTATAAATATAGGTACCTGCCAGTGGCGATGGGTCCATATAAGCCGATTCCCACCGGCTTCCCTTTTAGAAATCCAACCCCCGTCAAAACCAATTTGCTCCACTCATAATTTCAAGCGCTCCGAGTTCTCCATACTTTTTATCGAAACAACCCGGAATGCTAACGGTTTACCTCGGCCATAGTGGCCGTCGTTTTGCACAATAATGCCATGTCTTGCTCGCACTCCCACAAAAAATGCTCTGTCGCGCTCGCCTTCATCGCGCCTGAAAGTGGCCGAGGTAGGCTGCGCTGTTCCGGCTTCCTTTTCTTTCTCTTTTTATTGTCGTACGACAAAGCGAGGCAGGCGCAATCGGTTTTATCATTCGGGCGCGACCGACATTATAAGGTTACAAAATCAAATTCCGGAATTGCGGTAAGAAAATGCATCGCCAATTACTGTTTTTTTATAGAAGTGTATTGTTTTATCAAGAATCAATTCGGAAGTAAACAAATTAAAAAGACAAGAGTACGTGCTGTGATGGATTATTGTTTGCGCGCATCCATATGAAAAAAAAATGATTTTTATGTTGTTTTCGTTGTTGTGGTGGATTATTAATATTGTCACTTGTTTATTCTTTATTTCTCTGCGTTTGTCCGTCATATTTGTTCATTGCGGTGAGTTTTATTCGTCAATATTATGACATTAATTCAAGGCTTCGCAAGGCACGTTAAGCTGTTGGTGCCGGCTGCCGTCGATAGATGGCAGTCGTTAAGCCAAGTCAGAGGCCTTAGGGCGGCTTGACAACTTCTGACAGTGGACGAGCCACTAGTCTACAAGCCTCCACCAATCCGGACTTGGCCTCCGTGGTGGAGTATGGCCTATACCTTCCTCAGGGAAGAGACCCGTGCCCCTCGGTGGGGACCTAATGGGTTGATGATGATGATGATGATGACATTAATTCACATGAAGTGCTGTTCACCTGACTATTTGCTCGGTCAAACTTCGTTTCCCAATCTAAGTTTTAAAAAGAAAAAGCATGTCATTCAGTTGCAAGAGGAAAGATTGATTTTTAAATACATATTTCTATACATCTTTTTACGACAAATGTACATGCATGACGGCAGTTGCAAATTGAATAAAAATGTTTTGTTTTTCGTGTTTATTATTTACCGACTCAATTTGGAGCAGCTCTGATTTTACGGATGTTAATAATTTATCTAATTTTGCCAAAAAACAGGAGTATTATGTACAATAGTGGGCCACTGAATTGAGACTTGAAATGAATACTACAAATACAGCTCTTGATATGCTAATCAGTAAGAATAAAATTTCCTGGAGAAAATTCGTATTCTCAGAGTTAATAAAAAAATATAGGTTGGCGCACGCATCCACTTGATGAGTTTTTTTACCGGCTTCCCTTCATCATAATTCCACCCTTCGCCACTGGTACCTACCATTTTTTCTAAGTTGTATAAACTTCTAAAGTAAATCGAGGAAATCATTTTGGTCTGATAATAAAACCGAATTAAAACGAGGTCCAAGTAAAGTAAATTAACAATTTAAATCATAAATGAGTCCTTCTACCGTCTAATTTTGAGCAGGTTTTTCGTTAACTATGACTCAAAAGTACCCATCATGGCCAAATACACGGTTTTGAAAGGCCCATAGCTTTGTGGTTGTTGTTTTAAAATTAATAATTTTTAATATAAATTAGGCGAAGAACAATAAACATTCCAGTGGAACGCATTTACTATAAGCATGTCATAAATTGAGGGTGAGTGAGGGCGTCGACGAGTGTCGGCGGCTGCAGTTGGGACACGTACCACCCGTGTAAAAGTACCCTTGGCTCCTCACGCTGATTGGCAAACCCTTAACAATGGCGAAGCTCGTTTGCTGTCAATACGCTCACTCCCGGTTTCTTGTGTACTAACAATCGCTGTTAATCTACTGTTAACAGCTGTCAGCGGTTTTTAGGGTTGGGTACCCGAAGGGTGCCAAACGGGACCCTATTAAAGACTTTACTGTCCGTCTGTCTGTTTGTCACCAGACTGTATCTCATGAACCGTGATAGCTAGGCAGTTGAAATTTTCACAGATAATGTATTTCTGTTGCCGCTTCTAACCAACAAATACTAAAAACAGAATAAAATAAATATTTAAGGGGGGCTCCCATACAACAAAGATAAAATTTTTGCCGTTTTTTGCTTGATATTATTAACGGCAACCGGTAGACGCTTGAAATATTTACAGAATATTTAGTTCTATATTCGCTTCAAAAATAAATACTTAAATTAAAATAAAATACGTATTTAACGGGGGGGGGGCTCCCATACAATAAACGTGATTGTTTGAGGTTTTTTCTCGATCTTTGTGTCTAATATTGTATAGATAATGGTACGGAACCCTTCGTGCGCGAGTCCGACTCGCACTTGGCTGGTTTTTTGTTTATACTTTGGCCAACTATTAACAGTACATATTATCGTATTATTATTTATAGATAAGTAAACTGGGTTTAGCGAAAAGACAACGGAGCGCACTGCATGTTTGGACTCCTGAACTCAGTTAAGTGATGAGCTGGGTTAGGATTGAATTAGGAAATTGGACTATTTGCTGATCCAGTTCAGAGGTGTGTTTGTGTGTGTGTCTGAAGTGGCGTATGGTCCGTTAGAAATTATATTCGGGCTACTTATGCTAACGCAATGGCTTTGTACTGCTCTGGAATTACCTACATTTTTACTTAGAATTAGATAAATCTGTGAAACAAAGTCGGGTTAGTTGTACCATTTATCTTAACTCAAGAACGGCTGGACCAATTTTTATGATCTTTGATTTGTTGGATTGTATGCGCCTCGAATAGTAGACTCTATTAGAACATGGAAAAAAATTATGGAAAAAGAAAAATTATGAAGCAAATTTTTTTTCATTAAGTTATGTGACACAACAATTATTGAATCTGAAGCCGTACTTACGAAGTTCCCCTGGTCAGCTACTTAGGTATAAAATAACAAAGACTGAAATAGAAAAGTCAATTATTGATGCTATTGTGTTTATAAACCTATGTTAAGAGGAATCCAAATATAAAGAAAGCGTAATTGTAAGGTATAATGTATTTAATATATATAACGTTTTATGTACGCAAACCAAAGGTAAATTATACTTAATTGAAATAAACGTCTTTTTGTAAGGAATTTGATGTTTTATTTGATCCTCGGGGTACCGATGCGATGCACGTAGGTATGGCCGATAGCACACCAACCTTCAGGTAGATGAGTGCATTTAACTCAGCTGCAGCAAGGGCCAGTTTGCTAAAAAATACAGGGTTATCCTCAATAATGTAGGTACGTACATGTAAGCCATAAAGACACGGCTATAAAGAGGACGCCATATACCTACAGGGCGTCCCACGGCTATGCCACATGGAGGGAAAGTACCTTGAATATTGTAGATGGAACATATTACTGAAAGAAGACATTATTTAAAAAAAAAAGAATTCACAGATTTTAAATAATTACGTGGTTAAACCAGGAATCGAACCCGCTACACGAGAAAAAAATACCCTGTAGCTTTATCATACCGATCGAAAGGCTTTATCATAAGGATTATTTTTTGCTTATTCAGCAGACAGTGTCAGAAATAAAAGGAAGACCATGAATTTTTAACATGTGGCATAGCCGTGGGACGCCCTGTATAGCTTACTTTTCGTGTTTACTTTGTGTTTCTGTGACACAACTGTCAGTAAAAGTCTTCTTTCTTTCTTTCTTTTTTTCAATAAACGTATCAATAATAATAACTTCCACACAACTCAATCACATGCCCTGGGCTGCGACCACGTAAGTCCCCCACTGAAGGACTTGTCTGATTTACTCTACTCCGAACTGTCAAATACATACATATTTTGACACTTTGAAACCATCAAAATGGTTAACCAGAGTGGAGAGTTCCGTGATAGCAGGGCTGGTCCCAAATTAGAATACCCTGTGCTATGGTAACCAGGCAAGGACAACACAAACATAGAAAAACTGAGGCCATGTGTACAAATGTGCGGCGGCCCCCAAAGGGAATTGAACCCACGGCCTCCTACATGGTTATCAGACGTGATACTGCCAGAACAACCAGGTTGATTCACTACGAATAAAAAAAAACATAGAAGTATTTCTTCCTACAAAATTCATTCTCAAAAACGGCCCCTGACGCACACATATTACGCACACCAAATCCTAAGCGATTCCAATCGTTTAATACTTTTTTCCCTTTTACCACTGACTATTTAACCGGGATCGTGTTTTTATAAATATGACCGACAAGGTTTATTTTAGTTTGTGTAGTTGCGCCCGCGGGCCGGTTGCATGGGCGTGGCCAGGTACTGCAAGGGATGAGCAGCCGCCACAGCTGATTTTCAGGTGAGGTCAATCCTTGTAGGAAAATGCTACTGGTTCATACCCGAATAGCAATTTTTTTTTAACCTTTTAAGTGCAGTGTTTATCTATTTGGTGTTACTGCAAAATGCAGTTAGAATCAATAAAACATGGAATGCTATATACATAAATATGTGTTTTTTTATTTTTCTTTGTAGCATAATAATGCTAATAATGGTAATAACCCGAGGCTGTATCTAGTTTTTAGCGGTACAGTGAGACGAATGGATTATTTTAACGAATTTCTATTGAGGTGGTTATTTATGGCATATTAGTAAAAATAACTATTTCAACATACTAATATGTTTCATCATCATCAGCCTATGCTTGTCCACTGCTGGACATAGGCCTCTCCTATTGCACGCCACTGAGCACGGTTCTCGGCTATTCTCATCCAGCTCTTGCCAGCCGCCCTGCGAAGATCATCGCTCCACCGAGTCTGAGGACGTCCTACACTACGTTTACCGATCCGCGGTCTCCACTCAAGAACTCGTCTACCCCATCGGTTATCAGTTCTTCGGATGATATGGCCGGCCCACTGCCACTTCAGCATGCTAATTCGGTGGGCTATGTCGGTGACTTTGGTTCTCTGTCGGATCACCTCGTTTCGAATTCGATCTTTAAGAGAAACCCCGAGCATAGCCCTTTCCATAGCACGCTGAGCGACTTTAAATTTGTGGACCAGCCCCACCGTGAGTGTCCACGTTTCGGCACCATATGTCATGATCATGACGGGTAGGACGATATGTTTACTAAATATTTATACATCCCTATATTTTGCAAGTTGTGATCACATCTAAGAAACGATTGCCAATGTAGTGAAGGCGCGCGTGCCATGTTTGCCATAATTACCCTACCTCATCTGCAAGGGTTTTCAGCATTGTATACAGGGTTATTTTTAAGATGCACCATTCCTGAAACGCTAAGAGTTTATTGAGTTTTTTTTAGATGTTTTTTTATATTGTGAAATTTTCGTTTATAGCGCAAAAAAGTAGGTACAGTACAGCCTCCGGTAATAATGCTAAAAAGTAGGTACAGTACAGCCTCCGGTAATAATGCTAAAAAGTAGGTACAGTACAGCCTCCGGTAATAATGCTAAAAAGTAGGTACAGTACAGCCTCCGGTAATAATGCTAAAAAGTAGGTACAGTACAGCCTCCGGTAATAATGCTAAAAAGTAGGTACAGTACAGCCTCCGGTAATAATGCTAAAAAGAAAAATAAAAAAACATATTTATGTATATAGCGTTCCATGTTTTATTGATTCTAACTGCATTTTGCAGTAACACCAAATAGATACACACTGCACTTAAAAGGTAAAAAAAAAAATGCTATTCGAGTATGAACCAGTAGCATTTTCCTACAAGGATTGACCTCACCTGAAAATCTTTAAGGGGGCCGAAGGGCGATCAGCTGTGGCGGCGGCTCATCCCTTGCAGTACCTGGCCACGCCCATGCAAACGGCCCGCGGGCGCAACTACACAAACTAAAATAAACCTTATCGGTCATATTTATAAAAACACGATTCCTTAAAATACTCCTCAGAGGCAGTTTAAATAGTCAGTGGTAAAAGGGAAACACGTAACTACAACCACAGAATATTAAAGAGTTTAAGCCCGGCTGCGTGCGCCCCAGTATAATAAGTTCTTCTATGGTGCGGCCGATGGGTACGACTCGGGAACCGGCTTTTTTTCATGAAGGATTGAATTTTAGAAATAATTTTAGATTGAAATCGTGCCACCCGCACGTCGCCGACCTCTTGTAAAGTGGATAGATCTTAGAGTCAACACTGAGTTAAGAGACACCACCACCTACAATGTGCATAAAAAAAAACAACTAATAGCTGTTAACAGTAGATTAAAAGACTGCTAGAGTAAGAAAAACGGAGGGTAAGTCCATTGGGTATTTCCTTATACCTTAATTATTCTTTACTATTGGGTATTCAAATTCTTTATTGCATTTAAACAGTTTTGCACATAAGCGAGCTTAATGCTACTAAGTATCATCTAACCTAGTTTCGAAGACAACATTAACAGGTAGTGCAACTTACAGTACTACTTGTTAGACCTAGATACATTCTTATATAAAAAATATGGAGGGGAAGGGAATATTATAAATAAAAGAGCGAGCCGCCTACAAATTGCTGTGGCAATTTGGCGACAATTAAGTACTACAGGAATCGTGCATGTAAACTGATTAAATAAAATATAATGGCAAAGAAAAATGCATGGCCGCTGCCGGCATACGCTTCCAACTCCAATGTTTCTAATAAACAAATGATTCCATTCCAACAAAGTCGTGCTTCAGAAAAATGCACAGAGAAACTTCAAAGTTATCGCGCGCTAAAGGATTGCGTATTGCACCGATGATCCACGTTCGTACCATCCCCTTGCCACGCACCGCGTGCTTAAGTTTATTCTTTTGGAAAATAAGAGTCAAAATACAACTTTAACGGTCGCGCAACCGTTTGTAGTCTGAACTGACCAGTGGCCTAATTACGCTCACCAAATCCTGAGCAATTCCAATCGTCTAACTGTCAAACTCCATACTAATTTGACAGTTAAACGATTGGAATCGCTCAGGATTTGGTGAGCGTAATATAGGGGCTGTTCGTTTTTAGTAAAAATTATGGTCACCCTACAGCCTACTCTACTTCACAGAAAAGACGAACTCTATCTATTTTTTGTAGTGTTGCCGAAAAATCGATAGTTTTGCAATCGATTGTAAATCGCTAAAATCATCTACGCGATCGATAGGACAATCGATAGTATCGATACTATCGATAGTATCGATGTCTCTTCTACTGCAATACTATCAGTAAACAGCAATACTATTGATAGTTTCGTCACTGCCAACCAATGAACTATCAATACTATCGATAGTATTGCTCTTTGATATCAAATAGACTATCGATAGTATTGATAGTATCGATACTATCGATAGTTTTGTACTATCGATAGAGATATCTAATTCAATAGTATTGGATGAAGTATGCATGCAGGTAAGGTAGGAGTAAGGCGGAGAACAGAATTTAATGCGCTTAAAAAAAGTCAATACACTAATTGATTTGGTTTGGTTGAATATACCACATTCGTTTTTCTACCACTCATTATGCTTGCATACTGAATGCAATACTATTGAAATAAATATCACTATCGATAGCACAAAAGTATCGATAGCATCGATATGCTATCGATAGACAATCGATATTGGCCTATCGAGCGGCAACACTAATTTTTTGACGTTTGTCTTTGGTCAGCTGAAAAACCTGTCATTCGCTCCGGTAGAATTTTTCGAAAAACGCTAGGAAAATGGCGAAAAGAATCGCGCAGAGCAGCGTTAACTGGGCCGCTTTGGCCGAGAGGGTCCCCGCCGAGCAGAAGGTCAACCTTTCCGCCTTCAAGCTCAAGTCCGACAGCTACCTCCGAAGGTTCGTATGACTGCGAGTTCTGCCATCGATTATGTAATTTGCCCGATTGTTATTTTGTATTGCTTTTTCAGGGTCCTTGCCAACCCCGCAGAGCCGCCAAAGATCAACTGGGCGGTATACAAGAACGCTGTACCGGTGCCGGGCATGGTTGACAACTTCCAAAAGCAATTCGAAGCCCTGAAAATCCCGTACCCCGCTGACACTCTAACCTCCAAAGTCGATGCTCAATGGGAAGAGGTCAAGAAGTCGATCGCGGCCTTCTGCCAGGCGTCTAACCAAACCATTGCTGGGTAAGGCATCCCAGCTTGACTCCTAAGCTGGTCTCTTATACAATTAACTACCTACTTGTGAAAATTTCATGCCTAACATATCGTCGGCTTATTGCAAGAAGTCATTAACTGCAAACACTCACTAACCGCTTTTTTTAAAGGTATAGACATAGAGATGAATTGAACAATGATACAATAGTGGTGTTTTAGTATCAGGCATTATTTTAACGATGTTATAGGGAATAAGGAGGAGGAAACACAACCATTAACTAACAATGAACTAGAAAGTCCTTTTTCTCCCAAT
This sequence comes from Yponomeuta malinellus, assembly GCA_947308005.1. NCBI lineage: Eukaryota > Metazoa > Arthropoda > Insecta > Lepidoptera > Yponomeutidae > Yponomeuta > Yponomeuta malinellus. Next base: position 1,651,135 of record OX371004.1, read on the forward strand.
AGTGAATATCTCGGTTAATGAGTTCTTGCAATAAGGCGACGATATTATCTCTGTTATTAATTATTCCCTGCTCTTTTCCAACAGAGTAATTGTTTTATTTTCAAAAACAGTTCCTCTTGAGATTTCATAACAAGAATATTCTTTAATGCTCACAAGAAACAAAAACCGTAATATAGAAATACTTTTTTGTTGCATTAGACATTTTTCATTGCATATTTTCTATCTTTTATTTTTTCGAGGCTCAGATCAGTCATCCTGATGGGAGTCTTGACAATCTTATCGATTGTTTTCGTACCCTTAATTCTATGCAATGCATCAGTGGATCCTCTCTCAATGACAAAATGTGTTTATTGCTATAAATACTATATTCCATCTGCAAAATTTTTTACAGCTTTCCAATTAGAAATCTGTTTTGCAAGCCCTTAATGAAGTTACTCATCAGAGGCATCACTCCATTTCCTCCCGTGCATGTCGTAGAAGGCGACTAAGGAAATAAATTACCAGGTGACGGGCAGCAGCGTCTTCCTGAGATTCCAACTGCATACTGCGATCGCCAACCCGCCTGCCAAGTGTGGCGATTATGGCAAAACCCCTCATGAAAATTATGAGGGAGGCCTGTGTCCTGCAGTGGACGTCAAGGGGCTGATGATGATGATGAAGTCACAAGATCTGATGATTATGAAGTTACAAGATCTGATGATTATGACCCTTCTTTTCACACTTGTAAAGCAGCCATACTGTGCACATCAACCATTATACTGTACTTCTCTATGTTATAAGCGATTTTGCAACATAAATGTACAGGTAACAAACTTCTAACCGTCCATAATTTTTGCCCAACCTAGCCTCACAATTAGTTGGGTGAGACTGACAATATTGCAGTATTACTAATTGTGGCTTTATGAAACAGGGCCCTACTGTCATTTGTATTAATCTACAGCATAAAATTATTATTTACCAGAATTCTTCCTGTTTTAGTTATGAAAAGGAGATCTCTGAGACCAAGGCCCTTCTGCCTTACGACCAAATGACTATGGAGGACTACGCAGACGCCTTCCCCGACGAGGCTCTGAACCCCAACAGGCCCACATTCTGGCCGCACAACCCAGAAGAACAGCTGGATTATGTCAACCCAGACCGTGTCAATGCTCCGGCACACTAAGATCATTATGCAGTTATACAGACGGTCCTAAATCCAATTGTCTGGTGTGAAGACGGCACATTAATGAAATGGAGTATTGTTCATGTAATATTCAAGTTATGTTGTAGGAATAAAGTGTAATATCTATTTATTTAAGTTTTATTTTAATTTAATTTATTTATTTGGAGAAAATACAGGTACAGATAATAAGTATTTTTTATTTACAATATTTTTTAGATTCACAAAGAAAACAAATATGATTTAGTAATTGCACATTTATTGAACATAATATACCAGGAATGTTATACATACATTTTTCGGATTGCCGACAGTAATTTTAGATATGTACAGTCGGTAAGATGTAGCACATAAGTACTAATATCAAAAGGTGGCGCCGATCTTACCTACTGAAAGTATTAAACTGTATTATACTTTATCACACAGAAAAGGTTTTTGGTCTCAGGAATTTTCTGAAATTGGCATAATTATTTGACATAATTGTTCTAAAATATAATAAAACTTAAGATCAAGAGAGACCATTTTCTCACAATTTCATCGTATTATTTAGCTAAGACGAAGTATACTTATCGTATCGTAAGCCTATAAGATACAGTAACTCACAGGAGATACAGCAATGCACTAAGAAATCTTCAGCGAAACACAAACCCGATATCTATTTCGTAAATGTACTAATACCTAAACCTAGTACAATACTAACGTAAAGACTGATACTCGGCCAGTTGGACAGTGAGAAACAGAAATAGAGAACAAGAGAGGAATCACTTGCACATTCTTCTCACAGATAAATAAAAACAAATACAGTGCAAATAAAATCGGCAGTAAGTTGAGGCATTTTGCGCCTTACCTTTTTGTCAGTAACACCAATTTTTATGTGCCTGGCTTGCAAACGATGCGTAGTAAACGCAGATATAAGAAGATACATTCAAATAAACATTTCTTTCTTCCTGGGGCATGTTCGAAATTATTTTACAATGAACATTAATTATAGGATGCCATATGAACCAATCAAACATTGTTGAATCCATTCACTTATGAATTTGTTATTTAAGATTCTTTCTCATTCAGAGTGATAGATGCGGAATGAATGACTAAAATTAACTGTCCGTTTTGCTTTAGCTTGTTAATTCTGAATCATTTGAACACTAGTGTAAACTGCTACAATGACAATGTCTGCAAGTGGCATAACTTACTCTAGGGGCTATTCCGCTTTTTTATAACTTTTCTATTATAATTAAAATTTCCTTCATCAGAGACAATGACGTCTGACCGCTCATGAACTTTTAGTGGTTAGATGAAGGGATTCAGTTCTATTCTACTGGTGATTCTGAAGAACTTTTATAATGGTACGAGTTAGCATAAAGTTTGATGAGCCGAAACTAGGAATTTGTATTCGAACTTGCAGCAAGCTGAATCAAACTTCCAAGTATCACTCATCAAAGTTCATGGTATTTGGGCAGTAAAGTTAAACACAGCTTAAATTACCAATCCATCAATTGATTCCAGTATTAAAAACATGAACACAATTTAACTAAATTCATGTTATAGGTACAATATTTTTGGGCTCACTGTAATGTTAGCACAATGAATTTACAATAATTCCGTAAAAGAAAAGGAACTTTTTGAAAAGCCGCCTCATATAAAACGTTGTTGAAAATCACTAGCAAATTGTGACATTTTAGGTAAGGAACTCTACTTACCTGCCTTAAGTTTTATGTTGTCTGACAGAAATTATACTATTAACACTTAATCCCCAACTAGTGGAGTCTTTTTCAAGTCAAGATGGACACCGATGTTTAATTTGTAACGTTCAGTTTCCAAACAATGTTTTTTTAGTCCGACAACACAAAAAACTAAACCTTTCTACGTCACAGCCACTAAAACCTCATCGCGCCTGACGGAAATCCCTTCCCCTAACCCCCCCTCGCGCCTCATTTCATAGGCGGCGGTGGAGGTTGCGCATACATATTGTAGTAACCAGTCGGTGGAGGCATGTTGTACTGAGGCGCCGCTGCAGTGGGGGCGGTCTGCGAACGACCGCCACGGTAACCACCTCCGTTGCTGTAGTTACTGCCGCTGTTGTTGAAACTACCGCCGCCGCTGCCGCCGTAGTTGCCGCCTGCGCTGTTGCCGTAACTACTTCCTCCTCCCCCGTAGGACTGGCGCAGGTTGTAGCCGGCGCCTTGGGTGCTAGACTGCTCGCCGTTGTCCCACCGGGAGCCTGTTGACAGAGAACGGTTACAGGTTTTGTGTTTTTTTTTAAGTTTGTGTTTGCAAAATAGGTTCTACTGTAATAAATGACGTCCACTTTGGGGTTACGAAATGCATTACCTGAGAGAGATAGGATAAAAAACTATTTAAGGATTCCAATACACAAACTCTTATTCCAAACTGTATTACAATCCTCCAATACTAACTTTGGATGACTCTCTCAGGTAAAAGAATGTCCTTCTCAGCTAGGCTTTCGAGGTTTTAATATTCAAGTACCACCACCGCCCCCATCATATTTGTCCCGGCCTGTGTGTTAAATATCTCCTTTCCTCTCTACTTGAGCGATGATTTTGAAATTAACCTTATCGAGCAAGATCGCCCGAGTTAAAATTCAGAGGACTTACCATCGTGTGTTATGCCCCCTCTTTGATTGTCCATCGTGGGCCATCGTTTAGAGGGGGCATTAAGTAATCTTTGTCCCTTCCTCAAGTGCATGACTTACCATTTCATTAATGAGTGTGACTTACCACCGCCGGCGCCGCCCACACCTCAGCGTGTTGAATCATGCCTCTTTCTCTCTCATCTTCATGAATTACCCCCACCTGTGTTAAAGGAATCCTCTCCCAAGTTCTAGACTTACCACCGCGGCCCCCGCCTCGGCTTGTTAAATCATCTCTCTTCCTGTACCAAGATTAAAACTTATTAGTGTCTCGCCTCTGCGTGTTGCAAATACTGTCTTCTTCTCTTAAGTTCATGACTTTCCACCACCTCCACCGGACTTGCCGCTGAGTCGGTCCTGGCCTCTGTCTGTTGAGTCAATTCTCAAGTTCATCACTTACCACCGCCACTACCGCCGCCGCTGCTGCTGCCGAATCTGCTTCCGCCCCCGCGCCCCCCCCTGCCGCGGCCGCCACCGTCGCGGTCCCGACCGCCCCCGCGCCCCCCGCGACCGCCCCGCCCGCCGTCGTCGTCTCGGTCCCGCCCGCCGTAACGACTTCCGCGGTCTGTGTAAAAGAAGATGTACATTTATTTAAGTATCGCTTATAATTTCTAGGGCCGGCGGACCAAATCACATAAGTCAAATATTCATTAAATTTTCGTTCTGTACAACATAAGTAATTAACATAGCAGTTTCCTTAATTTTTGTACAGAAACATGTTCGTTCAATTAATTGTCTCATGATAGGTCTCCGATAATGTAATAAAGATAACAAAATGTTATATGGTTGTGTGGTAGTTATCCTGCTTAATATCATAAATGTGAAAGTTCGTGAAGATGTTTGGATGTATGTTACTCAATCACGCAATAACAGCTGAACGGAATCACATGAAACTTGGCATACAGATAGACAAATATCTGAATTGAGACATTGGATACTTGATATCTCGGTAATGCGTTCCCGTGGGATAATATTTTATTGTTACCGTAACCTTTTTTCAAGCCAAACTCAAAGATATTTATTTATTGCGTTGCCATGGTAACAAGAATCGTATTAACGGATTCTGAGGCGGTACGAAGTTCGCTGGGACAGCTCTGCTAGTTTATTTATAATTGCTTACTGAATTTTCCTTTGAAGCCCATGCCGCACTGAGCCAGCTCCAACAGCTTGGGGTTGACCACCTGGTTGGCCTCTTGTAGCACCGACATCAAGTCTCTAGCCTGAAAGAGGACACCCGACGATTATAATGTCCCTCCCCGTAATAGTTTTTTAGGGTTCCGTACCTCAAAACGAAACCCTTATAGGATCACTTTGTTGTCCGTCCGTCGGTCTGTCTGTCAAGAACGGGAACGGGTGGAGGTATAGAGTTGAATTTAAAAGCATATACTCAGGTCTACAGTACCTTGAAGCTGTGAAAAAATCAAACTTCTCTGTTAACGTAAAAAGATACAGCCGTTTATGCTGCAAAAAACCCTATATTTCGGCACTCACGGGAACCAAAATTTATAGGGTACTTTCCGTTGACCCAGAACTATAAAATTTGGCAAGTATGTAATTTCGGCTTATAGGTACTACAAGTACAAGGAAAAATCTGAAAACTACGTTTGTAATTAAATCAGAAATATTTGTCTTTCGAGACTCGATTCCTGAACTACTTATAAATTGTAAGTACCTATCAATTTGTACGGAACCCTCGGTGGGCGAGTCCGACTCGCACTTGTCCGGTTTTTTATATAGCCTACAAACATCCCAGCAGGGAACAGGCCTTCTCTCAGAGAGAGAGTATGGGCTTAAATACCACGCTAAATGGATTAAGAGTTGGAAAACATTGAAAGCTAGAACCAGGATCATGGACCACTAGATAGCCTTTATGATAAAAACGGCCGTCTTTGGCGTTAATGCTATCTAGTCCCGGGTTTTTTGCCTTAGGTTTACGGCCACGGGTCCAAAAAAATATTGGGAGATCGGTTTGACACTTTTTGCAAAAATTATCTGTAAAAAACATGATTTATACGGTTCCGTACCCAAAGGGTTTCCATTCACTAAGACTCTGCTGTCCGTCCGTCTGTCACCATGCTGTATGTCATGAACCGTAATAGTTGGACAGTTGAAATTTTCACAGATGATGATGAATTTCTGTTGCCGCTATAACAACAAATACGAAAAACAGAATAAAATAAATAGTTAAGGGAGGCTCCCCATGCAACAAACGTGATTTTTTGCAGTTTTTTGCTCGATATTAATAACGCAGACGTTTGAAATAATCAAATGTCGTATTTATAATGGTACGGAATCCTTCGTGCGCGAGTCCGACTCTCACTTAGCTAGTTTTTTCCATTGGCAGCGCACGCATGGAGCCCCTTAAGCCGCATCCGCTCACCTTAGCCGCGTTGTGAGGCGTGAACAGCGTGTATGCAGTGCCGGTGTTCTGCGAGCGCCCCGTGCGCCCGATGCGGTGCACGTAGTCCTCAGAGTTATTCGGATAGTCGTAGTTTATCACGAATTTTACGTCCTCCACGTCTGTGGTAAAGTTTGGGCGTTTTACAGGAAGGTTGAGAGAGTTATGAAGTGTTATTGTTGACAAGAAATAGGTACGAACTGGACCGGAGAGTTACTTCAGACATTGTGAGACTTACTTACCCGAAATCGATACTTGATGTTTTTTTAAATTTGTGGTTCGAATATGTTTCCGGTCACCGTAAATTGAAGTGGATGGATGAAATCTTATAACACTAAAGCTAGTCTCCTAGGAAAGCTTTTTCACCCAATAAGGTTATATTTAGCTACAGAGACGTAGCTTTGGAAAATACAAAGCAAATCTAGGAAATCAATCAGTCATTCCGACTTGTATGGTTGTTAGCATGTACTTTAGAATAAAATAATACCTTGAGTAGGTATGAAAAGATGCAGTGACACGCCTGGCATTCGCCGGCGACGCTTTCCTAGGAAAATTTCGGGCCATGTACATGGCGTATTTTATAAGCGCCGACGACACACTTCAATCGAGCCAGGAAAATTTTATAAGTCCACAAATTCAGTGAAGAAAGCGTTGATTCGTCGACGCAGACGCATTTGTGGACCATGCCGCCGCTTCACGTAACCACAATAAGTCTGCATCCATAGAATTGTTAGGCGTAGAACCGCAGTCCGAACATTCAAAGTGACGCAACAAAATGGGAGTCAAATTGGCATGCACTTAGCGTATCGCTTCACTTTTAAGCGGAATTTAATTCACCGCACTATCTTCGCGTATTATGTCTATGTCTTCATATCGCCAAGCGTCACCTCGCCTTATTCCACCACGTACAATAAGATGGCGCTGGAATAGGAAGATCACATTGCCTATCGCGGTAACGTGCAGCGGAAGCTGATCTTGCAAAGCAATACATATCAATAAGCAAAAATCTCCTTTTTGAACCTCTACGGCAGTTCCTTAAACGCGCGTCGTCGGCACGCATAAAATACGGCCCTGTCTACGTCCTACCGTTACCTCGTCTCCGAAGGCTGGTGTATTTACCTCAGAACGCCCCAGGCTGCCGCAGCAGCTGTGAACAACCCTGTACGATGCCCTTCGGCCGTGTCGCCGGAGTGTTCAGGCAAGAGCGGTGTGCTGGCTAGCTGACTGCGCGCCATACAGAAAGGCACGGGGGCGCAGTTTCGATGCGCGTTTGGTAGGATCTTGTTGAAGCAATTTGGTATTGAAATTGATTTATTTATCACTCATGGATTCAAAAACATTTGAAACTTTTGACCGGCAAAGTGCTAGAATTCGAAGTTGGTGTTTTTTGCTAAGCGTAACCTAATGCGATAGTTAAATGCTTTTGATAATGAATACTTTCGTGAATTGATTGATGTTGGCTGGGGCAATAAAATGTTATTGGTATTTTTTCGACTTCAAGATATCTTTATAAACAGATGACGCTTTGGAGAATTCTTGAAATTGAATAGGAGATGAATTATTTTCATCAAAAAAGACTAATCTCTTTCTAAGTTTTGCATTATTTAGTGACTTTATTTAGTGATCTTTGAATTTTCAAGTGATCTTCTCGGAAATACAGGCGTGAGATTATGTCTGTGTCTGTCGAGCCTCAGCCCGTTGTTTTTAGGGTTCCGTACCTCAAAAGGAAAAAACGGAACCCTTATAGGATCACTTTGTTGTCCGTCTGTCCGTCCGTCCGTCCGTCTGTCAAGACCCTTTTTCTCAGGAACGCGTGGAGGTATGAAGCTGAAATTTATATCAATTACTCAGGTCTACTGTCCCTTGAAGCTGTGAAAAAATCAAACTTCTAAGCCAACGCAATCAAAAGATACAGCCGTTTATGCCGCAAATTTTCGACACTTGCAAGGGAATCAAAACCTACAGGGTGCTTCCCGTGAACTCAGAATCTTGAAATTTGGTACGAAGCAACGTCTTATAGCATAGATAAAGGAAAAATTACGAAAACCGAAAAATGTATGGAACCCTCGGTGCGCGAGTCCGACTCGCACTTGGCCGGTTTTTTTCATAAAAACTTACTATCTAAATCAAGTTCACCTAATCGCGATTAGAACCGTCGAATGTACGACCATATTATTTCATTTCATTCAGCTTTGATCTGTATGTAAATTGATAGAGACAGAATACGGGAAGCAATAATGACAATGAAGTTGTCTGCTCGTCCTAGATCATTCATTTATCTCATAAATTCAAATGAAATGAACCCTTACTGTCTTTCTTGACTTTCACCAAAGCCGAGTGAAACGAAATATACATAAACTCACACCTGTATTTGCCACCATGATTCTATGCGTTCATCTTACTTCTAAATCAAGTAATTGCTTCAACAAACCAGCACCGAACGGGCACCAAACCCGCGCCGTCTAAGAGCCTTTACTTCATCGTAATGAACGCTTTTGATTGGTCAGGTTGCGTAGGGCAGGTCAGTTTCGTGATTTCGTTTTAAATTCACTTAATCTCTCATGACGTACAACTGAGCATGTATCTTTTTGGTTAATCGCTTGGTCTTTGTCAAAAATGATGTTGAAAAAAACAAGGTCCAGATTGAGAAAAAAAAATTCTAACTAACTTTTGGAATACATAGTGAAATGAATAAGACCATTTTTCTAACTGAGCGCCCTCGTGCTATTGGACGTAAAGTAACCAAGCTCTTTACTGGCGAGGCAGCATGCTTATTAAATTATAAAACAGTGTGCGCTGACAACCACCTTTAAATTTCAGACAGGTATAAGTTGCATATTCATCCAAAATCATTCACGCTCGAATTTATGGACTCGACTATCGTTCGCGTCAGTTTTGAATGGTTGGGTTGAACATGCGCTTACACTCTGCTTTCAACGATCCATTTATCGTTTGGATCGCGATTCTTAGCATGTCCAGAGCGTTTGGCACAATTCAGGATACAAGCATGCTTCAAACCAGAGACGCAAGCACAAAATAGACCCCGCTTGGTCGGTAGCACTGAATAGACGGTTCTGATTGGCTATCACTGTGGCCATCTTGTTCAAGCTGCTTCCTGATTGGCCAGTTGCCTAAAATGGCGCCGTATTCTCAGTCGGCTTTGCCCCTTCGGTATGGGACGAGACTTAAGCTTTTTAAGAAGGTTAATCAGCTCTGGACACTAACATATAGTCATTACGGTATCGTGTCAGTCAGCCGCACACCGCGTTCATAGGCCGGTGCCGCGCATGCGCCTCTGAAAGGAGAGAACATCGTAAGAGTAATGCTAAGCCGGTCATGGAAATTAGCTTCAATGGGGTTAATTGGGAACCATTGCGTTTCACTGTGTTTGGTGGCGGGTTCCTTCCAATATTCACATTATATCAATATGCCTAAAGGTCTGCCAAGGAAAGCTGATAAGAAAACCTTTACTATCATGTATCGTTTAATTTACTAACATGAACTGGCCCGAAAAACACATAATAACTCATTTATTCTTAATATTTAGTATCGTTGAGGCTCCGACTCTGTCGAGTCAACATACCCTAAATTGGAAATACTTGTAACTTAACAAACACGCCTTATATCTTCGAACGAATGTCAAAGGCCACCATCGTCATAGAAATGGGCCATTTTTTTTGTAAATTTAAAATATATCAACCAAACCAGCATCATCCATCCTTCCTTCAGGGCTTTCATACATCAAAAAAACAACATTTATTTTTGTGAATATTGGAACCGTAACGTTAGCAACCATACAACATAGTCCTTGCAAGAAGGTCGTCACAGCAATGGCATCCACTGTTATCATCTCCACCGCTACGCCCCTGCCGCTCCTTTTAGACCTTTAAAACACCCCGGTTGTAACAGTGCGAGGTAGTTTACAATATTTTGTTCTTTTGCGATGACAGGCTTGTTCTCTAAAATTACAGGCATAAGATCTATTTTACTTGCGCCAACTTAGCTCCCGGATTGTCAACAAAGACGAAAATGGAATGGAAACTATACTTTTTTTTAGTGATTACGTGGTTATAGAATTAAGCAAATATCATGGCACGCATGCCGATATACATCTTAAAATTGATTGGTACAATAAATTGCGTGATGCAATTAAAATAAATAATTTATCTATCTATCTATCTAATGGAGGTTGGCAACGCTAAGGTATTATGCGATCAAATTAATAATATGATTGAATTGATAGTTATCCCAAAGGAAAGGCACTCATAAGTCCATTGTGGGAATTACTCAAGAATCTATTACTAAAATCCTATTATCTGTTTGAACGCTTAGTAAAATACAGAGGGTCATCCGAAAATGACATCATTACATAATTACCCTCGGAAGGTTTAGTGGTCTCCGACACATCCATCGAATTTCCAACACACAAAAGTCATGTCAATCGCACAATAAAGAACCTCGCATCTGTTTTCCACGCAGCATTAGGTGCGATTCTGCATTACAAAAGCCGTAAGGTCTACTTCACATTGAAAACAGGCAAGTTTGCTAAGTTGCACTGCGAAAATCGCACCTTATATCTTTTGTTTGATGCCGCTAACTATTTCTTGGCGGGAATAACTCACCACCGTTTCGTTTGTCTGTTTTGGTGTCTAGGAATCATTGTCCTAGATTGTCAATCTACGTTAGGAATTAATGTTGGCACAAACATAAGATGTCTCACAACTTCTGGGCAACCTACAGTGATGTGACCACCGGGTTTTTATAGCCGGTGATTATTTACACTTGGTTTTCTAACTCAAATTACATTTGATATTTTTTTTTATATATTCCACTGTTAATAAACCTCTGATCATACCAAAGGGAAATATGGTACCAAATAAAAATGTGCAAAATTAAATGCGCCAGGAATCCACTGCTGGGCAACACAGAACACACCAATCCTCTTGGTCTCCTGCCAATGACGGTTTCACTCTGGATGATAATAAATATTCGTACATTTACCACGGCCTACACGGCACGGCTGTTGTGTGAAAAATAAATGATAAATTTAATTTTCACACAACAGCCGTGCCGTGTAGGCCGTGGTAAATGTACGAAACTAGATGACTTGTCATTACCATTATCATCTAATGGGAAACCGTCGAACCTTTTGGGTCGCTGATATGTTTCTTTTGGTCTGACTGGCCAGAAAAATATGCCTTTTTCAATTTCTTGTCGGGTCGTCTGATTTTTCGTCCACTGTATTTATGCTAACTCCGAAAAAAACTTCGCTCGCGCGATCTACGAGTCTGCACTGTTACAATGCAGGCGGAAGGGACCTTTTTGGTTTCATCATTGGCTGTTTATTTCCCCGTGTTCCCCGGCTCCGGACTTACCGAGGCCTCGGGCCGCGACGTCAGTGGCCACCAGTATGGCGCCGGGCATGTTCCGGAACTGGTTGAGCACGTAGTCGCGATCCTGCTGGTTCTTGTCGCCGTGGATGGCCAACGCTCGCCACCCGACGCGGTTGATGGACTTGGTTATCTCGTCCACCTGTAGCAGACAAGTTTGCCGATTAGATCGGCGGTGAATGGTTTTTTCTTGATGCATTAAGTGAACAACTATGTACGTAATACAGAGAAGTTTGTAAAGAGGTTCGAAATTTCGCCGATGCCTGCACTTCCCCATTAGCTCAGTTGGGAGAGCGCTGGCACGGTTAGCCAGATATCGCGGGTTCAAGTCTCGGCATGGGTGGAATTTTTAGCCTCTAAATAGGTTTTTAACAACTACGTTTTTAACTATTGTGTCACAGTTGCTGCAGAATGTATATTTTTAATTTGGCCGAACCCTTGACTTTATTTGCCCTGCCTCTTTAAAGCTGTTCGAAACGGAACTAAAAGCTTCGAAAACAGTAATCGCAGCACTGGAAGTCGCAATGAATGTCAATAGAGTGGGAGAGTCGGCCTGTGACTGAACCCGCTAAACTGTCAATAGACAGAGAGCTGGCCTGTGGCGTAAAAATGTCACAAGGAAATCAGCCAGAGCTAAAATTTCACTAGAGAGCAAGCGAATCAGCCCGCACGCCAGAATGTCACTAGGGAAAGAGAGAATCGAACCGCAGCGTCACTAGAGAGAGTCGGAGAGAGAAGAGAGGAGGCCTGCGAAGACGTTAGAATGTCACTAGATAGAGGTGAGGAGGCCTGCGCCGACCCTAGAATATCTCTATATAGAAGAGAGTAGGCCTGCGGGGCTAGAATATCACTAGAGGGGGACGGAGTCGCCCATATGGCGCTAGAATGTCACTAGAAAGAATCCGCTGAACGTCACTAGAAAAAGAGGGAGAGAAAGTCTGCCTGTGGCGTTAGAATGTCATCAGAAATCAAACATTTATTTCAACAAAACTAATTTACATTTTCTTTGTTGAATGTCAATGTACAATGTATAATGTCTTCGGGTCAAGGAGTGAAAAAAAGGCAGCGAAAAAAAAAACTCCACTCTGATCATCTTTTCTCAAATCATCTTAAATCTAATACATAAGTTTGTACAAGTACCTACCTATCAAGATCCCATGATTCCAATCAACAACTCAACAATAGAATTGTACACATTAGTATTAGAGAGTCGGCTTGCGCCTCTAGAATGTCAATCAATACTAGATAAGATAAGATAAAGTTTACTTATAAAATCGTAGGTATAAAGTGTACATACGAATTAAATTTACTAACCTTCCTCTTGGTCTCTGAAAAGATGATGGTCTTTGTCTCCCGCTCCGAAGATATCTCCGTCAACAGCGCAATGAGCTTATCATTCTTCTCATACTCCTCGCAAACGTCCACGATCTGCAGGATGTTGTGGTTGGCCGACAGGGACAGCGAGCCGATGTTGATCTGGATGTAGTCCGTGAGGAACTCTTCGGCCAGGTTTTTGACCTCCTTCGGCCAGGTTGCGGACCACATGAGGACCTGGAAGCGTGAAGAATGAGTAAATAAAAATGACAGGATGCTTATACTGCGCGTCGCAAAAAACTTATAGTTGTACTACCCATGCGCGATTTCAGATTACGTCTCATAATAGAAGTGGTTTGAATCAAATTCAATTATTGTTTCATTGGACCTTCCTGCAACTCTCTGTATGTAGTGATTGGAATGAAAGAACAGGCCCTAACTATGCGCACCACATCCTGTCGGAATCCTGACGTTTGCGGGAGTAATTAGTATGGAATTTGACAGTTACCGTTTGAAATCGTTCAGGATTCAGTTTTGTTATTATGGTACGGACTTGTTTGACATCCCGCTGTTTTGAATATCCACGTCTATCTATCCATGGAAAGTGATGGTACATAGTTATTTTCATGTCTGGATCTTCCTGGGCAGTTTCATAAAACTACAATTCGTAGTTAATTATAACAATTCAAGGTACATTGCATAGCAGAGTCTACTGGTTAGTCTGTGGGTTAATTGACTTTGTACATTGAAATGTCATAGTAAACCATAAATTGTAGTTATTTGAAACAGGTCTCTGGTCGTCGTGAACCTCTGCTAGGTTTCCTATCGAGTGTCACTTTCCGAAATTGCTATGCAAGTCCTCGCAGAGCATGGCTAACTATCTAGGAAAGGTTTACCTGTCTGTCAGGCCGGATTTGCTCGATGATCTTGCGGATCTGAGGCTCGAAGCCCATGTCCAACATTCGGTCAGCCTCGTCCAATACTAGGTAGGTGCAGCGGCGAAGGTTCGTGGTCCCTGAGAATAACCAAAGTTAGTAAAGTAAAAATCGATTGTTGCGACTCTTGATGTTACAAACTACAAAGCAAACATAACATCCAATAATTTCCGAGATAATGTAAATTGCTCTTCTTTTATCCGCATGCCACGCGAACAACTTGGGAAAGTGGCTATTATAAAATATACTTTCTACTGAGATTTACTTACAGAAGTAACATCAATCGGTCGTGAGCACCATTTTTCTGAGGTAATAGTGTATAATTTGAAGGTTGCTATACAGAGCTCCTCTGCACCTGCTTATGCCCTGACGGGGATGGCTAAAGCCATCACAGCCCCAGTGAGTTCATAAGGCCGGGGGAGATAATATGGCCTATAGATAATGGATCCATAACGGCCGCTTGGCCGCCCTTGGAATCATGGGATCCGTAAAACCCAATTACACTTAGTGGGCACCTTCTGTGGGCCTCTCACCTTTCTCCAAGAAGTCAATGAGCCGTCCCGGTGTCGCGATGACGATCTCGACACCGCGCTCCAGATACCGCCCCTGGGGTCCCTTGGGGGCGCCGCCAAACACGCAGGTGTTGCGGACCTGCATGCTCTGACCGAATTCGTTGGCCACCTGGAATGCGGGAGCTCTTGAGAGGATGTTTCAGGATTGGCGAGACAATAGGTTTATTTAAGGACAAACGAGTACTAAGCCTGTGTAAATGACACCCTTGTGACAGGTCATTTCCTATAAATAACCCGGCAATAGATAAGTGAGTTAGAGCTTAGATTTTCGTATTGTGTCAGTGTTCAACAAATTCATGAGTAATGCTTTGAAAACACACTGAAACCACACATTGAAAACCCTGTTAAGTTGAAACTTTTTTGAAAAGAATAAATGTGGAGTTTCTTTGTTAGGTTTTTTTCTCCACATAATCTATTAATTCTGAAACTAAGAACTTCGAAGTTCCATAAAATTTTGTTTTTATAATGAATAACACGATTTTTCCCCAGTTTCTAACAATAAGTATATATATGCACTTTGGCCGACTTTGTAATGTGTTGAAAATAATAGATGTCAAAAGAGAATTAACATAAAATTTAATTATATTATAAACAGATTGCGTCTATAAGAAACAGAGGGAAAACCCCCGCCCTCTTGAAGTTGTGAGACTTCTCCATCCAGAAAGCCAGGGATGTTCTGATGTCCCTGATGGACTCCCGAAGGAATTCCAGTTTCCCAATTTTTATGATTCTTTATTGCACCAGAAGTAAATCTGTACAAAGGCGAGCTTAATACTTAATTTAAATCATTTGTTAGGTACTTATTTTAAGTAACTAAATTGAGAGTAAATCTGCCAACAAACTATTATTTAGTTTGGCGGAAATGAGATTATTTAAAAATGTATGCACCTTTTACAGAATAAACAATTTTTTTTTAAATACTAGAAAAGTATTTTCTATGATATAATGATAGCCGCCAGTTGATTGTGTAACCGAAAGGCAAATGGTTATACCGTCCCTTTCTTAAATTAAATAAGTCAAATATGTATTAATTAGCTGGCGCCTGATCAGTAGTACAGTATCAACGGATTGCTTATGGGAAATGACCACATCATGACAAATATTTTAATACGAACTTGAAGCTACGGCAATGCACCAGAAATATCTGCCAAGTCAGTTACAAGCCACAAGCCAGTGTTAAACTGGCTTGTGACAAAATACAGAACAACAGAATCCCCATATCCGAAAATGGGAAAAAAAACTCGCTTCCAAAATTTCGACTAATCCATAAAGTCACCACCTACGGCATTAAAATGTATGGAACAGTTGGGGCCTGTTTCATGTTTTCCTGGTTTACTAATTCGATATACATTGCAAAGTAGACTATAACCCAGACTAACAAAACGACTCTGCTACGCAATGTACTTCGAATTGTTATAATTAACTACGATTTATGAAACTCTGTCCTGGTCAGGGTTTCATAAAACTATTATAATTCGTAGTTTATTATGACATAGCAGTGTAATTGTGTTAAACGACTTTGCAATGAACTCCGAATTGTCATAGTAACCATGAATTGTAGTTACATGAAACAAGCCCCTGATAATTTTTTGCTATTTCGAAGTTTTGACCATGAAAAATAGTTTGCAGTGTCAGGTAGAACGACCATTTTTGGATGCATGACGATTTTATTACTCCCTGTGGATTCTCGGTCCTCCCCGCCTATTGGCTAACTACAATTACCGCTGTGCTCTTTGCCTACTGACATTTCACTCGGTAAAAAGAAAGACATATTATTTTACAGATAGTTTTTGAAGTGTCTTTTTATACTTTCAATCATGTAAGGAGCGAGTTTTAGGACTCAGACCCAAAAGAGAGTAAAGACCCAGACCCAGATCTAGACCGAATTTACGCAAAAAGGCATTTAGGGTTAGGTAGTCGACAAGGAACCCTTAGTTTCGCCAAGTCCGTCCGTCTGTCTGTCTGTCTCTCTGTCCGCGGCTTAGCACAGAGACTATAAGTACTAAAGAGCTGAAATTTGACATAGACAAAAAGGTAGAATAAAATCTCGTAATATTATTTTTAGGGCACCTCCCCTATACATAAATTAGGGATGCTATTTTTTTCTCGCCACGCCATAGTGGGGTAGCCATTTTTCGATTTAGGGTTCCGTTTGCGAAATATTAAGCTTTAAAGCGCAATTTTTTGTCAAGAGTAGGGTGTCAGTCACCCCCTGTTCCGGCCAAACGGTTGATTGTAGAAACTTGAAAAAATTCAGGGCAGCAGCACATATAATGGACTTAAAAAGAAAACTCACGGCTAAGTAGTCTTTACAAGTTAAACAGTAGGCGACCAACTTATAAAATGAAAACTTTGTAAAAATTCCTTTAAGAATTACGTTAATGAAGTTGTTAGTTCAAGCAGATAAATCCCCTCTTTCTATGGAACCCTATAGGGCTGTATACAGCGCGTGGCCCGAAACGCACTTGGCCAGTTTTTACATAGTATGCAGTCTTAGGATTTTTGCCTTAGTTTCTCGGTCCTGGGTCCAAAAAATCACTATAATTTTACATAATTGAAAAAAAAAAAAAACAAAGACATTTTTTGCAATCATTATATTATGTAAAAGATATGAGGTTTTTTTTTCGGCACGATATGTTTCTTTTTCTTTGGCCTTAGACTAGATTGCATAGACAACTTTTGCCAAAGTCGGAAGCCTCTCGCAGGAGCTAGAGCTAGGCTGCAGGGGCTTGGATTTGGCTTGTGTAGCGTAAGTTGACTCTTAGTGGGAAAGAAGACGTTTATTTAGTGAACGCTTCTTTAAATGCGCTTATTCTGCACAGTGGACGAAACTGAATCGTCGCTGAATAAATTCGAACGGTCTTACTTATAAAAACAAGATTCCTCTAAAACACTTCTCAGAGGCAGTTTAAATAATCTGTGGTTTTGTCGTTCCCTTTACGACAGAATATTTGAAGTGCCTCTGAGCAGTCTGAGTTTCGAAGCATCGAGTTTTTTATAAAAAAAAGACCGAAAATTATTAAATTAATTTTAAATTATATATTTTTAAATTTTTTATTCATTGTAGCGTGGAGACTGCGACTTCAAGAACGATATAAGTAAAATATAGGTGTCCATTTCAAAATCTAGATCGTTTTGGAGAAAAAATCTGCTCCATTCGTCATGTAAATTTAGAAAACCATAATATTCAGTTTTGATTTCTGTCGCGTGGCCATAAGCACACAAGCATAATAAAATTGGAATAACATTGTACTGCTATACTTATAGACTACCAAAAAGAGTAGTCTATTCTATAAGTAATAGCAGTATACTACTCTTTTTGTTAACTATTGAAAAACTATGTGTAGGCGTGTCTCCTGCCAAAAAACATTTACACAAAACATTTCGTTTTCTTTGCGCAAAACATTTTCGTTGCTAGGGGAAGCAAAATAAATAGTTAATTTGGAGCATCGAAAACCGATTGTTTTGTGTAATGTTTCATGATAAAACAGGTGCAGGAGACCCGGCTTTAGACTCTAGGGTCTATCTGTATTTGCAGTTTTGCCTCAACTAAACTAAGCCGCACAATAACAATAATAGCAAACTGGACTCATTTATGAATATGAATGAATATCGACGAGCTTACTAGGCGTAGGAGCTCGAAAGACAATTAGCCTTGCGACTTCCTTGGCCATATGTCTTGGGCCAATGTCGTTAGCGAATAGGCACTAAGACGTCTGAACGGTGACTAGACGCCGAAGACGCTAAGGGCCAGTTTCTGAATTGAGAATTTCGCTAAGTAAATAGTTATCTGTAGCGCTGTCTCTTCGAATTTCTCAGACAAGAGCGTGACAGAACGTTACTTAAGTATTTACCCTTAGTGAAATTCTCAATTCAGAAACCAATGTTTTTAATCGAATAAATATGCACTGCAGTCTGGTAGTTCAGTTTTACTTGAAAAATTAACTTAATCATTCAGAGCTCATTAAGAAGAAATATTATGTTTTCTATTTCCTTTCTACAATGAGCAGGTATCACCCACTAGTTAAAATGAGCTCTAATTGCTCTTGACAGAATGCTAAGAACGAAAGGGATGCCTGTAACTGATATATCAACTAATTGTGTTGTCAATGATTCCATGAACATATTACGGACACTGACAAACATCTTCAAAAAAGCGCGGAAGTTTAGCGGATTGAAAGAGGCATGGCGTGAGAGTGAATCGTTTCGGCTACGTCATTTGTTGAGAAGTCGGTCCCTGTACCAGTTTTCTTATTATTATTTAATACTTTTATTGCACTTAGCCTAATGCACAATACGGCGGACTCTTTTCTCCTTTGCGCAGCTTTTTGCTCAAGATGCTTGTTGGAATCTGTACTCAGACTGTGGCGATAGATAGATTCAGCAAATTTTGGGCAGGGGCGTCAACTTACGTTACACTGGCTCTGGGGCCGTTCAAGTATGCATCATCATCATCATCAGCCATTTGACGCCTACTGCAGGACATAGGCCTCCCTAGTGGTTTTTAACCATGAAGGGTTTTGCCATAATCGCCACGCTTGGCAGGGTTGGCGATCGCAGTATGCGGTTCGAATCTCAGGAAGACGCTGCTGCCCGTCTACGACATCCACGGAAGGAAATGGAGTGACACCGAATGGCGCCACACGGAAAGTTCGTATTACGTTCGTTCGTTCAAGTATGACGTAAGCAGATTTATTCAATTATTTACCCCCTCGCCCCTCGTCAGCAAAAGTAAAGCTTTTACCCCCCCCCCTATCCCCTTCCAAGCTTAGGTAAACATTGGTATATGCATGTTTCTTTTATTATATTCAAATCGAAACGAAACAATGTATGGGGCGGAAGAAATTTTGATAAGTGAATAACGCGCGGTAATTCCCATACTTGGTTCTAACCGAGTACCTAAGCGTATCCCTTATTTTTGGGAATCCCTGAAAATTATTTCGCTGTCAAGCACAGCCAAGTAGGGTTGCCATATGAGTTCAAAGCAAAACCGACTAGATTTTGTAGAAAGTAAAAAATAAATACCTACTGCTGACGTAATCACCATCCAGACCGCCCCACCCCCCCATATCATCAAAAATAGCAAAGATAAGACCCCCCCTCTCCCCAGTAGTGCTTACGTAATACTTGAATGGCCCCTCTCACACTGTTTCAAAGAGAAACATAATAATGCGGAGGAAATAAATATACACAAAGAATGTTACAGAAAGATCCGGTTACAATGTTACTTATCTAAATAATGTCTAGCTTAAGAGGTTGCTCGAAATTGAATCAACCAAAACAGATTATATTCAATTTCACTTAAATAGCTTTAATCCTACTAATATTATAGATGTGAAAGTTTGTGAAGATGTTTGGATCTTTGTTACTCAATCACGCAATAACGGCTGTAGATGAAATTTGGTACGGAGATAGTTTTGAGTCCTGGGTAAGGACATAGGATACTGTTCATCCCAGAAATTACACATTCCATGCGGACGAAGTCGCGGGCAAAAGCTAGCAGTAGATGCATAGAACTATGGAAAAAGTGTAACAGGACCTATAAGACATCTTAATCAAGAGTTTTGGCACATAAGCATCATCAATAGTCAATAGTAAATAATGAAATAAACAATATTATAACTATGAATGGGTGTAACACTAAGCAAAATAATACAGTAAAAAATGCAAGTGCTACCAAATCTACAACAAACAAAAAGGTTACGTTCAGAAACCGTACACCTAACCATTGACCATTGTACAATTTAGAGGAATATTACTTTTAAGATTTACACAATAAACCAAAATAGAAGTCAGGTTTTCGAACATAGCCTAGCTGGGCAAGCTAAAGATCTACGAATTAATAATTTATGAGATTTACAACGTTTTGGACGGCTGAGTTGTTCTGATCGTCCATGAGTTCGGCGGCGATTCCGTTCATCGAGCACAAGGCCTGAAGTGGGCAGGCAGGATGAAAAATAAACAATTCTATACATCAGATGTTAAAACCTATCAATCAGATTAAAACATTAGCACAGGGAATACCAAGCCTAATATGGGGGTAAAATTGCTTGTATCAATGCCCCTGCCCACCCTTGTATGAATAGTTATTTAATTTATCATTCATCAGTAAATTCTTCCAAATTCCTAACTTATTTATATTTATTTCACCACATTAATATTTCTTGCTCATTGTTTTTTCATAAACCTAATCATGACAAAACTATGCAAATTCCTAGCCTACACTCTCATGACTTGCAAATTCCAAGTAAAAAAATAAAATAACACTCACACAAATACAATCACTTGACCTAATCGCAAACTAACATGGACAACACTCTTCCGAGCATTACAACTAAATACGCAGCCAGCCTCCTGTGGGAATCGAACCCACATCTTCCATGCATACAAGCAAGTGCTTACCACTAAACCAACAAGGCAATCAACATAGACTAAGATTTAGAAAACACATACCTGCTGAATCTGCTGAGCTAACTCTCTAGTTGGTGCCAAAACGAGGACAATTGGTCCCTCATCTCTCAATAGTCTTGGTTGGTTCATTATATGCACAATAGCAGGCAGAATGTATGCCAGCGTTTTGCCTGACCCAGTCTGGGCAATACCGACCATGTCCCTCCCTGATAGAGCAATAGGCCAACCCTGAGCCTGAATCGGAGTGGGGCTCGGGAACCCTTGCTTCAGAATCTCTCTCATAGCATAATCAGGGAACCCGCCTTCCTCAAAATAGATGCTGGGCAGCGGGACGTCGCGCCCTTTAACCGTGATCTGGTGCTGGCTCCTATAGGCCTCTACTTCAGCTTCAGTGCGCCTTTGGACGTTGGGATGCGGCACGTAGAAGTTCTTTTGAAATGGCGTGAGCGTGATGTTGTCCCAGCGGATCTTGCGCAGGTTACCGCCGGGCTGGTCGTGCTTCCCGAAGCTACTGCCACCGCCGCGGTCATCCCGACCTCCCCGGCCGCCACCGCGTCCGCCGAAGCCGCGACCGCCATCGCGCCCACCGCGTCCCCCGCCGAAGCGACTTCCTCCTCTATCATCAGACCTGTCCGACGACCTCCCGCCCCTTGGGCCACCTCGGCCGCCGCCTCGCCCGCCGCGACCTCCGCCACGTCTATCGTCGTACCTAGAGCGGAAACAATGGAGTCACAAAAGTGGAATTTTATTTCGTGAGAAGAAAGTGGTCTTGTACTTACATCTTGTAGTTATTGATCACTGAAAGCACAGCACTTAAAAGTGTAGAGAATCTATGTTTTTGATCGGTGTAAAAGCAAGAAAGGGCCAATATTAAATTTATTTGAAAAACAGAAGCAGTCAGACGACGCAACCCGCGGCCATTTTTGAATGTTTTTTTTTTCTCGTGTTGTGTTGTCTACAAAATCTAAGTTGTCTATGCATTGCATTTGCGATAAAGTTTCGTGCATGCAGGACCGTCTATGGGTGGTGCTCAAGGCTGCCAACTTTGCCAACACTAGCCAACTACCGTTCATCAAATGCAGCACTTTTAAACTTTTCAGGCTTATAAAACATTTTTTGTTAAAAATCATTCAGACGATTAATATACAGTTAATTAAAGAATATACACACCCGTACCATACGAGCTACAATGCGGTAGCCGTGGCTGTAACAGACTACCCACGAAATCGCAATGAATCAATGTTCTCTTTGCCTCTGTCCACCCATCATCATGCACCCAACTCACCACAACGACCGCAACTATCGATCCAATATTTTCCTGCAACACGAAACAAATAGAGACTATCCACCACTTTTCTCCATCCACGATGCATCACCCGTCAGTCCCCCACTTTGAGAAGCCCCACCCTCGTCTGACCATGGAGGACTGGACGCGGAACATACAGAAACTTCAGCATGAAGCCAGGGTACGCCGATACGACGCCTGGGACCTTCGACAGAGAGCCATCCAGCTAAGGAATGAGTCCAGAGTCACTACGTATTGGGATAACTACGTAAATAATGAACTGCTCAGGGACAGGTGAGATGATATTGGCTGGCCAACTGTTTGATCCAACCTAAGTACCAAACATGACAAACATCCGATAGCATTGCACATCGACGTCATTGAACATTATATTTCATAAACTCACGCCCGTATCCTGAAGAAGCAGGTGGCCTGACAAATATTCTGACAAACCTACTTATTAGCTTCAACAATATTAATAAGTCGTGGCATACACACACGCCCGTTTCGGGTATTTTTTATCAATAGCCCCAGGATAATATACATAATTTCGTAATAATTTTAAAATGAATGGTGAAATTATCATGAAAACCTTCCCAACCAACCCCCCAGGATATTTGAAGTAGACTCGTGGCGCGAGAAGCAGCGATTCACTCGGGAATCCGTGCGGGATGAGATCCGTGCCCTAAAAGAGGAGAAGAACGCCACCGAGCTCCAGTTGGAGTCGCTCCAGGTGCCTCTGATGGTGGTCTCGCAGTGCCTGTCCAACAGAGACCAAAGGGTACCGCCGGAGCTGACGAGGGACCAGTTGGGGGAGGAACTGAACAACGTGAGTATGCAGATATTACTCGCGGTCGGCACTGTAAAGAATAACCTAACGGACGTGAACGACTTTACAGTTTCCACACCTGCACTCAACACGCCATGCTTGTCTGAAATATTCTTGAAGCTAGGAATGCGTTCGCCTATAGCGCCGCCCTCCGGATCCTTCTGTATTTTCGACTGTCTGAGATAACATCTCCCGGCTTGTCTATGGA
The DNA here is from genome assembly GCA_947308005.1 of Yponomeuta malinellus. NCBI lineage: Eukaryota > Metazoa > Arthropoda > Insecta > Lepidoptera > Yponomeutidae > Yponomeuta > Yponomeuta malinellus. The sequence goes on from OX371004.1 coordinate 1,674,286, forward strand.
GATCATGAATTTGAGTTCAGGTAGCTTAATTACGTTTATTGGCCTCTAGTCATCAGCCAATGTTCGTCCATTGCTGGGCAGGACACGCTACAAAGACGTGCTGACAATGAAGTTGGACTCTGGCCTGCCCAGCGCTAAACTAAAGCTTACCCTAGTACAGGAGATATCCCTTTGTGGCTTATTGCGTCACCCAGGGGCGCCGGAAGTAGGTTTCGCTGGGGGGGGAGTACAAAAGGGCCCGAGCTCATTCAAAAAGGCCTGCGAGAAGCTGTCTAAGTTAAACGAAAGTATTCTTCTATGTTTGTTTGTGTGAGAGACAGAGATGTAGGCTTTTTCGAGTTTAAGTAAAATTAGTTATACAATTATCATTAGAATAAAAAAATATTAAGGGGGATTATCCAAAACAGAAATTAAATTGTTGTGGCGGCCCACTTCGCAGGCCCAAAGCGCCCGTACCTACATGCTTACAATTAGGGGGAAGCTTTCGGCTCCCCCTGCACCCCTTAAAAGATGAACCGGGGTGGTCTTGTATTCTTACAAAATATATATCTATTGGCCTTGGCCTGATTCAGTGTGAAAATTACATTCACCAGGAACTCCACATCGTCGAGAACAGCAAACGGACTCTCAAAGACCTCTGCCACATGGCCTGGGAGAAGATAAAGGAGCTCACTAACGTCCTCTGTCGTCTGGAGAGAGAGATTCAGAACAAGGAGGAGTGCATCAAGCTGGACACCAACGTCAAGGACCTGGATAGACACTGCTCCGGGATAAGCTACAAATTGGATCCTACTAGGATTCCGGCAGAGTAAGTGCTTTGAAGTCTTACGTACGACAGCCTCTGTAACCTGCAGCACGCGCTGGTTAAAGATTCTTGTCCTTTAAGATATTATGCGGTATGGTCGAGTAGAACACCTGGGGCCTGTTTCGCAAAACTACAATTCATGGTTTACTACCAATAACAATTCGATGTACTTTGCAAAGTCGATTAACGCACAGATTAACAAAACGACTCTGCTACGAAATGTACATCGAGTTGTAATTAACTTTGAATTATTGTAGTTTTATGAAACTCGACATTTTCCGAACGCAGCCCAACCCAGCTAGATCCTTTTTATTGAGGAATAAGCGCCTGATAAATTGCAAAAGCAATTTTTTAAGATAAATTGTAAAAGCAATGTTTTAATAAGAACCGTTAATAATCTCTGCATCAGAGACTGAACCGATTGACAGTATTCGTGTCCTGGAAGGGTATTTTGTTTGTGTATAGTGCGCACAGATCTTTTTGGCGGTAACGTGAACATAGTCGCAGATCGTTTTGCAGGTCGCTTACTGTCTTTACAGTGTATGTGTGAGCAATTGAGGTAGAGTGATGTGTAGTAAATTACTATTAGTCAATTACTAAAGTAGTCAATTACTAGCACATACACTGTAAAGACGGTAAGCGATGTGAAAACGATCTGTGACTACGTTCACGTTACCGCCAAAAAGATTTGTGCGGACTATACCTTCGTGTTTACTTTGTGTTTCTGTGATGTCTTCTTTCTTAATAGTCATGTTTTTGACTAGCCATATAAAACTCAGAAAGGCTGTTAAAAAATAAATTCCCAAAAGTATTATATGTATCTACTTAGCAATTTTTTACGATAGAAAACAGAAGCAATTAGATAGCAATTCCTGAATAAACCCTCACAGCCTACAGGCAGCCAGCCATTCTCACAATTACCATAATTTCCAGAGCTATGACGGAAGAAAACTACGTCCACTGCATAGAGAATACGATCTCTATCGCCTCGCACCTCATGGCGGAGTCGAAGGCGCTACGGGAGAGCATGTTCCGCGGACGGGAGACCGCCGCCAACCAGATGGACGCGCAAAGCCAGGCGGTGGAGCTGCTGCTGAGGAGACGCCTGTACGACGTGCAGCGGGCGCGCGCCGAGATGGACTGGCAGAAGTATAAGGCGAGTCCTGTCTTTTTAGGGTTCCGTACCCAAAGGGATAAGGGACTCTATTACTAAGACTCCACTCCGCCTGTCTGTCTGACACCAGGCTGTATGTCATGAACCGTGATAGCTAGACAGTTGAAATTTCACGCCGTTGCAGCTATAACAACAAATAGGTACTAGAAACAGAATAAAATAGACATTGAAGGGGAGTTCCCATACAATAAACGTTGTCTAAAGACAGCGCTCGCCATCTATCGGCCGTTTATGCAACCTTCACAGCGCCGATGTCATGTCGTTAAAATGTCAATGTTAAACGCTTCTTGTTGGTTGCTTCTTCTACTATCGATGGCGCTGTTCACAATGTACTTAATCTATCTTGTCTCGATCTTTGTCTAATGTTGTATAGATAATAGTTGTACGGAACCCTTCGTGCGCGAGTCCGACTCGCACTTGGCCGGTTTTTTTTCGTAGTTATGCAGAGCAGTTGTGGAGACGGCCTGGGGACGTGTAATTGCGACGATGATCCGTTGCCTGTGCGTGATGTCGAGTAAACGTAGACGTATGACCCAATCACAATATTGCACCACTTTCGTCAACGTCCGAATGGTAGTCTCAAGAATTCCCGGCGAGAATTCTCTTACTTCTACAATCTAATTACCTAATTCACATTACTCGCAGAAAAGGTCAGGAACGGAATTGCACATAGCGTTTAGAACCTTAGGTATCGACCTGGCAAGATAATATCACACAAAATTCAATGACAAGACACACTTCTCCATTTATTCAGTCCAATGCTCCGCTCTTATATAGAGGTAATATTTGGTTCTAGTTGGTCTATATTTGGTTTTTAGTACCTAGTAGGTAAGCAAGAAAATCAGCGCCGTAGCTCTACGGCATGCGGCATTAAGCTGAGCGGAAACCTTATTTTTATATTAATTTTAGTTAACCTATTGTATTTCATAATTGCATAAGTACCAAGTAAATATTTTCTATTCTATTCTATTCTTTTTTGATTTCTGAACAGTTAGAAGACCACATGCGGACCGTCGACCGCGAGATCCGCGACCTACGCGCCGCAGTGGCCGACAAGATCGACCCGACCAAACTGGTGGAGACCAGGCTGGAGATGCGCAACCGGAGACCGGTCCTCGAGCTGGTGAGGGACCGGCCCACGAGGGGCCTGACTGAGGAGTACGAGCGACTCCACACGAGTAGCAGCCTTCTGGAGCGGAAACTGGAGGATGCCTTGTAAGTCGAACTGAACTGACATAGGGTAAACATTAGCACATTGATCTTTACACTGCTCTAGTCACAGCCTTTACAGCTTGGGCTTAGTAGTGTGGTGAAACTTTCAAGACCTTGATACGTGTACCTAATCCTTTTATAATACACAGTCCTTCTAATAAACGTAACGTTTCATTATCCTTACTAATATTTTAAACGCGAAAGTTTGTACTTATGGATGGATGTTTGTTACTCTTTCACGCAAAAACGGCTGAACGGATCCGGATGAAATTTTGCTATTTTTATCCCGGAAAAATACACATCAAAATTACCACGCGAAGTAAGTCGCGGGCAACAGCTAGTACTCCATATTGAAGTAGGTACTTATCTAGGTATATGGGCTGGATAAATGATATCTTGTCGTGTAGACTGTGCATTATAAAATCATACATATATTGCGGGGCTCGAAGGTGTAGCCTGGGGCCAGTTTCACTAAGTCAAAAATTTTATTCACTATAATAACAAAATGTTTACTATGACAATTCGATGTACATTGCGAAGTCGATTAACCTCTGAACTGCCCTCGCGGAATGGAACGTATAGGTGGCCCATACTAAGTTGGACACAGATCTGTGTCGCGGCAGACGAGTGGTTAACCCACACATTTAAGAAAACGACTCTGCTACACAATGTAGCTCGAATTGTTTTAATAAACTAAGAATTTTAAGTAGTTTTATGAAACTTGGCCCTGGTGTGGGCATACCCAATTTCCGGGAACTGCCTATGAATTTTATGAGCTGCCTAGTCATTCCCTCACAATTCTGGATTGTTCCCGACTTAATTTCCTGAATATTACCCACCGAAATTTATTTGAGAATATTCCCAAAATTAAGTCGGGAATAATCTAGAATTGTGAGGGAATGACTAGGCAGTTTATAAAATTCATACGTAGTTCCCGGAAATTGGGTAAATATGCAGATATTCTATAAATTGTTGTGTGGTTCGCGGGAGTTGGGTGAACATTGGAAAGATTGCTAGCATCCCGACAAATCTTTTCCACTTCATCAACATTCATTTCTTGAGTTTGTACGACGAGCGGCGCCCTGGATCAATGAGTCACGGCGGCGGAGCTATAAGGACTATGACGGTATATTATTCAAAGTCACGGTTAATTCACTAGAATTGGGGAAATATTCCCGAAATTCGCGTGTCTTTCCAGGGAATTAGAAAACATTAGAAATGTTTCTAAGATTCATATGCACCACACACCAGCTGTAGGTACGCACTCGTTTAACTGTCCGTTGGACTAGTGGTAATTACTAGCTTCCTACCATAATTCATTCAAGTCATTCCTGTGGTTTTCCCAGCAGTGGACCAACGTGGTTCAAGTAATAGTTGAAGCTAACAGCTGAAAGTTCAGGAAAGTTTTTAGTTAGTGAAACACGAGAATACTGCACTCGGCCTCAAAATTGGGCCAGCCAACAAGGTCGACAAGGTTCCCCAATCAGTATAATATATTCTTCCCGAAATACAGCCGCGTTCTGATATCGCCGCTGGCCACGTCTCCGTCCCACAAAGATGCTCAATTTCGTGATTCATTCACTATTCCAGGCGAACGTACCACGGCATGCAGAGCCACCTGGCGCGTCTCACCAGGGATCTGCAGCACAAAAACCAGGCCCTGGAGAGTGACAGCCGTCTTGTGGACATCCGAAAACCGTTACACGCGCCCAAAGATACACAGTTCCGGCGGAATGTCCGACACGGCCATTTACCGGATGAGCTGGTGACAGTCTAGTGGAAAGGTTGATCTTTTGCTACAATCAATCAATCAGCCCGTAGTAGTTCACTGCTGGACGTAGGGCTCCCCCGCGGCACCCCACTTCCTTCTATCCTCAGCCATCCTGATCCAGCCACTGCCATTAATCTGCCTCGGATCGTCGGCATAGGCAGCTAAGCTGCGTATGCCAGTTCGTGGTCTCCACTCGAGAACAAAGGTTCTTAGGTACAAAGGTACCCCATCGACCATCGGTTCTTCGGCGTATGTGACCAGGCCACTGCCATTTCAACAACGTAATAGTTAATTCATTCACCTGGTTGTGCAATAAAGTGTTCTCTATCTATCTAAAAATAATATTTGCGCACCCTGACGGGTAGAGCATGCTTGTGCCATAATTTTGAGTTACCACCTACATAATTTGTAATTACCATGCTTTAGCAAACTCTTACTAATATTTAAGTAGGCACTTTTTTGGATTGTCATGTCATGGTGACCGACGCGACGGCAGTCAGTGTATAAAATTAACTGCACGGTATGTAGAACGCCGTGAGCAAATAATGTTTAATGGAGAACTTGCACTAAAATATGTTTTAATATAATCGGAAATGCCATGTCAAAAGATAAATAATAAAATATGTTTTAATATAATCGGAAAGGCCATGTCAAAAGATAAATAATAAAATATGTTTTAATATAATCGGAAACGCCATGTCAAAAGATAAATATTAAATGTTTTAATATTAGCGGTTAAAGTATGAAACTGCTGTTTTATTGCAATAGGTTCTTTGAATTGACATAGAATCTTCATGGTTTGAGGTTTTCGAATGAAACTTTTTTCAAATGGTTTCTATGATGTTCTTTTTTTAAAAAATGTGAAACATTTTAATATCGACTTTCAATTGTTTTTGTTATTCAATTTAGACAAGAAAGATGGATACTACGAAAATTCGAGTGATTATGAGGCACCCATTTTTCGTATTTTTTTATTTTATTGATTTGACGCAAGTGAGTCAATATTGTGGGTAAGGTAACGTTAAACCATGCCGCTAATTCCTGGGTAGTTTGACTAGGGTCGGCTTCCACTATCTCTCTTAATTCATCGTTATTCACCTGTGTGGGCGGTCTTCCTCGTGGCTCGTTCTTTAAGTCGAAATTTCCATCACGAAAGCGTTTAAACCAAAATCGCACGGTGCGTTCATTAGTAGACCCCTCTCCAAACGCAGCATTGATATTGCGGGCTGTTTCTGCCGCGTTAGTTCCGCGTCGGAACTCGTATTCAAAAATCACTCGAATTTTCGCAGTATCCATCTTTCTTGTCTAAATTGAATAACAAAAACAATTGAAAGTCGATATTCAAACGTTTTACATTTTTTAAAAAAAGAACATCATAGAAACCATTTGAAAAAAGTTTCATTCGAAAACCTCAAACCATGAAGATTCTATGTCAATTCAAAGAACCTATTGCAATAAAACGGCAATTTCATACTTTAACCCCTATTATAATCGGAAAGGCCATGTTAAAAGATAAATAAACATGGTTATTTTTTTCTCTACGACTAATTACTTTTCTTTTTTTTTAACTCTTTACTGTCGAAAAGTGGATATAGTCAGGTGCTGCAAAAACGCGCCAAACAAAACGGGCTCAAACTATGACGTGACAACTTGCACGTAACCCCTTGTAATGTCTTCATACATTATAAGCACCTATTTATCAATATTTGAGTTACCTCGTAAAATAATGTTTTATACATCTACACCCTTATTAGAAAACATTGGGAATTCAATGAAGAGACAAAATCTGATAATTTTTTAATGTTACAGTAACTTGATTTCTCGCAATATTCGAAACCCCAAAAACACCAAATTTTATTTTTGGTTTTATTTATAATTTTTCCTGTATGTGTCTTCTATGGTATAAAAGCAATGTCACGGCAATCTGAGTTAGACGTAAGTTCCCCATTAGACACCTGGGGCCTGTCTTAGAGAACATGTACAACATGTACCAACAAACTGTATTCACAGTTTGGTACTATTAAATATTAAAGATTTTGTTTTTATAACGTGTGAAAAAAAAACTACGAATTGCAGTTTTGTGAAACTCGGTCCTGTAACAGATTGATAACTTAGGTTAGCTGGTAGATAATGCTAAGTAGCATTAAGCTCGCCTATGTGCAAAAATGTGTGTTTCAATGCAATAACGGAGTTTAATAATAGTAATAATTGTTAGTGTACGAGAAACTGGGGGTCAGTCAGTTAAAAATGTGTTCATCAATAGTAATTTACTATAAACGATCTATAAATATGTAAACCTAGAGGTGATACCTGTAGAAGTAAAAAATGTCAGATTTCTGTACAACCTAAGTCAAATATGAATTAAGTATTCATTATAAGAAAAAAATATTAAATAGAAACAAGCAATTCAATAACGCAATTTATTTGGCTAAAACCACGGAGGACTAAAACGTAACAATTTGCAAGCAATATTTTTTTAACATGGATAATATATCATGAATATTTTCTCCCCCACTTATATTTATTCACATACCGGTTCCTTAAAACACTCCTCAGAGGCAGTTTAAATATTCTGCGGTAAAGGGAAAGACGTAACCACACTATTTAAACTGCCTCTGAGGTGTGTTTTAAGGAATCGTGTTTTTATAAATAAGACCGTAAAACTACAAATTATTGTTTCTTAAAATAGGTAACATTAGGAATGAAAAAAATTAACTTAGTAAGTACGACTTAGTAACTTAATAAGTAAGTTAAGATAAAGAAAACCACTAATTTTTTTGTGTGGTGTAGGTATTATCTAGGAGAAACGCGATATTAGAATAATTTATAACTTATTATAATCTGTATTTCGCGACGATAACTATAAAAGTTATAAGTAGAGTAGCTATTAAGTAAAATAAACACTAGGAATAAATGCCACAAAACTAGACATCGGCTTTGGTAAAACGACATACCTCGTATGCGCTTAGCGCCACTTGCATCACCCACCAACCCAGGGTTAACCCATTACAACACTTTAACGGGTTAACCTAGTTTCAAATTGTACTGGCAACCATGGTTTAACCGGTTAACCCCGGGTTAGTGGGACGGTGCAAGTGGCGCTATGATATGGATATAAAAAAATGTATTATAAAAAATCTTACCTCATAATACTTGATAGAATAAAAAAAATATACGGAATGTAAAAAACATAAAATATCATGATTATGTAATAAATTGATTTGTTTTTATTAATCATACCTAGCTACAAAAAACGCGTTATAGATAATGAAAATAAATGCCATAAAAACCGGGAACCTTCTACATACGATATTTGTTTTAAATAACAATGTCTACATCGTCTGAATTACCCCTTTACCTATGTACTATAGGCAGAAGTTGCTGCTTCTTAGGGTTTAACCAAGTTCCCATATCTATCTGCAAATGGGGAACTGTACGAACAACTTTTACTATGGGGAAAACTCGCGAAAATATTATCACCCGTTTTAAACATTCTGACACCCGTTTCAAACATTCTGATGTCATAAGTGGTAATCTTCGTATTTTATTTATTTATTCAGGCACATTTGCAAAATTAGAGTAACAGTAGCGCCACCGATTAAATATATATATATATATATATATATATATATATATATATATATAATGTGGGGCGTTGATCTGTTGGCGGTGCCGCGCGCGCGCACCAACTTGCTGCGGGACGCGCCTCTGACGCGAGCTATACGCACTCTGAACTGTATTTCAGAAAGTACTGACCTTTTTTGTTGCTCTCTGAATGAATTCACAAAGAATGCGCTTTTTGATCTATGTTATAATCCGAAATTACGTAAATTCAATTTTTATGACTGATCTGTCCATACATTTCATGTACCTATTTAATTAATGACATGTTCTTAAATTTGTTTGATGTATTTTTTTTAATTATTGAATGGAATTTATTTTAATTTTTTTATTAGAACCTAATGTAGCTACCAACATTTAGTTATTGTGTAAAATGTGTACTGCACTATCGCAATAGGGTTACCTGTAATGATAGTTGCGAGTTTCATGAAATAAATAAATAAAATGTTAATAGTGATTTTGTGAGATCTGGCCGCTTGAATTTGTATGCTTAGAAAGAAACACACGTAGCTTACGCTACATGCGCCTCGCGACGACGCGACGTCCGACCCACCTCGCCAGATAGGCGTGCGAAGGTGTGGCCTACGACGGTGGAGGAAGGGATGTCGCAACGCTGTCCCAAGACAAGTGTGGTTCTAGATCTTACCCATGTGGCGCGTCAGTCACGATTAGAATTCGGAGATAAATTTTCGAAATTGGAGAGGAACAACTCATCAATTTGGTCAGACGATGTGATGTTATTTATAATATAAAATGCATTATGTATCGTGATGCTCCTCTTTTTCTTCTCATTTTATTTTTGTGGCATGCGCATATTTATTAAAAAATTACTAATTCAATAAATCGTTCTCAGAATCAGAGATACTATACAGAGGTTGTACTGCACAGCACAGAGCTCGTCGATAAGTGAACACAGCGTCTGATGCTAATTCGCATTGCGTACGTAGAACTGGTGTGCACACCGACCTTTCCACGCCGCGTCGCGTGCATGGCGTACGCAGGATTAATGTGGTTCTACCTTTAACTTACGACGAATTAATGTCGACAAAAACCGCCTTAACTTTAAATAGTTTCAAACATAAAAATGTGTAGGGTGAAATAATTATTATCGTAAAATTGGCACCATAGAAAAATTGGTCGTTTGGCAAGTAGAACCCTCTCCCCTTTTCGGATAGATATGGGCATTTGTATAGACGCTGTCTAACATACATATAAAACGCCTAAAACAAGTTACAACAATGTCGACATATAACAATTAATTTTAATATTAATTAAGGCCTTTTGCAGTATCGAGTTATTTAATCCTATTAACGATTACTAATTATTTTTTATAAGCATGCACCTTAATTGCCACGCCCTAGAGGGCATCATGTATGATCTAATCATTGTAATATAATACCATACTATGTACAACATGAATGCCATAAACGAATATGAATATGAAATTACATCATTATCATTGAAAGAACGCATAACGTAAAAGCCGATTCTTCTGAATCGGTAACGAAGCGACATCCTAGCAAAAGCTTGACACAATCCACGAAGTTCACCAGCGCCACCAGTAAAAATATCTTCTTTTACAGATAATTTTTGAAAAATCAGCTTCAAGACGGCTTTTTACCATCTTCGTACACTCGGACCGAGTGACCTACTCCTCAGATGCTAGTCGTATCGTGTGTACCCGCGATCTTAGTGCACTCCGATGACAATGGCCAGTTTTAGTGCACTCCAACCGTGTTCTACTTGTCCTTGTTGACTAAGATGTAATCGCAAAAAACGCTGGAAGGCAGGAAGACGCTGGATGCAGGCCGCTTCCAAACGGTCCATTTGGAAATCCATGGAGGAGGCCTATGTGCAGCAGTGGACTTCTTGTGGCTGAATGATGATGATAAATCGCAAAAACAGTGTTCTCTTTTTTGAAATCCGTAAATTTTGATTTTTAGTTTTGTAGAACAGGGACGGGCTGAAAATCAGCGCTGTGATGATGCATGCACTCACAGCACCAAGCTGAGCCCTATCCTTTTTATCACAAAACATTTTTTGCTATATTATGTAAGTTTATGTTTTCGAATTTATGAGTGTGATAAATAAACGTTTTACAATTTCAATTTCAAAAACAAAATGGCGCCAATGGAACTTCTGCGTCTCGTAAAAAAGAGCGCAGTGGCGGTGAACACTAAGATACGCGCCATGTACACGATACGAGTAGTTCCGAGTAGCCACTTTAGCTCAGTCGGTCAGAGATTTGTAAATTGTGATTTTTTTTGTTATAATGTGATAGCGTAGCATTTTTTAATAGCATTTCCGCTAAAGAGGAGCGTTCTGGGCAGGCATAAATATTATTTAGTCCTAGCTTCTCGGTCGTGAGACCTAAAATCACAATCAAATTTAGATATTAATTGTAAGCTACTTTTTTCAAAAACGATTTGTATAAGAAGATACGTTTTTTTACATACTTATAGATTTGAGGGGTCTAATCGCGATTGTTTATTAGGTATACTAACTTCTAATAGACTGTACTCGCCACTCCCTCCCTACCCGTAACCACGGCAACTGAAACGTCAGGAATTAAAGTAATGAAGTTGTCAATACTAACTTATTGTGTCCAGTGTACTTCTTCTTCTAATTATTATTTTCTGTGTCAAAATTTGTACGCCTTATGGGCAAAACATACACCTATTTCTTTTAACTCTAGCATCTCAAATCTGTTGTACCTATGTTTTACAAATAAATTCATCTTATCTTACCTAATAAACAATCGCAATTAGAGCGTCGCGAGCCATGAAAATTACTATATGATTTTTTAACGTGAAGCGTCTTTCAGTTGGATAGTATGTCACCTCGGCGAGGGGTGCAACTCTGTAATTACGTATCGTGTTATTTATATAGTAAGATTATATTATATGAAGAGCAAAGTAGCCATTACTCAGATCCTCTTGTCTCGTGCCGCTAGATGGCGCCAGTACCGCGTAACATATTGCGCAGTTTGAGCTAAAAAATTACGCTTTTTTATAGACGTTTCACGTCAAACCAAAGGCCGTGTAACCCGACACAGCCCCCACCCGTTTTTTTGTTCATAGATGGCGCTAGCATAGCTCATGGATCCTCTTAAACCAGAACTTTCTCTCTGAGAAAAGTTTTCATATACGCTGATTATCATCATCAGCCATTTGATGCCCACTGCAGGACATAGGCCTCCCTCATAGATTTCCAAGCTTCCCGGTGTTGTTCCGCCCGCATCCAGCGACTCGCCACCACCGTAACCAGGTCGTCAGAGCATCTGGTGGGGGGCCTGCCCACGCTGCGGCGTCCGGTCCGCGGTCGCCAGGTCAGAACTTTTTCGTCCCAACGGCCATCAGTTCTCCGAACTATGTGCCCCGCCCACTGCCACTTCAACTGAGTAATTCTTCGAGCTATATTAGTAATTCGGGCTCTTCTGCAGATCTCTTCATTCCTGATTCGATCACGCAATGAAACTCCTAACATAGCTCTCTCCATTGCTCGTTGGGCGACCTCGAGCCTTCTTATGAGGCCCATAGCGACCAGTTCTCACATCCATAACTCATCACTGGCAACACACATTGGTTATACACCTTTGTCTTGAGACAGTATTTTGTGTTTTAGTTTTTCGAACGCTGATTATGCTATGTTTAAGTCAAAATAAAATAATCAACAAGTAATCAACATTCGCATAAAATATTTTTTTACATTCGACTCATATTATTTTTTAACTATAAGGCCCACTGTAGGTACAAACGGCAGCACATTGGCCTTTATCGTCAATCTAAATTCGACTCTATGCATAAGGAACATAAGGAACTGGGGGGGCTCTTCGGTCAAAACATTAGTCACTAGTTCTTCCCTTAAAACTCTCCGCAAATGCAATTCAAATAGTTTAGCGAAAAGGGAGAGACAATTTAAACTGCGTTTGAGGGGTTTTTCAAGGAATCGTGATCTTATAACTAAGATTACAAATGTAAAGGTTGATCAGCTGTCAACAGTACCTTAACTTAAAAAAAAAAAACCTCTCGTGATTAAAGGACGTCCCCTTAGGATAAAATTGGGCAACCATAGCCCTGTTTCATAGAAGTACAATTCATGTATTACTATGACAATTAGATATACATTGCAAAGCAATTACCCACAGATAGACAAGTAGAAAGACTGCTATGCAATGAATATCGAGCTGTCATACTCACAAACCATTTATTTGTGGATCATGTTCAGTCAGGTTCTAGATCACTAAGTTCTGCCATAAAGGCGTTCAAAATAAACTATGAATTGTAGTTTTATGAAACGTGGCCCACACCTCACTTAAACCGGTCTCAGGTCGGGTTTCGGCCCGACCTTCTCATACGCCTCGTCCAGCAGGTCACAGAGCATCTTAATGTTCTCATCGTTCAACTTACGGCTCGACGCGACCCGTATCGAGGGCTCAGGGCAGTTCACTTCCACGTCTCTCAGATACGCGGCGAGGGCGAACGCCACGCCCCTTTCCAGGCAGTAGTTGGTGATGTTTCGTAGGTAGCTGTGCTTGAGGCGGTCGGTCAGGTCCTCCTTCCTCAGGTAAACGTGCTTGACTGGAGAGATGTCTTCACCGCGGACGCGGAAGTGCTTTAGACTCGTTAGTGCCCTGAAATAAAGTGAAATGTATTTACATTAATCAGTAATGTAGGTATTAGCTAAACATATTTTACGTAACAAATAACTGCTGTTCGTTAGTCTCGCTAAAAGTTCAACACCAAAATACCAAAACGTTCGAACCCGATTAAATTTAATTTCATACTAGATTTCCCCGTGAATTTCGTGTTTTTTTTTTGTTCTCACCGTTTAAATTTCCCTGCACTTCTACAAATATATTTTTAAAACTAGTCCCAAACTAGATACCCTGTGCTATGGTAACCAGGCAAGGACATCACAAACATGAAAATACACCCAGACCAGACTGAGGTCATTTGTACAAATGTGCGGGAATCGAACCTACGAACTTTGTTTTGGTAGCTAGGCGCCTCAACGGCTAGACCAACGAGGCAGTCAAATTATTTTGGAACTGAAACCTAATTCGATACCTTCTCAGAGCAATCTAGACAATCTGTACGGTAGACCTCGCCGCCCGTTAAGATATGGGAGTTTTTATCTCAGGTTGTAACCTGGTAATGGATTTTTTATCGTGCATTACTTGCCTCATTATTACCAATACTGGAACAAAATTACATGTGGCAATGTTGTGTGCATGCTTTAGACCACAACTTAATACCTATATCATACTAGCTGATCCGGCAAATGGTGTGGTGCTCTGCCGCAGAGCCACCACCTTTGAATCCGATAATTTATATCTTATAAGGATATCGTTATCGGCTGTACATGCCTTAACTTAGGTAATGATAAAATAGACATTGATTGTGGCTCTTCTGCGGAGCGTACTCTCTATCAGAGCCACAAAGAATATGTACTCAGGAAAGACAAACGCTCCTTTTTTTGGATTAAAACTGTTGTACGGGTAGTGTTTATTGGGTACGTGTTTAAAAATATCATTATTAGACAGCGGTTTTATTTATTTTAACTTTACTAAAGTGTTTACGGTCTTGGATGTTTACATATGTTTGTGATGTCGCTGTTTCTGGTTCCCACGACACAGGGTATCCTAGTGTGGGGCCAGAAGCAATGTATGTGCCTGTATGTAGATGTTTATGTTTTTATGTTCTTAGAAAGCGCTTGGTTATTATATGTTTATATCCCATACAAAACAATTGCGATAACTGTCAAACACTTACAACATTTTTCTCGATCTTTGTTTATTTATTTATTCAGTTCGGAGAATCATCAGCTTAAACTTATGTTGTAACAATGTAATTTAGGCCTACTTGCACCACTTTCCCTAAATTTCACTCGCAAAAAATGGCGAACTCATTAGTCGTTTAGTGTCTAATGTCATAATAATGGTACGGAACCCGTCGTGCGCGAGTCCCACTCGCACTTGGCCGGTGCTTTTCTTAATATTTGCAGTTTTAAAGTGCAAAACTACGTTCTTTTTATGGTTCCGTACCCGAAGGGTGCCAACGAGACCTTATCACTAAGACTTTACTGTTGACTTTACTCACGCTTGCAGCTTCTTGGATGCTTCCTCCAGCTCGCCCAGGATGGCCGGCTTGGCTTCTAGGATGTCCAGGGCTGTGATGGCAGCTTGGGTCAGCATCGGGGGCAGGGAGGCGCTGAAGCAGTAGCCTGCAAAAAATGATGATGATGATGGTAAAAAATGCAAAGTGGGATGGTAAAACATGCAAAGTGGTATGGTAAAAAAGTTTTGAATGTTGCCCGATTTTTTTTTTGGATGGAATCTCCCACTGGGATAAGCTCGCCTTTGTAGATGTATCTTTTTATGTTACATTTCTTGTTTCGTGATTTTCGTGTGCAATAAAGTAGGTATAATAGAATAATGTTATGTTACTAAACCTACAGACTCTTAGACTACACTGATAATGAGACAATGAGAAAATTAAAAAAAAAAGCACTTTCAGTTTATCCCGAATTTTGAAAATTAAGAGAAACTTTTTGCAAACATTAGTTGAGTATTAACAAACATAAAAATGATCAAATCTCAAATGATCGCCAGTTACAACTGCATACATATTTTTTTTAAGTAATATATAAAAATATGATCGCCAGTTACAACTGCATACATATTTTTTTTAAGTAATATATAAAAATCTCGTGTCACAGTGTTTGTTAACTAACACCTCCGATTTCTATGAATTTTTTTTTGTATATTTTTTTTAGGTCTTAGGATAATTAATATGACAAAACTATGTTCGCCGAGTCAGCTACTTTCTTAATAAAGATTAATGTATTGAAAAAACCTACCGAGGCCGGACAAACGCTGGTGCTCGACGATGAAGTGCGTACCCGCGCAGAAGCCGCCGATGGTCGCGAACGAGTGCTCCAGCGAGCCCACTATGCAGTCGATCTCGTCCCGAGGTATTCCAAGGTGCTCTGTGATACCCCGTCCATGTTTCCCGAGTACCTATGCAGAGATTTATACACACACTTAAGGACACAAAAATGAGAATAGCTGCAAGCAACCACAACACTCTATTAGTCCGTACCCATCAATACAATAATGTTTTTCAGTTTTCTATAAAGTCACCAAGTGCGTATGGATGTAAAGATCGACATGTTACTCAGTAAATGTACTTATACAATACAAACAAGAGATATCCGCCCCAGCAGCGAATGCCGCTAAAAAAATTAGTAAAATTTTCTATATTATAGCAACTTGCAGCCTATCATGTAACCAATCCTATCTATCCAGATCCACTCACCCCAATAGTTAAACTTTCGTCCAATATAATTCTTAGCTTGAACTTCCTTGCTAGTTCCACCAATCGCTTCAATGGGCACATTTCTCCTGTGTTCAAGTAAATAGCCTCAATAACTAGGAATGCTCGTCTCTTTGGGTTGAGCTCTTTTTTTGCAGTGGCTGCACTGAGAAGCTCCTCCAGATGGTTTGCATCATTGTGCTTGAAGTAGCGGACGGTACTCCGGGCTGCGTCGAGCCCTTTCTGGATGGCGAACCAGACATTTTCATCACTGTAAAGGATAAATTACTTTATGATCTTGTAATTTTTCATTCAACTGGAAAAGGAAGTGACAAGACTGCAACAAATGCACTAAAGAACTAGATATAGGACAAGGAAAAATAAGAGTTATGATATTATTGTTTTTTTATGGTTAAAATAACAGTTTTGAAATAACATTTTAGCTATACCAGGAAAATATAAAATAAAAAATTACAACAAATCTTACATATAGCAAGGAAAAATAAGAGTTATGATATTATTGTTTTTTTATGGTCAACAGTTGTGCTGTGTAACTTGCAGAGTTTATGAGGTTCATTATTAAAACAACCATTTTCAAAAATGATTCCATACTTACGCGAATACAATATCCCCACGCTTTGCATAAGACGGTATAGCACTGGCAATGGTAGAGAACCCGTATGCATAAACGCAGGTTTCCTCCACCTCCAGAAACTTCGCCAGGCGTTCCTCAAGCTCTAAATGCACATCTATGGTGCCATAGAATCCTCTGGGGCCACAAGATCCAACTCCATACTTGTGTAAAGATGATATAGCTTTTTCCATTATAATTTCCTCCTTATCTAAGCAAAGGAAACTTGTGGCACCTACATTTAAGGTATTATCATCAATTTTACCCATCAAGGGAGGCTCCTCGACGATTACATCGTGTTCTATCAGAGGTAAAGGGTTCCACTCGGCAGCCTTTCCATTACAAAGTGGATCGTAAGGTTCCCTGGACCTATTTTTGCTCCAGCGGTAGTATGCCGTAATAAAGACCACTTGGAGGGCTATGACTAAGGTCCACCAACTGGCCTAAAATAGAACAATAGTGAGCATTGATTCGGTGTTTTTAATCAAATGCAAGGCCAAGTAGTTTCTGCGGTACTTACCATGTCGTAAATAGCTACGAGAATCATTGTCGATGGGGCTTCGTTTGCTGTATACACAATAAGCAGAAGCGTTAAGGTTTAATTAAATACAATTATTTCGGTTTGTGTGAGTAATCTCTAATGAAAAGTAAAAAACTTCGAAAAACACTACACACCGCTACCGCACGAGCGGATTTATGATTTGACTTGACTCACAGATTAACAATAATTGACTTGACTGATTGTTTTTTTTTTATGGTGTTGCCACTATTTGATTTCATTGAGACATTATTTCTACGAATCTGTCAAAAATTGCTGACATTCCAACTGTCCGTAATTAGTCTGTGGTACTGTTGTGTAATTAGGGATGGGCAAATGGGAAAATAAATATTAGTAATATTGATCAACAGCGTCGATATTTATCTGCAAATAATGAACATAATTATAGTACAGGTAATGCACTTGTTTACATTTGCCAGTGAAATGTAGTGATGGTTACACTGTACAGAAAAGCCTGTGTGGTGTGAGCATGCCTTTTGCATTTTTCGTCTGTTCACACCATGCAGGCAGCCTGCTTCCCCCACTACTTCACACATTTTCGGACCCCCAATTAAAAGTTAAAGAAAAAGTTCGTTAGTTGTTGACTAAGCACTATCGTCGCGGTACAACTGTTCTCTCGGCCGTTAGCAAAAGTCGCCATTACGTCGACACGCTACACCTTCGACCTCTCGTTATTCCACGTGCCCAGTGCCACCACAGAACTAAATCCCAAGAAGGCTGAAAGGCAACCAGGTTCCAGTCACGTCGGGCTATCAGTGTAAGCTATCGACGGTGGGCGGTCGTGGAAGGTGAATCGCCGAGGAGCCGGAAGCGGCTCCCACTAGAGGTACGCTGACCTCTAGCCCTCCTTGCACCACGGGTCTGGTGAGTCTTTCTGCCATTCCTTTGTCCCATTTTTGAACACTCAAACAATCGCAACCTATAAGTCGTCAACATACAGTCCACTCCATAATCGCGGAACCCCGGGAACACAAAACAGCACTAATGGCTGTGCATGCTTTAGAAGAATTTATGGTACACCAATATATTTAAGTATAACTCGGAAAATAAAGGCACATGTCGAAGTTATTAGACAGTTTTACTAACTAAAGTCTATTTTTAATTCGATGCAAAAAAATACTGTCACTTTGACATGTGCCGGGGTCATAAACCATCACAACCCACTACATTTGTCGACGCCGTCGTCTGAGACGGTCATAAATCTAAGGTTCAAATTAAATCTATGCCAATATAAAAACCCTGTTATCAAAACAAAAGTAAAAAGATCTTTTATTTGTACAATAAAAATCTCTCTCACATGCTGCATCTACTCATGTGGACTAGAAAAACTGGCAAAATTGTTGAAATCACGAGGGAACACGGGAAACTACATTCGCGGAACCAGGAAAAAAAACAAATGTTTGAAAATAAACTACGTCTTCATTCCGAACCTCAACCCCAAAGTTATCAACATTGAAGTGTTAAATACCTCTTCCCTCTTCCCCTTCCCCCCGGACCACCTCTGAGTGTGAACGTGCCAAGAACCCCGTAAAATTATTTAAGAATTATTTTAATCAGAATAGTAAAAAATAATACTGCGTAGAAAATAGGAGTGCATAAGTGATAAGGAGTAAACTGCCGCAGTGAGTACCTCGCCTTGTGAGTCTGTGATCCTAGTCCAAATCCGCACTTAACCAATCGCTTTGGAACACATCACCTCGGTCACCTCAAAGCTTTGTTTATAGCTTGACCACTCAGCGCTTACGCAGACGACGCCATTGCTGTCCCCTTCCTAGCGACATTGTTCCGGTCATCCAACCAGAGACGTGCAACATATAAGCCACGCCCCATTGCTTTGTTTGCGGCCCCGCCTGATATCAGAGCAAGCACTTCCATTATCGCCGCATACGCACAAAAATAAGACCGGTTTCACTGGTGCTACCTACTCGGACACTACGTGTTAACAGTTTCGGCTCGCATAGTATCCTAGTACAATGAACGTCGAAAAATCACAGTCTGAGTCCAATCTCATTGAAATGGACCTTGAAAAAACACCACCTAACTATGTAGCACTGCGATCCAAGAGAAGAAGAGAGGACGAGACAGTTTCTGACCTAAGCGATTTCAAGGAAGAGATGAGGACTATGATTAAGTCTTTGATGGAAGATCAAGAAAAGGAAATTAAGAAAATTAATCCTACCCTTAGGGAAATGCAGCAGACGAATAAAAACATAGAGAGTTCTATTGCTTTTCTGACCAGTCAGAATGAAGAATTTAGGAGAAAGATAGATCTTTTAGAGAGCCAAGCAAAGAAAGACAGGGAGCACATTATTCTTCTTGAAGAAAAAATTGAGGATATGCAGAGAGGAAATCGAAAAACCAGCATAGAACTGAAAAACGTTCCAAGGATGAAAAACGAGACCTCTGAAGAGCTTATAGAAATGGTTATGTGCCTCTCGAAAAACATTAAATGCGATATCTCAAAATCTGATATCAGAGATATCTACCGCATAAAAAGCAAGAAAGAAGGAAGCAATGCACCTATTATTGTCGAAACTTCCTCAACAATTCTCAAGAGTGAGATTATGAAAGCGAGCAAATCTTTCAATGCAAAAAACAGAGATAAGCTACGCGCGCAACACCTAGGACTCAAGAAAAACGAGGACACGCCAATCTTCATCTCCGAGCAGTTGACCGCAAAAGGAGCGCGACTACATTTTTTGGCAAGAGACCTTGCAAAGTCGAAGTCCTACAAGTTCTGCTGGACCTCTTTTGGTAAAATTTATGTAAGAAAAAACGAAACCTCCGCAGCTATACCAATAACCAACGAAGCTCAAGTCCACAAACTTCTACAGGAACAATGACTAGAAAAACTCATTTTTGCACGTCTGTATTATCTGCTTTGCACAACCTGCACAATGCAATCTATATATGTATATCATATGCGTAAAATGTTATATATTATATTCATTATTATTAGTCTCACTACATATTATTATATATACTACAACTTTCTGATTTACATTCTACATTCTATTGCACTGTGGATACTCAGTCTGAATAAAACAACAAATATTAAAAAAAAGGGTGTTACGACTGAAAGATTTGAATTACTACAAAATGGATGAGGCTCTACAAACTATAAAAGAAATTGATAGCTTAGATATAGCGCGGGCAATTGAATGTGACTGTTCTGAGCTTCCTAAATATATACAAATAAAAAAAACTGATCTAAAAATAATTTCACAAAATATTAGAAGTATTTATCGAAATTTCGATAACTTTTTACTAACCCTCGCAAGCCTTAATTTTGAAACTGACATCATAATTTTTACCGAATGTAGATTAGACAAAACTAAACCTTTACCTCAACTACAAAAATACACTTCTTACAACACAATATCCCAATTAAATCAAAATGATGGAGTAGCTGTCTACATAAAAAACTCTATAAATCATAAGGTTAAAGAAATCAAACTGACGCATTCATCTTGCTTGCAGATAGACATATTGGGCAATACAATACTATGCATCTACCGATCACCCTCTAACCCAAGCTCAGAAAATTTCACAAACTCGTTAGTTACACATCTAGAAACCCTAAAGAATAAAAAGAACCTTGTTATCGCGGGAGACATTAATATAAACATTAGACCAAAGGACACTGAAATAACCTCCGAGTATAAAAACAGACAATATTACCTGAACGCCCTATCTGAATTGGGTATCCTACCGGGCCATACTCTACCCACTAGGGAAAAAAATTGCCTAGATCATTTCATGTTAAACATAAATAAAAATAAATTTTCGGCATTCATAGCAATCTTACACACAACTACCACAGATCATTACACTACGTTTCTCTCAATAACAAAACAAAAATTTAAACATTTTGTACATAAAGTTAAAACTAAATTAGATTTTGTAAATGCAATAAAATCGCTACAGGAAGCTAACTTACCGGAGCTATTGTTTTCTGATGACCCGCATCAAATAACTTATCGTCTCATTCAAAAATTAACAGACTCAATCAATAAAAATACTGCACATATTTCAATCCCAAAAAGTAAACGAATAATAAAACCCTGGATTACACCAGGCATGCTCCGTTGTATAACAAACAGAAATAAATTACAAAAAGCACTACGTAAAGATCCCTTAAATCTAATCTTAAAAATTACCTACTCACGCTATAGAAACCATTGTAATAACCTAATTAAAAAAATTAAAAGAAAATATGAAAAAGAACTACTTGAAAAATCCAAAGATAACAAAACACTGTGGAAAAATATAAAATCTATAACATATTCAAATAAGAACAAAAACCAAAATATTGAACTAATTAATACTAAACCATCACCCTTAGAAGCAACTAGACATGTAAATAACTATTTTACTAATGTAGGAAAGGTACTGGCACAAAAAATACAATGTAGATTAAAGCTAGACCAAAATGAATACCTAAAAGGACTAGAGACCCACTCTAGTTCTTTTGTTCTTTTAGACACGGACCCTGAGGAAGTACACAGAATTCTAATGAATCTTAAATCGGACAGTGCCCCTGGGTACGACAACATAACAACTAAATTCTTAAAGCTGGCTTGTGCGGAAGTTGTACCCATAATAACTTACTTGGCCAACCTCTGCTTTGTAAAGGGCGTTTTCCCCGAACAACTTAAGAGGTCCATAGTCACGCCAGTCTTTAAGGGTGGGGAGAGAGACGAAGTCAGCAACTATAGACCAATTTCCGTATTACCGGCTATCTCCAAAATTATTGAAAAATTAATTGACATCAGACTCCTAAATTACTTAGAAAAATATAAATTGATATCATCTGCACAGTTTGGTTTTAGACAGTCAAAATCCACCGAAGACGCGGTGACGGCTCTAACCACTGTTGTAGTAAAGGAACTCGACAAAGGATCAAAATGTTTAACAGTATTTTTGGACCTTAAAAAAAGCTTTCGACACCGTCTCTCTCCCAATCCTAGTTCGTAAACTGGAAGCAATGGGTATCAGAGGTATTCCGCTCGAACTTTTCAAAGATTACCTAACAGGTAGGAAACAAAGGGTTAAACTGGACCAATTTACAAGTGAAGACGCTGACGTAACCTATGGAGTTCCACAGGGGAGCGTGCTAGGACCCACATTATTTCTGGTATACATTAACGATCTCTGTAATCATAGTATAGAAAACGCCAAAACCTTTGCCTATGCTGACGATACAGCTATTGTCTTCCACGGAGACTGCTGGAACTCTGTTAAAGAAAGCGCAGAAAGAGGAATGACTCTGGTTTCACACTGGCTGGATAATAACCTTCTCACATTAAATACAGAGAAGACAAACTACATCTGCTTCAGCCTCAATATCAGAGGACAACCACAAAGCGATTTCGAAATAAATGTCCACACATGTAACGATACCACCGCAGACAGAATATGTAACTGCCCCAAACTAGAAAAAGTTACTCATACAAAGTACCTCGGCGTTATTATTGACTACAGACTATCATGGCATTTACAACTGGAGCAAGTCGCAACTAGGTTAAGAAAACTGGTTTGGATATTTAAAACACTAACTGCCGTACTCAGAGTCGTCAATTAAGATTTAATGTCAATTAAGTATCATGTCATCTCTTTCATTTCAATGACATATGAAAGGGATAGCACGACACTTAATGAACATTAAGTTTAATTGACGACTGTGAGTACGGCAGTAAGACATATTGTACCTCGAAATTCCAACGTACTTAACAAACAAGGTTTACCAAAAAATCAACTAAATGAAATATATATCGCCCTAGTACAATCGGTCTTAATGTACTGTATCCCGGTTTGGGGCGGTGCATCTAAGGTTAAATTTCTAAAATTAGAACGAGTGCAGCGTGGTCTTATTAAGGTGATGTATTTTAAGAAAATACGATATTCCACAGAAAGTTTATATAAAGAAAGCAACCTCTTATCCATTAGAAAATTATATATACTACAAATCCTGTTAAAAAAACACAAAAATTTACCTTATAACCCTAACGTAAAAAGTAAAAGAAGAAGTGACTTAGTAGCTAAAACCCATTTAATAAGAACTAACTTTGCTAGGATGCAGTACAGCGCGCAATCATCTTTTCTCTATAATAAAATAAATAAAATGCTAAATATTCACGAAAAAACTTATTTCGAATGTAAAAAGATAATAATAAAATGGCTAGACTCCTTAAGCTATAACGATGTAGAGAAACTTTTATTAAGAAACACATAAAATAAGCAGTTTATTTTACACTATACAGATATTTTATATTGTATTATATTTACATATTATATATTATCATATTATATCATGTCTTGTCATATCATATTATATCATAACATATCATATCGTATCATATAATGTCATATTTTATTATAATATAATAAAATAATTTAATTATAAAATATAAAATGTGATAAATTCCGAAGTCTAATGGAGGTAACTCATTAGTAATATTGTTTTCATTGTTTAAGACTTCATTAAACAATTTGAAAATATAATAATAGTAATGTATTGATTTTCGATTCTTTGTGGTGAGTTTGCTGCTTACTTTATTTTATTGCATGCTAAATTTAAGTCCATTGTTAACTGTAATTAACTTAATAAATTAATGCTAATCAATTAGGAAGAGCGGGAGTTTCCTGGCACAGGTATTTCTTACTTAAAAGGAATCTCCCAACAAATTGTAACCTACATTAAGTTTGAAACTGAAAATAAACATATTTTGATTTTTTTTGAAATACGTAAAAAAACAATTAATCCCATTTTACACACAAATAAAAAATGTGCGAGTTAGTGTTTTTGTAAATAAACACTTTTCATTTATGAGTAACTAAATACTAATTTCTTTGATGCAATAAGGTTTTTGGTCACACGAGTCTACCGTGTTTAACAATATATTTTAGAGTAGTAAAAAAAGAGGCAGTTTCTTTTTTTTTAAATAAATGCGAACTAAAAAACAGACTACCTATTTACCAGTACCTAATCATCGGGTATAGTATAGACATCAAAAGAACGGCAAACGTGTTCTCTCACTAATCCCGAAATACTAAATATTTCTTCTTATATATCGAGATTAGGAATATTGACGATAAAATTTTTAATAGAATCGATTAATCGCTATTTTTAAAACCTGTGTGTCACATCACATTGTCTGTGGTCATGTGTGCGTGCGACGTGCGATACGTATAATAGTATCCCTATATCGTCTGTGCGTGCGAGGCTCAAAAGGACTAGTATCAGTATCCAGAGCTGTTAAACCATCTATGAAAAAAAAGTGAAGTGACGTGCGCTAATTTTGTGTATTTTGATCTATGGCTAAAAATACATCCAAATAAACAATATTTGTTGTGTATTTAGATGAAAACCTGGGTTCTTGCAACCATGAACTTCAGCGGGACGTTACGAGTGAACAAATTCGCCTGTTTCACGCTGGTTTTCATTTTATTCTTGGTAATCTACTGGCGATCCGGCCGACCGCTTCCGACCGACAAAAATGATCTCGTCAACCTGAAAACTGTGTTGAAGGCAGCTATCTTCGCCGCCGAGCGTGGAGGTAAGAAGGTGATAGACGGTAAAAATCACGAGTTAAACATCAAAAGTAAAGGAGAGACCAAGGAAGGGGTGAACGACCCTGTAACTGACGCGGACTATGCTTCCCACTGTGCCATGTATCACAGCTTGAAGAAGACCTTTCCTAAAGTAACCGTGGTCTCAGAGGAGCATAATAGTAAGGATGAAGATTGTGAGAAACAGCCTGAGCTGGAAATATACTCGAGACATCCAGAGCACAAGGAGATTGATTACATGTATGATGAACTTGTTTATGCTAAGGATGTAACTATTTGGATTGATCCCTTGGATGCTACTAAAGAGTACACAGGTAACTTTTTTCTTTCTGTTATTGTGCATATTGTTGGTATAAAAAATGTCTTTTCTTTAACTTAAACCTACTTATGGACTCAAATTTTAATGCCTAATATTGTAGTGGAGTCAGATAGTCCACTCTTTTTTAAAATTTATGTTAAATCTTTGATGATAAGTATGTTAATGGAAATATCGGTAATTTAACCACATATAATAAGCCAAAGTGAAATTCTCAATTCTGATTTAGTTATTTTTATGCCATCTTGAAATTTGATTATATATTAAGAAAAAAGTTATGAAGTTTAATTTTCTGCTTTATATATTGGAATTAGTAGTTATCAATACTAAAGAAACAGTTTTGTGTTTTAGCATTATTTCAGTAAACATTGTATGGTTCATGAGAGTTAAACAGCGCCTCACAAAGGATAACCTTTTTAATTCCAGAAGCTCTATACCAGTATGTTACCACCATGGTTTGTGTGGCTATAAATGGGGTGCCAATAATCGGTGTGATCCACTATCCATTCCCTCCTAGAACCTACTGGGGATGGGTCTCCAAACAAACTTCTGCCAACCTGCCAAATGTAGTTCAAGTAAGTTATGCACCTATTTCTGACAATATGCATACACAAACAGCCTATATACGTCCCACTGTAGGGCACAGGCCTTCTTTCAGGGAGAGAGTATGTGCTTAATCACCATGCATGCCCACTGTGGATTGGCGATTTCAAGCACTGAGGTATGTGAATAGCTCAGACACTCAGGTTTCCCCACGATGTTTTCCTTCCCCGTTAGCAAATGGTATTGCTACTATAACTTCACAAATGTACAAAAAAACAAAGTCATAGGTTGACTGGGCCTGCACTGGGAATCGAACTTGGGTCTTTTACTTCCGAGTCCAATGTTCTACCCACTAGGCTATCACTGCTGCCTGGCCTACAACATGCTATTAAAATAAAAGATGGTTTTACAGGGATTTATCTTTGTGGATTACAGGAGAGAGAGGGCATGGCAGCATGGCCATTGGTCCGATTTTCACTATTGTACTGATTTTAACAGCTAAAATTAAATTAAATATATGCTTTAAGGGTTTACATATGAGACCCTCTAATCATATCCTTATAATAATAATATAAGCCTTTATTAGATTCTTATAAATACTAATTAATTAACAACTCGTCTGCCGCGACACAGATCTGTGTCCAACTTAGTATGGGCCACCTATACGTTGCGTTCCGCGAGGGCAGTTCAGAGGTTAATATAATGCATGAAATTAATGAATTTGAAGATTAGATTAACTATTGAATATTTTATTTTTATTTTAAACATTTGCCCTTTTTTATTTTTGTCAGCACAATTCATGCATGTGTGATTAGGGTATCCCTCTACAGGACATGCTTGGCCTCCCACAAGCCATGTGGTTTGTAGCTGTTTTTCTAATAACTTTGTAACTTTAAGTGAACCTGGTGCTTCAGAAGAAAACAGGCTTCTTTCTTTCGATGAATCTTATTTCTTTTACTATTGTTTATGTACAACCACAAAAGTTTCAAAAGTATAATAAAAATGAAGTTAAAATATCCAACCAAATTAGGTATAATCTAATCTCTGACAGGGTGTGGACTACTGATAAAAATATCTAACTGACTTGTTAAAGCTATTATTTATTTATTATTCATACTTTCCACTTGCAGAAAGAAGCAAAAAAAAAGGCACCGAAAGTGGTTATATCACGGTCGCATGCTGGAAACGTTGCCAAGCTAGCCAAGAAAGCTTTTGGACCAAAAACTATGGTTTCTGAAGCCGCAGGCTCTGGTTATAAAGTAATGACAGTTGCCAATGGCACCTATGATGTTTATTTACACGCAACAGCCATAAAAAAGTGGGACTTATGTGCAGGGGACGCCTTGATCAAGACAGTTGAAGGTAAAATGACAACAGCTAAAGGAAAGGTGATAGATTATTCACCGAATGGTGATGTAGTAGTTACAGACGGTGTATTGGTGACACGGTTTGACCATGATTATTATTTGAGCAAGTTGCCGGCTTTATCAACAGTATCATAGTGTCAAATTAGAGTAGGTAAGAAAACATACATAAAGAATGAAAAGTACTTTGGGTGAATGATCCAAGTTTTTCAAGGTACATATGCTCTTTGATGCGTTTAATAAAGAGAGGTCACATTTTCGAAAGAATTGTTATTTACAAATAAGGCTGTGAAAAAATGTGTTTGTTGTTTTTTCTGCATAATTTTTTATCATGTCCTGCATCATCTGTACAGAGAAATGTTTATCTATTTATTACTTACATACTTAATTAGAAATTAATTTTATAAACACGTGTTTATTTTAGGTTTTGTTTGGTGATAACTTATTAAGTATTATTTTTTATAGGTAAAAGGTGAACTAGAGAATTTAATAAAAAATGTTTTGAAATGTGTAACTATATTTTTAATTCAATAAATTAAGCAGGTTCACTTTAATTATACACAAATATAATGATGCTTAAATGTTTGTAGGCAAAGAATACATTTAATTTTAATTATTTTATTTTCGCAGGAAATTTATACAGAAATCAATCAGTGCATACAATTCTTTACTATAGGTAATCCATTCAATAACATCACAAATAAATGACTAAACATCAGGTCGAACTAGGTGGCTATTATCACAAAACACATACCATTTTTTTATAGTGAAAATTTACCAATTTTACCCTTGGTACAACTGTACAAGTAAGTATTATCCTTTTGATATTCACTGATTGTTAGGTATACTTAATTTTATGGATATATAAAAGATTTAATAGCCCAGGAATTATCTTATCAAAAACATTTTTGCCGCTAAATAGCAAATGTAGTAAATACAGCGTGATTTCCTTTTCATAAAGACAATTCAGTTCATCTGAATCAATTTAACACAAACAGAATTTAAGCAATTTAATATTTTTTAAGTATTTATGCATCTTCAAACAGATTCTAATGTGTCCGTAGTATAAACACTTTAGTACCTATTACAGCATGGCAAAGCGACATGGTCCACAAATTATACAGAGTGAATTAAATAAAACAATATATTTACTGCTTGTTATTAATATACTGTTAAAAAGCACAAATTTTCATGTTAAACATATTGATTTGAGTATAAAAGCAATTTATACAAATATATTCAATAGCAATATTACGTAGTCTGTTTATATAGGCATACCTTTACTACAGGCAGCGAAACAAAAACTGTGAAATTATGAATCTAGAAACGAAAAGTAACCGGTCTCTTATTTTTTGACGAATACAAGGTGATAAAATGTATATGTGGTAGGATGATTAAATAAAACGAATTTTTGCGATAATTCTAGGCATATTGCGAAAACACGGATAATTAGACAATAGTGAAGACATTTCTCAATATTACTGGAAAATGATAGGGTTTTTGCAAAAACGCGAGTCGCCTTAGTAAGATCGAAAAGGATCGTTGGCGATTATGAAATAAGAACACTGATTGGCCGGTCGGAGCGCCGAAAAGAGCATGTTCTCTGATGACGACTTTACGTTTAACATGTCAATACATTCCATTCTCAAACGTTTTTTTGTTTGTGATTGTGTTTTTGTAAGCGAGTTACCAGTTTTTTTTAATATTTAAGTGTGGTTGGACTTGAAAAATAGTGCGGAAAATTACGTGTCTGTAGGTACAAAAACTAATGCTATACGTTCAACACAATCAAAAACAAATTTTGAGTTTTTGGCTGATAAAGAAAGATTCGACATAATAACTATAAAAGTTTTACGCTAATAGACAGGACGCAACTACTAAACCAGAATGGAATAAAGAATGGATAAATAGTGTGATTGCTTCACTAGATGAATTTAAGAAATCTGCGACTGTACTTCAACAACCGAAAACACAAAAAACAGTAAAGAAATGCAAAAAAAAAAATACGACGCGATGAGTTTAGGTGAGGAAAAAATTCTGATTATGAAAGGACAACATCTTAACTCTTCTTTTATTCGAGTACCTCCAATGAGTACTATGACATTATTCTGCAAGCACATTATCAAATGGGCATGGAGGTTGAGACAACATTATATATACTTAACCTAAAACAGAAATATTTAATATCAGTTCCAATTATAGCAATGTTTGTATACTTATGTATGGATATTGAATTGAATACAAAAAATTGTCCCAGAACAGGAATTGCTGTACGCCCCAGCATTTAAACTTTCTGTGAATTATATAATCGTCGTTGTATTTTAAAATGTTCAATGTAAATGTTGAACAAAACGTAAAGTTCTTATAAATAGGCATTATCATTTCGTAGCCTTCATAACTGTATAATATAATACCTCGTAGCTACAGGCGGACCAATCAGAATAAAAGTTGGCTAGCAAGCAAATCAGAGTTATGTATATTCAATCTAACTAAGGCGACTCCCGTTTTTAAAACCCATCTTTATTTAGTAAGATTGTAAAATGTTATCGCTATTGTCTAATTATCCGCGTTTTCGTAATATCCTTACGTTTCAATTTATCAAATTAATCATCCTACGAAATATATATTTGGATGGCGTACATACAGTTTCCGGAGCATTTAGATGTGATCAAAGTAGTATTTTTAATTGCCACAGTGACTTGAATGTTCTATTCCAGTTCAAATTGAGCTGTATGTACTTACAGGAATAGACACTGATCTTTCCTCTATCAAAAGTAGCAGCGTTGTACGTCATACTCCGTAGTGTAAAAAATTACCCTGGTTATAAGCAAACCGTTGACGAAATCGTTAAAACACACGCAAATTTTATGCATAACCATTGATTCGACAAATATCCATTCTAATTTCTAATTGTTGACTGATCTAACAAAAAACACTTTGTACAAAAAACTTTACGGAAAGTACATTATCAGACTAAGAGTAATTTTATTAAAACTGTCAAACCACTAGGCGGGATTAAAAATAATACTAGATCAGGTCCAAGTGCCCAAAAACCACAAACCAGGTTGAGAAGGGTGAACACAAAATTTCTCAAAAGCCCCATACATTTTGATTTCATAACCTATTACGCTACTTACAAATATCTATTTGCCCGATTTATACACGCGTGGGAAACAGATGGCGAGTTGCCATTTTTTTAAATCAATTTTAGAGTCCAGCAAAGTTTGCTTGGTTGTCCAAGTCTTAAATTCTTCGGTTATTAAGTTGCATTCTGACACAGATAGTTGAGATGAATTTAGTTAGACAACTCCAGCACCGCGATTTGTTTGAAAACCAAGCTTACCCTCTTTTCTTCTTTGGGTATTATATACCTTTGTTGTATTTTTACAGTTTATATTTAAGGCTAAGGAGGCATTTTGTAAATTTTTGAGGACGTTCGACTACCACAACAGCCGAGCCGCCGACCGAAAGCAGCGGCCGCAAAGGTGTCGACGGCCCGCAATCCGCCTCAAAGGCCGCAACCCCTTTATGTACTGTGGCCAAGATAGTTCAGGGGCTCGATGTAGTACCTAGCGCCGCCAATTGTATTTTTTTTGCCGTTTTTTGTTACGGCAACAGGTAGACGCTTGAAATATTCACAGAATATTTAATTCTATATTCGCTTCAAAAATAAATAATAAAAATAATATATATATTTAAGGGGGGCTCCCATACAACAAACGTGATTTTTTGCCGTGACAAACTATAAAAATATCAAAATAAAATAGCAATGTAATCAATCGATTTAATCGTCAACATAAGTTAAATCGATTATCATAAAAAATCGAATCTGTAAATTCAGAGAACATCACTAAATTGAGCTGTCAAAAGTTATAGTGCCAGGTCCGTGATCCTAGGTTCTCGTTCGTGGGTCCTAAAACTCATTTCTAACATAATTGTGCGTTAATGCTATATAGTCCTGGATTTTTTGCCCTAGGTTCACGGCAATGAGTCTTAAAAATTACTCTTAACATTACTCTTAATGAGACATTGGTCTGACACTTTTGTAAAAACGATATGTTTTATTTCCGTTGACGGCGCTAGTGTCACTGCATAGAGCCCCAGCGACAGTCGGTATGTCCACTCCGTGAGCCAATGGGAAAGCGCGACACCGCATCCCAGCCCTTTTTTTTATTATGTAACTGTCCACTGAATTGGGTTAACCGTTTTCGCGTTTCCAAAGTGTCAAATGTTTTTGACAGTTCGGAGTAGGTTCAATCGGACAAGCCTATACAGTGGAGAAGTTATCTAGTAGCGCCCTAGATCACACACACACTCCTCTTGCCGGTGGAGTTTAAGGAAGGAGATGACATTTATTAACTTTAACCTACCCACTTTCCATTTGGAACGCGGCATAGGGTCCATTTTATCATGTATCTAAACCTGCTTAACTTTAACCAAAACCATCATCCATGTGGTACGCGGTATAGGCTCCATTTTAACATGTGTCTGAACCTGTTTAACTTTAACCGAAGCAACTTCCTTGTGGAACGCAGTATAGGTTACATTTTATCATGCGTCTGAACCTGTTTTTTCCATGTGGTACGGGTACCGCGCTCCATTTTACCATGTGTCTGAACCCGTTTAACCAAACCACCTTTCAAGTGGTACGCGGTATATGTTAACATGTTTACTTGTTTAAACTTTAACCGAACCAACTTCCTTGTGGAATACGGTATAGGGAGCATTTTATCATGTGTCTAAACCCGTTTAACTTTAACTATACCCCTTTCAATGTGGAACGCGGTGTAGGCTCCATTTAAACGTGTCTGAAACCTGTTTAATTTTAACCAAACCACCTTCCATGTGGGACACTATAGGATACATTGTCCACCTCCAGATTATGAAAGACTAGTGCTGTTAGCTAATCGACTAGTCTGTACTAATGTTTTAAAAGGCATATCTGGCAGCGACGGTTTTCGTAACCTTCCATAATCCGAGTTGGAGGTACGATGGATTTCCCAAACATGTATATGGCAGGCTTATATTTTATTTAATTACTAACGTAACATATCCATTACCGAACAGGTTCTTTTTACAGCTGCGTTGTCGAGTTTCTGAATTTATTGTTTTATCAAAAGGAATATCACTAAGCTAATTTAAACTGAAATATGTAACAGAAATGGTGCTGTTTGGTTTAGTTAATTTTATCACACGATTAGCGGCGACTGTAATTATACAGAAGTGACAGACCGTTAACCTTTGCTGAGTGTCTTTATGGAAGTAATTTTTTTTTAATTATACAAAATTATCAGCTTTATACCAGAAAAAGAACTTAAAAGAATATAAATATATTTTATTATTACAAACGAGCGAGAAAATAGGACGGGCTTATCTCTGGCCTTTAGTTTCGCACGCAGTTTGTTACAGTAATAATTTTCTCTGGTATAACGCGGTCAATTTAAAAAGGGTTTAGAACATGGCGACACTACTATTCACCTCTCGTTCAGCGGCGAAATTATGTGAGGGGGGCGAATAGGATCGCCACCTTTCTTTAAGCGACAGTCAGGTTTACCAGTTCACTTTTTGGCGTTTGGTAGCTCCAAATAAAAGGTTAAACGTTAACGAGTACGTTAACAGCGACAGAATCTCGACACGCAGCCAGCCACTGCCAATTTCACCGCACAATTTCACCAGAAGCTGGCGCCGACATCACTCAACGCTTCTGAATTCATTATTATTTATGTACAAAGCTCCGCGGGCGGCCGCGTCTCATACCGAGAGATTGCATCGTCCATGCTCGATTAAGCACACACCGAAGTTGTTACACGGAGTCGTCTGAAAAAAAAAAACACATTACCTACTATGTGTCATTGAAACAACGCACTTTCAGTATCTGATTGATTTGATCAATCAATCAAAATCAATCACTTTCGATCAAATTAAACCACTTTCAATGAGCAGTTTAAAATTCTCAAATTTATTTTTCACGCAAAAAAACACTGTAGTAAGCAATATCAGTCGCTAATTCGGGCAGTATATTTTTTATTTTGATCTTATTTTATATTTTTTTCTTAAAGCAGAAGTAATTTCTAGAGACTAATTTAATTTTTTCAGCGATTTGTTAAGTTTATTATTATAAATTATTTATTAAAAATATTTGAAAGGGTGACGTCATATTTTTCGAGTGCACACGCCGAAACGTCGCGCAAACTGTCACACTTTGTTTCTGTGATTTGCTGTCACAGACGTTTTTTTCACAGACAAGGAAATGATATGCATATGACAGTTATGACAGCAAGTCCTTTTTTTAAGTAACGTAGTGTTGCCATATGTTATGTTTATTTTAAAATGTGACGTCATCAGAAGGTCAAATTAAGGTTATGGTTTTTTGGCAAAAATAACGCTCATCTTCCTTAATATTTATCTTGAATATAGAAAATATGGTTACTTAGATGTTAATCTCGAAATGGTTTTTGATTCAGCCCTCAAGAAAAAAAATAG
Source organism: Yponomeuta malinellus (assembly GCA_947308005.1). Classification (NCBI taxonomy): domain Eukaryota; kingdom Metazoa; phylum Arthropoda; class Insecta; order Lepidoptera; family Yponomeutidae; genus Yponomeuta; species Yponomeuta malinellus. Next base: position 1,707,653 of record OX371004.1, read on the forward strand.
TCTGCGAATTGTGAATGAAAATAACTTGAGGTAATCTGAGTGTCTGAGGTCTCTCCTGAGACCTCAGCACTTAGCCCCGGTTTCTCGTAACTAACCATCTGGTAATCTACAGTTAATAAGTTCGGTCAGTTACTGACAGCTGTCAACAGTAGAATAAACTATTGTGTAAGATAAACAGGGATGACAATCGATGTGAGCTGTTCGAATCGTTATTTGCCGTATTTGTAGCACAGTGTTGTCATTACTTTGAAACAAAAAAAAAACAAACAATTTATGTTGAAAACTTACCATGATACCACCATTTAGTTTTCTTAGGGTTTTTGCTGCAGGTTTTAACGTAAAACGAGTTGTCGGGTGGCCTTTTCTGAAATACGGAAATACAATACACCAGATAAACAGTGATCCAAGATAGACAGGCGCCAATAAGTAAAGCACCGACATCAGAAGTGGGATACCTAATCAGATCTGCCTGCCTTCGGCCCACGTGGCGTTGCCACAAAGTTCTCTATTGCACGAACACTGAGATGTCAGGAGCGAATAATATGCTAAATAAATGCTGTTCTCGCGAGAATACACACGCCGTGTCTGAGTCGCTTCTAAGCGTTGCTCGCGACTGGTTTTAAGCTCACTTTGTATGGGGCAGTAAGAAAATCAGACCTCCTATTTGAAGACCTATAGCATGTCGCGTTGAAATCATCTCTCGGTGTCTCTTTTTCTGTTGTGATCTAGTAAAGTTGGCTATTAACCTTCTTCCTACAATTAACAATTCAAGAATGTATTTATTTTATTCTTATAGCTACTCAGGCGACGGATTGCATGGAGAGCTCTCCTATCGTCTCTTCGTGATATGAGACACGGCAAATCACGGAGAGACGATATGCCGTCTCTCACGGACGTATCTCTGTTATGGTCTAAAATATGACACCTGACTTTCTCTTTACTACAGCAACGCAGTATTGAAAGGCTAAACCAAAACCACTATGATGAACATATTCGGTTCATCATCAGCTAACTGCTCTATTCAGTCCTATTCTGTAATGCAGTATTTTATGGTCCTTTGTGTCCTCTAAGGAGTTGGCTCACGGCTATATATGTGCACGCTGCACGTATTTTATGTCGTTTATAGACTCAAGTACGGACGCATTGTGGTTTGCTTCGTTGTATACGCGTAAACAAATGAATTTGTGTACTCGTGCAAAGGTTTACTGGTTGAGTTTGGCGTTTCGCGAGGTCCTACGGTCTAAAATAGGCGTGTGCAACTGACCTTCTCCTTACAGCTACTCAGCATGGAGACTATGGAGAGACAGACGGACTGAACGGAGAGCGCTGGCGACCAATCGTCGGTGAGGATCGACAGGCAGATGTGCCCGTTTGAATACACGTGCGGGTGCACTGGGATGTTGTTGCCCACGAACGTTACCTGGAAACAGTGATCATAGGCATGATTATGCGCACCGAGCCCTGACGTTTGCGATAGCAATTAGCATGGAATTGGACGGTTAGATGATTGGATTCGTTCAGGATTTGGTGCGCGTGATTTATGAGCAGACTAGACTTGGAATTGACCGAGATCAGAGAAATTCTTTAGTGGTCGTTTGCTATAACCGACAGTTAAAATTTGAGAGTGGCTCCATACAAATTGTGTACAAAAGCTTCTGTCGGTAGACGTATCGTGAATATAGGTATGATTCTATCGAGGCGCGGCGCGTTTACTGCAGTGTAAATCACTTGCGTCTGCGGGCCTTTTTCCTGAAAATATATAATACGCGTGTACCAGCCCATTTACCATGAGGAATCTTTACCTTTTCCCTTGGTGGACAGGACGCGTTACGTTTGGGATTCATGGAAAAGATTACAGGTGGATTATCTGTAATCTTTTTATTAGTAAAAATGTCACAAGCTATTGAAATTGTGTGGGAATGAATATATGGCGATTTCATCTGGGTACTTAAATGCACTTGTTGCACAAGTTTCCTCACGATGTTTTTTTTCCACACACCTATAAATGAGGAGTAGGAGTCCTCACCCAAAAAGGATTTATGGTATTATTTAGTCACGAGCCTAAATGCTTAAAAACTCGTATATTTAATAATACAGATGATCTATTTTGAATTATCGCGGCTTCAAGTAGTACGCAGCATAAAGGCCTGCGCAGACGATGGACTTTTGTCCCCATGGGACAAAAATCCCTGAATCGTGTAAAAAAATGTCCACCGAGTACTTGCCACGGACTCAACGCATACGGTGTGCGGTCATTTGTTGCCCGGATACGTACGTCACTACAGAGCGCTAATGCAGACAGAGTTGTTCGTTGTTGCGCCTAGTTATGTTAGTTCTATTTTTTTCGAAGACTCCCCCGCACTTTTGTACAGTTCAGTGTCTCGGTATCCTCGGTAATTTGGGGGACTTGTTGTGCGGGGTACTTTCAGTCCTTTGTGAGCGTCATTCGATACAATTTATAAGAGATCTATATCGATGCACAAAAAAGTACCTGGGGGACAGTACCTCGTCTGCGCAGGCCTTTAAGAGGTCAACTCGCAAATTGTTCTGTTGCCATTACAAGGGTGCTAATTTTAGACGTTAACAATGTTGCTACACTACGTGCTGCGATGTTGCTAAATTGAATTATCATGTTCCTGTCTAACTTTTTTTTACGTTTGCATATTTGTTTCCTATCTCTCTCTGAGAGAAGGCCTGTGCCCTGCAGTAGGACGAATTTAGGCTGCTTGCGTAAACATGTTATTCCCAAAATATATAACTGTCGACCGTAATGTGAGTGATATTCATCATCATCATCAGCCTACTGCTGCCAACTGCTGGGTATAGGCCTTTTCCCTCTAATATAGTACTATTACATGACAAATTCACGCCTATAGCCCGGAGGTGCAGGCAGATCATGGTGTGCCACTTGCTACCATCTTGACCAACCTCTTTTCATTAACATTCAATAGTCGCTGGATGCACGCACGTCGGTTTAGGGTACTTAATATCTTGCTCTGCGCTAATACATTATTTGGTCGAAGTATGTCCCTCGACCAAATGGGAGATATTTGGTCGATGCCCCCCTTGGACGACCCTTAACGGGCCTTCCACCCACATTCGCTAGAATAGATATATTTCTTTCGTAAATCTTTTTAATGGTGGTGACATATGTGTTAAATTTAACATAGATAGACAGAATGGCATGAATGATTCATTAGAACAAGTCTCATATGCATAATGCAAATGCACATATCGCCATTTGCGTCGGTAAGACAAAGACGGAGGCATTTTAATTATTCACTGGTTCCAAGCCATATATGGACCTGACATGACACCGAACCGAAACCGGGGCAGATTGTATCGCGTGCCCCGAATCGAAGAGTGTCGTACAAAACGGTACTCGTTATACTGTAAGCTTTTAGGCAGCTGTGTAAAACAGCTTTTACATTCTACTATTATTCTCGAGCGAATTTTTGTACTATGCAAAGGCTCGCAACATAACGTTCTAAGCCAACAGCTCACCACATTGACACAATTATTCTCCGAATGCTGTGCAAAGTTTAAAAGGGGTTTCTTGTCCATCCTCTGAAATTTAGACCCGTTCAATATTATATATTCTTTAAGTAGATTTAGTTAGACATTAAGATCCCCAAGGAACATAATACTAAGTGAGATAACACTTATTAATGTTACGGTCAATTGTGAATGTATTGGTGTAAACATGTCATGTCTTGGTAGTTCTAACAAATAAAATCCTACTAATATTATAAATGTGAAAGTTTGTGAAGATGTTTGGCTGTTTGTTACTCAATCACGCAATAACGGCTGAACGGAATTACATGAAACTTGGCATACAGATAGACAAAGATTTGAATTGAAACATAGGATACTTAAGATCCCGGTAATGCGTTCCCGTGGGATAGTATTTTATTTTTACCATAACCTCTTTTCAAGCCAAACTAAGATATTTATTTACTGCGTTGCCATGGTAACAAGAATCGTATAAACGGATTCTGTGGCCGTACGAGGTTTGCCGAGAAAGCTAGTAAAAAAATAATGAAAGGGCCGGTAGGCGAACATACGTCGACCTAATAGTGGATGTATTAGCGAAGGACAAGATAAAAGGTACCCGAAAACGGTACAGCAACTAATTCGACATTGATATTTTAATGCAATAATCTAGAATTAATTAGTAAGCGGTAGAACGCCGGCTTCTCATTCGGGAGGTCGTGGGTTCGAATCCCGACATGTACCAATGACTTTTGTTTTTTAAGTTTCGTCCATTTGTGAAGTTATAGTAACAATATCACTCGGTAACTGTTCAGGAAAACATCGTGAGGACAATCAGTGTGTGAGGCGTTCACATACCTCAGCGCTTTAAATTACCAATCCGCGGTGGGCACGCGTGGTAATTAAGCCCATTCTATCTCTCTGAGAGAAGCCCTGTGCCTTGTGGGGACGTATATATAAAGGCTATGTAAAAAAACTAGAATTAAGAACAGAAATTGTTTTACGCCGCTCGGCCTACCGAGCATAGCCCGTTTCATAGCACATTTAATTGGTGGACTAGTCCTAATGGTGGTCTACATTTCGGCTCCGTAAGCCATCCCTGGCAGGACGCAATTGTAAAGAACGTTGGCTAAATAGTACGGCGGCTGAAGCCAGCTTACATTGTACATTCAACAAACAGGGGTGAATTATTTACGTTGAAATAAATTTCGGTTTTCTGTAACACTTCTTTGGGAGGTCTGCCAGGATCGTGGCAACTGGCAAATCCCCCTTCACGGGGAAACTTCAAACCTTTTCAGGATAAAGATGTGGGATTGTATATGTACGTGTGTGTGTGTGTCGGTGTGCAAAAAAAGTGTTATAAAAAGCACCTACCTCAGGTGAGTCAAACGGGTACTTATTTGTAAATTTGAACTGCAACACAAACTTCTCGCCCTCGTAGAGCGTGCCCGGCACCCCCTCCATGTGTACTGTCCACCTGAAAACGTGTCAGAAGTTTACATAACATAACCAGCCTATCACATGCCTTCTCTCAGAGAGAAATAAATCAATCAGCCCGTACAGTCATCATCAGTCTGTTGCTGTAAATTCGTCTCTCCCGAGGAACGCCACTTCTTAGTGACTTCGGCCATTCTTATACAGCCGCTGCCAGCAATCTGCCTCAGATGGTCGGTCCAACGAGCTGGTGCTATGATCCAGAGAGAAAGTATGGGCTCAATTACCACGCGGATTGCCCGCGGACTGGCGATTTCAAGCGCTGATGCTTATGAACGCCTCATACACCCCACAATGTTTTCCTCCACAGTTAGTGATTGGTATTGCCATTACAAGTCCACAAATGTACGCAACATAGAAAACCAAGTCGTTGATACATGTCGAGATTCGAATCCAGGGCCTGACTCTGAACCAACTGGTTTATTCACTGCGCTACTACCGCAGTACTTTAGTAGCCAATTATTACTACTGTGTAAACAATAAAATTATCCAATTGCCATAGAACATTCCGTTCCTTAGATCGTCAGTCATAAGTTGTGTCTGAGTAATCGTGGTTTCACACAACAATAAATATATTATTCAACCACAAACAAGGAGTAAGTACCTTAACATTGTAGTTGCGTATGACAATGGACTTTACAAAATAACATAAGATAAGACACAACACAATCACTAGTAAACAGACAAGGAGATGTAACAAACATGTAAAAACACCCTGACTGAGGCCTATTTATGAGATATTATTATTACATTAACACATATACAGATAATACAATCATCTCATCGGAGTATCCAACCTACCACCCACGCAATCGCTGGGTGGGGTCACAAAACCGGAGGTACTTTAAAAAGACTGTTTTTCGGTGGCCGTCTGACGGTCAAAACCGGTTTTCCGGTTTTATTATAATCTTACATATTTAATAAGTTACCGAGCCGCCCGGTGGTTAAAACACTGTTTTTGAACGGGATCAGAACAACGTAAAATTCATCATCATCATCCATCGTCCCCACCGAGGGGCACGGGTCTCTTCCCTGAGGAAGTTATAGACCATACTCCACCACGGGGGCCAAGTCCGGATTGGTGGAGGCTTGTAGACTAGTGGCTCGTCTACTGTCAGAAGTTGTCAAGCCGCCCTAAGGCCTCTGACTTGGCTTAACGACTGCCATCTATCGACGGCAGCCGGCACCAACAGCTTAACGTGCCTTGCGAAGCACGGAACCGCTCGGAAAAATGCCACTAGCGATAGGCATAGACGGCGACCCATCCATGCACTGAACGCGCCCTGTGTTGCTTAACCTTCGTGATCGTTTAAGATCACTCAGGCAGCCGGGGCTACGAGCGATAACAACGAACGTAAAATTAATAGAATTAAAATCGTAGCAAACAGAACGCAAGTTTGTATCACTTTTACGATAAATCTACTTCATCCAGCCGCTACTGACATTCTGCCTCGGGCCGTCAATAGATAGATAGATAGATAGAATATACCATAATATATATCTCTTTGAAAATCCAAATGTATCTTTATTTAAAGTATGTAGCACAGAATCTACGACTGAATGAACGTTACGTTGCGACTTAATGAACACTTTTACAAACATTTGTCATCGATATGTTAAGAAAAAGATTTTCGAAAGCTCTAATATGATAGTGTTCTCAGCTGAAGATTTCATATGCCGACCGAAACCGGCCACTGATATCCCGACGATCCGACTGTCGAGAGTGAAGTTCATGTGCTCATTTTGGCAGAGAATGTGACCACATCTACGTTACCTCTAAATCGTACACCTCATTGCTCAAGGTATGCCTCCATACTGCCCGTTTGGTTGCCAATGTCTCCCACTGTATCTCGTCATGTGACGCTTGATGCATCTTAGATTTTATATACTGGACATTTCACCAGCTTTGCTCATATCTTTTTTTTTTGTGTTCAAGGTACAATTCAAGGTACGAAATCAGGAAGTTTCAGAGGCGCAGTCGATAACATAATATCAACCTTTAAATTTTTGTTGCAAAGTCGCCCTTAATGTAACTGAGTGCACGCGTGTAAACATCAATGTGCTGTCGACTGTACACGACAAATTATTATTTTTTCATAATTATTAATTATTATTAACTTAATTCCGGATTGTACATTAGTTTCAGTGCAATAAAAGTATTAATAATAATAATTAATTATTTCGTCACTCGTCTGCCGCGACACAGATCTGTGTCCAACTTAGTATGGGCCACCTATACGTTGCGTTCCGCGAGGGCAGTTCAGGGGTTAATAATAATAATTAATTATTTTAATTTTTAAATTATTGTATTTAGTCCAAAAGGCATAATTATAAGCGGTTGTCAGGGGAAAAATATGTAGAGGTAAAATCAGTATCAATAGTTAGACTATTCTTAACAAAAGTTTAAAGTGTTCAATATAGTTTTTTTATTTTGCATACCATCTAGAAACTTGGTACATGGTAAATTAAAGGCCAAAGCGGGATTCGAATCCACGCTTCTTGGATACCGTCCAAGCACTCTCACCCAAACATTTACATTTCATAATACTATCTAGTGGCATTATATGTGATCATATACTGTTACCCCGAGATATTCAAGTAGGCAAAGTAGTTGGGTACATTTAGCAAGTAAGCTACATAAATATTTATAAGTAGGTATTTGTTTTACATTCAGCACCTCAGATCGTTGACTTTGCACAATCTTCCTGATACTATCTACACAGACTAAATAACTTAGCCCTATCTCATTGAAATCTTCTAAGATTACATCTTAAACAAAGTTTTATCATACTTTAGATGTACTATTACACTCGGCAGGTGCAAATGTCCATTCAGGTTGGTCAAATCACCCCCTAATTGTCTATCTTTCAAATATATCGTGATCCCTTTCAACAGTATCGTGATTATGAATGCGATAGCGACTTTTAAATTGAAAGAGTCGCAATACCGATCATCTTACCGAATGAAATTGGCGCTTGTTGTTAACTTTAAAAAGTTTTGTTTTTCCTGTCATTTTGATACACACTACCAATTTTTATTAAATTTGCGATTTAGTTTATTTAACACCCTTCAAAACGTGTCGCTATCGCTATCACTTTCAATGACAGCTCATGTCAAATAAATGCAGCCTGAAGTTCGTCAACACCTTTCCAACGTCAAATTGAAAGGGATCGCGATACCTTCAAAGGATAGACAATCCCCCCCAGTAGTGACCATGACATGTTTTTTAATTTTAACAATCACTGCTTTGTATCATAAGCAGCCTATATACGTCCCACTGTAGGACACAGACCTTCAATCAGAGAGAGAGAGAGAGTATGGGCTTAATCACCACGCGTGCCCACCGCGGATTGGCGATTTCAAGCGCTGAGGCATGTGAATAGCTCAGATACCCAGGTTTCCTCACGATGTTTTCCTTCACTGTTAGCGAGTGGTATTGGTACTATAACTTCACAAATGTACATAACTTAGAAAACAAAGTCATAGGTACATTCCCGCACTGGGAATCGAACCTGGGTCTCCCGCTTCCGAGTCCAATGTTCTACCCACTAGGCTACCACTGCTTTATATATGAAACAAATACATAATAAAATAAGCTTTTAATCTTGTTATTCTCAGTCAGCCTAATCTGCTGGTAAGGAAAAGATAACTCACACTCGCTAACAGCCATGACAGTCCAACTGATTTTGCTAATTTCTGAATAGAGAATTTTACGAACTAAACACTTAAGTATTTGTCCCATTCTTTTTCGAGAACCCGTAGAGACAGTGATACTAAATTTTGTTAGTAAAATTTTAGTTTCAAAAACTGGTTGTGAAGATTTCCTCACTTTGTTTTCCTTAACACCTAAAGTGGTAATGTAATTGTAAGCAAGAATAAGGAAATCTTTAATAGAGTAACTGTCATAGCAACACAACATTTCAACAGACTGAATGCCACAATTCTGGAGCAGGAAAGATTTGATGAGGTCATTATATTCATGAGGAAATAATGAATTTATTCATAGCCTGTTGTTTTAACCCATAATCTGATATAGTTGAGATGACAAATATGATATTATACTTTAAGACCTACTCAGAAATTTACGGATAAATTCATGAAAACCTTGAAGTTACTATGCAGCGAGTAGAGAGAATGTTAAGGCTGTTCTTACGTGGAACATGTTGTCTCGCTCACGCAATTTAACATTTTTAGTAATTGTAATAAAATGAGTAAACTTTTGATGAATGTGGTCTAAGGGTTTGATGGATAATTAAATTGCAGATATTCAAGGCATATTTTTTTTATCTTGTAATAAATTACTGATTAATTTTGGAAAAAACTTTTCTTTATTAAAAACTATGTATATAGGAAATTAAAAATATATGCAAAATGTCCATTATTTAATTATGCATCAATCCCTCAGACCACATTTATTGTTTTTATTGTGTGCATATGTAAATGCAAATAAATAATTCATCTATCATCTATCTATTTATGAAAAGTTTACTCATTTTATTACAATAATTAAAAAAGTTAAAATGTGCGAGCGAGACAGCATGTTTCATGTAAGAACAGTCTTAATCTAGCATAGTGCTATGTAACTCAATATCTATGTAATAAGCACTTTGCTCAGGACGCTTTTGTACAAATATGCTCAGCAAACAATTTACAGTACAACTCGTATTATTATAGGTTAAAATAGTACCTACTACTGCAACTATGACTTTAGACAAGGTAATAGGAAATTCTGTCTAATAGAGGAGTCGCGAAGTGTTCCTCAGTAAATCGGACAAGTCCATTTCCTTAAATTTCGAATTTAGAAAGTGAAAACTTACAGTGTGAGATTTTGGCTGGCCTGGTCTCCGTCCACAGTTACGCCTGGCGGAGGCTCCTTCATGAGGGACATGAGCTCTTTTTGAAGTCTCCGCTATAAAACACAAGACGACAGCCTCAAATATCACTCAATATTGACCAGATACAAATATTACGATAACAACAACGATACAAAACCTGATGAAAACTGTCACAACAGAAACTTACAATAAAATTAAGTAAATTAACAGGGTGAGTTCAATGATTACAAATAATGAACGTATGGAGTTTTAGGTAATTTGCAGGGGTAGACGATGTAATCGTTAGGTTTTTTTGGAAATAAATAAATATTTTCTACTAACCTCAGACGGGGACATAGCAGCCATTTGTAATCCAATTTTATTTTGATGTTGCCAGATTACAATAATAATAAGCTGCTGATCGTTGATGTTGTGTACACATGATGGCACTCGCTTGAGATGAATGCTCCCACACACAACACAATATACGAGCGACGCCTCATCATCCACTGCAAAGTCCGCAAACGAATAGGCGACGGGCTAGGCAGCATCGACTGACTGCGCGCGGTTTACCAGTATTTTGTTTCTTCAGTTGAGAGACTCTTAAGAAAATATTTTTGCATGCATCCGGTAATCAAGACAGAACGTGGCAAACGATCGAAGCGCCTTTGACCAAAACTAAAAAAAGTACAAAACCGACACCGAGTGGCTCGGTCATGTGACGGACCTTGGGAGAGGTGGCACGTGCTTTTGCCTCAGATAAGGCGAAGCAGCTGAATCAATGTGGACGGCCGTGCTTACGGGACCGGGGATGAGCTGCTTCGTGCGGCAAATGCCTGGCGAGGCTGCTCGGCTCGGTGTGATTCAATGCAATTTCTATGGGACGAGAGAACGCGAAGCACGAGATTTCCTGCCGATAAAAAGTATTTTACTAATAGCGGATGTGCAACACATTGCGTAATCTTTTGTAGTCTGGCGTGACATTGAAAAGCACCTAGTTGTTGAAAAGCCATTTTATGAACGTAGCATGAACGACAAAGTTACCTCTAATCTGTGACAAATGTCAAACTGACGTACAATCATAAAATCTATGTTCATTGTTGATTACATTCTGTATGTATAATTTTCCAATTTTTCTGCGATATTTTCTTATCGGAAAATTATCAAACAAAAATATGAAAATCATCGCAATTTCTTTTGTAATTTAAATACTCTCTGAATGGACTTCCAATAAGCAATGTAATATAACCGTGTAACGAGTATTAAGATAAAAACCGGGCGGTATTTTCCTAGGTTTTCCAAGCAATTTCAAAGATATGAGCAGTTTATTCAATGCCTAGTGATGGCTTCGTACTCTAAGAAGTCTTCTGCGGAGTTTATTATTGACCAGTTCAATGTGGAGAATGCGAAACTGCTGGCTTTTGTCCTGGTCCTAGGCTTTATTGGTTACCATGGCATATTACATCTGAGATATGGTGAGTTTATTTATGTGATATTAATTTACGGTTTTTAACTAGCAAGTTGTATTTAAAAAAATGTAATAGTAATATCATAAACCTTTCAATCAATAATTCTAATAAGACCTCTGGGATATGGCTGAATTAACATGTTCCCTGTGAGTGACCCACATGTGGGGCATTTCGAGGTTTAGGTGAGGCGTGAGTGCACCACAAGTGGGTCACTCCCTCAAATGACGTATTAGGCTTGTCAAATCTAGCACGTCTGAGTTAAAGCATTACATTTGCCTTACACATGTGGGCTATGAAATTGTGAATAAAAACATGTTGGTACTGAGAGGACATTTTGGATAATGTTGCCATATAATCACTGTGGCAAATATAAACATATATATTATGATTTCCATTTATTTAAGGCTTGAGAGAATTAATATTTGTTTAGAAATTTGCTTTACACTAACACGTAACCTATGACAAACTCGGGTAGGTTACAAACTTGTATCTACCGTTTAACTAGAATGACTTCATATGTGCGTGCACCACTTATGTACGGCACTAAGTTAAGGACTCACATGTGCATGACCCATATATGGGGCATCAAGATTAATATGGAAAACCAGGAAAAGGGATTTTCAGAAAATATTTTTCTATGATAATATTAACTAACGTATATAATATTTAAATGCGTTTACAAAAAAAAAAAAATGTATTGCATGTGAGGGGTCATTGTCTTATTTTTAGTTACACAGGCAACATGTTAACTGTTATACATTCCATGTTGCCTATTGACAAAAAATTGGGAATTGAATAGATAACCCATAAAATTTACCTGTTCAGAGTAGACACTCTATGCCAAACCAGGGCACCTTAATAAGAATCAACAAGTCATAAACCTTGCCAATTAACACCAATTATACTAACCTATATTTGGGACGTAATGTTAAAATGTAATTTCTACAGGGTATTGCGGAAAGGTCTGGTAGATATATCAGGAAGTTATGGGGCCAGATGGAGAGCACTATAACCCATCCCAGTTGTAGCAGCAATGAGTCTGAGTATTTAGGGACCTACTGATTGGATTGGATTTTAAATTAAATAACTTCCACACAGCACAATGCACAGTTGATCAATAGAGTCATATTAGTATGGTAATGGTTGTTTCATTGACACTATTGGTAGTCTTAACCAATTGCATTCCAATGGTATAACCCATGCCGCCTCATTCAGCTCTTTGTGTGACTCAATCTTCTCCACAAGAGATGCCAGTTTAATTGGTGCGGGTTATACCATTGGAATGACATTGTACTGCTATTGCTTAGTAGAGTACCAAATAGAGGCAAATAACAGTTATTGTCATGCTTATATGATTCTATTGAAATACTATGTGTGGATTAGAATCTCATTCCTGGTCCCAAACTAGGAACCTTTGCTACGGTAACCAGGCAAGGACATCACAAACATGGAAATACACTCAGACTGAGGCCAGATTTGTGCAAATCAAGTACAGAGGCCTCCAGTGGGAATCAAAGCCGCAACTTAGACTTTTGTAGTCAAGCGTGTTAATGGCTACACCAACGAGCCGCAGTCAATTGTAATTTAGGTACAATTAATATGTTTTGCAGGTCCCGATTCTTGTACTTGGCTTTTATCATCAGGACGCTACAAGGGTGACCATGAGTGGCAACCTTACGGGTGCATGCTGCACAAATATTCAAAAACGTAAGGTTTTTTTTGACATCTGTCTCTTGACATTAAACTAGAATTTTCCAGTTTGAGGTTGTCCCCCAGAGCTGTATTTTCCTTACTGCATTACGATTTTAGATTTATGAGTCGATGTCTTTCTTAGGTGGAGGCTTAGTGCTTTTCGTTTTGTGAAGATGTGCTTTCGCCGTGTCAGTCTTCTATCCAGATATACCCCGAGGTATCTGACTTCGTCCGGTTGTGGAAATTGAGCTCTGTTTAGTGAAACTTCGGGGCCATGTATGGCGGCGATGACTAAATGTAACTTGTACACATTTGGTTTCGTTGCCCTTTATGCGCCAGTCTTTGAGCCACTTTGACACGTCATTCAGACTACTCTGCAACAGTGACGACGCCAGACCTGGGTTTTAATGCCCATCTTTAACCCACTTTGAAGTTAGGTTTTTACATCTTTTTTATTGCCAGGATATCGTGTAATTTTCCATCTCTTCCTTGCTTCAGGTAATAACTGAGTAGTAAGAGACATGATACACTTTCCTGTTTATCATGTCTCTTATAGCGTAAGTCATTTCATTGTTTCATACCCTTTTACAGTTGGTCATTCTAAAAATAATGACATTTTGGGTCCATCAATATATTGGTTGATTCTTCTTGTAAAACAGAGTATATTAAAGGTCTTATGAGTGTGCCTACCATATTAAGTCCCGGTTTCACATTGTTAACATTGTGTTTCCTGATCGTAAAAAAAATTAATAAAAAATAAAACCGACTTCAGAATAAAATAATAATTTGGAATCGGTGCCGAGCTGCATGACCAGCCCATACATTGTGGGTACCCAATACAAATCCCTATTGTATTCTGAAGTCGGTTTTAATTTTTTATTTAATTCCACTCATCAAGTATGTCGGCCGCTGGTGGAAAGCGAACCCACAACTTCTGTCTTGCTAGTACAGCGTATTAACCGCTGGACCAACGGGGTGTAAATTAACTCTTCCTATTTCAGGGATGCAAGAAGATGTCTCCGTTATTTGGCCTTCTGGGGAAAGTATAACTCCTTTGCCTTCATTGGTGACTCCCGTATACAGCAGCTGTACGATTACTTCATAGGTAAAGATAAGATAAGATAAGAGATAATTTATTCAAACATTTTACAGTGACCTTATCACGAAGGCAGTGGTACCCTGCTCTCTAAAAAAGGATAAACCTGTGGTTTAGGATAAGTAGTGCTTCTCCGAAAATCATTTTACATTTTCCAGGTCGATAGACTTCAATACTACTCTTAAATATATTGTGGTTTTGACACGAAAGTTTATATTCGAGGTAAAATTATTTAACTCATTTATAATGCCCGACATACAACTTTGATTCATATGGTCGTAGGTATTTGGAGTCTCATCAGTGGGGGACGCAAGTTGTGACTTAGAAATCTTTGGACTTATAGTTCTAGTTAGACCTGAGATTTCCGCATTTAAGCCTCATAGTTGCGCAGTTGTACGCAGCGAGCGCTAAGGTATGTAAATACATCAGACACTAGGGTTTCCTCACGATGTTTTCCTTCACAGTTAGCGAGTGGTATTGCTAGTACAACTTCACAAATGTACGTAACTTAAAAAACAAAGTCATTGGTACATGCCGGGATTCGAACCCACGATCTCCCGAATAAGAAGCCGGCGTTCTACCGTTCCGCTACCACCGCTCCTTCTTCTTCGGACTTTAGTTTGTCAAATTAACAAAAAGTAAAAAAAAAAAATGCGCTGCCGTGTCCATCGAAAACTCATCTCGATTGCGCGTAATTTTATTCACGTTGTCTGTCGGACTAACATTACAGGGCAGCCTCAGCTTAGCCCTTTAGGAGTATAATAGGTGAGAAGTTATGAAGAAGTGTAGTAATTTTATCTTACTTTTATCTTATTTATAAATATGGAAGTTGGATGGATTTGTTACACAATCGCGCCAGAACGGCTGAACGGATCTGGACGAAATTTGGCAGAGAGTTAGATAATAGTCTGAACATAGGCGATTTTTATGAAAAATACACTTCGAAATCTATTCGCGAACGAAGTCCCGGGCAACAACTAGTATTCCTATAAAAAATAAAAATAAAAGTAACTTCCACACAACACAATCACTTGTCCTGGTCCCAAACTAGGATACCTTGTGCTATGGTAACCAACCAGGCAAGGACATCACAAACATGGAAACACACCCAGACTGAGGCCATTTGTACAAATGTACGGCGGCCCCCTGTGGGGATCGAACCCACGACCTCTGTTTTGGTAGCTAAGCGCCTTAACGGCTGGACCAGCGAGGCAGTCAAAACGAGGATATAAACAAAAGTAGTTTGATATCCCGGTAATGCGTTCCCGTGCGATGATAATTATTTTAAGTTTCAAATAGATGGCGTTGTGCGAACGATCGTTGTGTTTTAAAAATAGATGGCGCTGTGCAAGAATCGTATCAACGGATTCGGTGGCGGCACGAAGTTCGCCGGGACAGCTAGTCGTAAATGTATGTTACCGAGCGATAACAGCGGCAGATAAACCTTTTGTGGTTTTCGCCCGCTGGCAGAATAATATATTTGATTTTACCTTGTGCCTGAACGAAACTAAATAAAAAAAAAAATAACATTGGCCATTATAGTCCGCACAGATCTTTTTGGTGGTAACATAGTCACAGATCGTTTGCACATCGCTTACTATGTCTTTACAGTGCATGTGTGAGTAGTTGACGTAGTGTGATGATTACTAAAGAAGTCAATTTTACTTACACATACACTGTAAAGACAGTAAGCGATGTGCAAACGATCTGTGACTATGTTACCACCAAAAAGATATGTGCGGACTATCCTGCAGCTACGTTTGACGACAGACGCCGCCGCCTCACACTTTCCCTTCGCACGCATTGCTTAACCGTCTAGGTCTGACCGTAGCTAATGAGGTGATGCCATTGCTTTCCCTTTTCGGGACGTTATTATGAGCGTGTTTATTAGTTTTTGGGCCCATACTCTCTCTCTGGGAGGAAGGGTGCCAAACGGGACCCTATTACTAAGACTTCACTGTTATTATATATTATACTTTACACAATGTCTTGCGTTGTTGCCCCTATAGCAACAACTACCACAAACAGAATAGAATAAATATTTAAGGGGGGCTCCCATACAACAAACGTGATGTCGTTTTTTCTCGATATTAATAACGGCAACAGGTTGACGCTTCAAATATTCACAGAATATTTAGTTCTATATTCGCTTCAAAAGTAATTAAATGAAAATAAAATAAATATTTAAGGGGGCTCCTATACAACATGTGATTTTCTGCCGTTCGTTCTCGATCTTTGTGTCTAATTTTGTATAGATAATGGTACGCAACCCTTCGTGCGCGAGTCCGACTCGCACTTGGCCTGCAGTTTGCCTGGGATCTGGGCTATTCTAACTTGGCCACTCGTTCTTGTCATAGCATTAATTAATTGGTTAGACCTGAAACCGGAGACACCGCTCACGTGACCATTCACTGTGAGAGCGTGGAAAAGTACTGGACCACCATATATTGGGAAACCGAGATCCCTTCAGGAGGCCAGCAGTGACATCAAAGCACTGCTGGCATTCTAAAAAAATTTTAAATAAAAAATAAAAACCGACTTCGAAACACTACAGCACTAAAAAGTTTGAAATAATTTCAATAATTAGAAGTATTTATACATTGTAGAAGTATAATTTGGAGCCGGTGCCCAAAATATATGTGCTGCTCTTGAAACTGGGCACCGACTACAAATGATACTTCTACAATACCTAGATGTATAAATAATTCTAATTATTTAAATTATTTCTAACTTTTTAGTGCTGTAGTGTTTTGAAATCGGATTTTATTTTTTATTTAAAAATATTTATTTTTTTCAATTTTTAGTGTGGGAACCGGGAGATAAATAAACAAGTCCCTTATAACCATAATTTACCCTACTTAATTCGTTGCTTTAAAATTTGATGTTCTAAATTTCCATCTCCGAAAGTCTTGACCAGAACATCACCAAATTTAACTTGAGACTACTTTTACGCTATTTTATGAAACATACGTATATTACTAAAGGATGGGCCCCATTAGGACTTATTTACTGCTGTCCATTGAAGAGTTCCGTTCTCCATCTCTGAAAGTCTCCATCAGATCTTCACCAAAATAAAATGGGACCAATGGGACGTTATACCTGTTCGAACAAAAAAAGAATTGTCGAAATCGGTTAAGATTTGACGGAGTTATGAAGAAATATAGCAAAAAAATATATATGTACGCGTCGAATTGATAACCTCCTCCTTTTTTGAAGTCGGTTAAAAAAAGACAGGCTGGTTGAAAAAAATCTCACAGCCCTGCAAGGTACAATTGAAGTCTCAGGTCTAAATAACTAGTTCGGAGATTTTCGCATTTAACCTTTTAGTTGGGCTGGTGTACGTAACATGAAGTTCTGTTGAGCCTGAACCAACTTTTTAACTGCCTTTTTGTTAATGTTTGGTATTTGCCTTGGGAACTGTATCTTTATGTAATTCAATTAGTTGTTTTCGCCTTTGGTGTCCTTAATAAAATAAATAAAAGAGTTTTTGTTTTGTAGGTAGTTTACTCTAGGTATAATGTACAAAATATAGTTAGTTTCTTTTGAGATCTTTTTTAATGGTCGAAAATCACTGCTGCCAAGATCACTGGGTTAGCTTGGTTGCATAATGCTCAGCCTTTACCCTTTGTCTTAATACATAAATAAATATTTTCTATCCGGTTCCACACCACAGACACTCTGAAGATGCGTGTGAACACGGACATTTCGTACTCCCTGCTGGATCATTCGCTGCCTAATCACACGTTTGTAGACAGCAAGCTGCGCCTCTCCATACAGCTCGTGTGGAGCCCTGACGTCTCCCGGACCATGGCGGAACAGTTCCGGGCCTGGTGAGACACTACCTGGCAAATATTGCTAAATAACTTCTACAAAATACAATAATTCATAACTTTATTGCGACCGTGTAGTAGTTTAGATGTTACATTTAGTGTTTGTCTCATACATGATACACACTTAGGGCACATCAATTTTCAAGTGGCAATCCCTTTTCCTAGAGTCCAATACATACATAGTTTCTCAATAGAATGATATAAGCACGACAATAGTTGTTATTAACTTTGTTTACTTTTGTTTCTGTGACAATTTAAATAAATATCCTCTTTCTTTCTTTCTATTTGCCTCTATTTTGTGGCCTACAAAGCAATAGCAGTATAATGTCGTTCTAATGGTATAATGATGCATATCCGCATCTCGAATGTGAATGTTTGTGTGTGTGGATGTTACAAATTAAACATAGGTGTGTCGCAGGAGGGTTATGAAGGGTGCGATCCGAGATAATGAAAGAAGGTAATCCAGGGGCACGGTATAATTATAATATAATGGAAAGGCACCTGAGAACAATAAAATAGAAAAGCTTAACTACGGTCTAAAACATAAATATAAAAATACAATGAGGAGTTGAAGAAGAGCACTTACATTAATTTTATTAATGTGCCTTTGAAATATTATTAATTTCGTAGGTAAAGATACAGGATACGCAGGATAAGGTGACAGACGTGTTGTAATAAAATTGATAATAAAGATAGAATTTCGTTTACGTCCACATAGTTCGGAGGCTGAGGAATATCTCTACATACGTCCGAACACTGCGGCACATGTCATAAAATAGTTAATTTTGGAATAGTAGATGGCCGAAAATGATAAAAGAAGCAACGAGGCGATTACCTCGTTACAGGTGTCCTTTTCGAGCAGGACTTAGATTGTTACATAAAAACAATAATATGACACTATTATTGTCTTTTTAGATTTATTAAGTAAACAGAATTTAAATTATTTTTCTATTTACAACTTATGGATTGAGCTGGTTTTAATGCCGGACATCTTTGTTATCTAAATGGGCTATTTTTGCACAGGGTACGCAATATATCTTCAGGCATCTTATTGTGGAACCGTATACAATGCGCCATAACGGAAGTATTAACCCAACCAACAATTATTATTAAGCCGACCTAAACCCGCCTAACGTGTATGAGCTTGAAGTCTTGTCCAACCTCAGAACAAAAAGGAAACTGAGTGTCCAACTGACTCTCGCAAATATGACAGTATAATGAAAATGAAAAAAAAACTTTATTTCGAAAAGGGTTAAAGGAGAGGTTAATGTCTTGGATCTAATTTATTTTTTTATTTATATTAGACTTATTCATATGCATATTCTACAGGTAGTAGTGAGCGTGTGTGCAGTGACGAATGAATGTTGATACGATGAAGCGTGATTACGGACGGACACAAGCGTGAGTTTGCGTATGTATGTGGTGCAAAGTAACCTTTTACTCAGCAGGTGCTCTAGTGCCTAAAGCATTTAGACAGGGGACTCGTCTATCAACGCTACTAATGGATCCACGGATGCAGGTATCAAACTTTGTGCGATTTTCTAGATTTAACTTTTCAAGGAAGACAAACTGTATCCCTACATCGCAATTCAAAAAAACCACCCTTCGCCCCTGCCGATAACACTCAAACTCCCTTCCAGGCAAAACTCCGACAAGCCACCGTCGCTCATCGTGGCGAACGCCGGCCTCGAGCTACTCAAGACTATGAACGCTACAACAGTTCTCCTCGACGAATACAAAAGGAACCTTACGCAGTTGGTGCAAGCGATAGATTCGCTCGCCGCCCGCGACAGTCACGTGCTGTGGAAACTCATCGAGGCGGTCGACGCGAGCAAGCTCAGTGCGGAGTATAAGAACGTGAAGAATAGCGATATCGATGCGTTAAATCGAGCGGCTATTGAGGTAACGGCCAATCAGAATTTTCGTTCGTTCCCGTTTTCCGACACAAACATTGTTCGTTCTGTTCTGTTCCGCATCTTTATAATTTACTTTACACATAAAAGACGTACAGAAAACAAAAAAATACAAAATAAAAAAAGGCTACACGGCGAGCTTATCTTTCACTCAAAATGCATGATCTGATGATCTGAACACAGAATGAACGTTGAGTGACAAATTATTTTGAAATTAGAACCAAACTTGGTTTCTATGGAATTGCCACTTGAGGAACCCCCCTACATAAAACACGCCCTTTTATTTATCCCAGCATTAAATCAACGATGTTTATTTGTACTTTTTAAGTTCTTTATCTGGGTTTGCCGTACCAAGCTTTAGTGAATTACGAGCATTGTTTTTCTACTTGTGCTTACCTAACTTCTAACTATAATCACTGGTGTCTAGACCTATATAAGTATATACAAATAAAAAATGGTGATGTTTTGTTTGGGTTGTTTAATTAACTTAATTCGCACAATATTCATGTGTGCCAGACTAATCTTAAAGGTGACGTCGAAAATCATAGTACAGGGTGACCTAGTTTGATTTTCGACGTGTCATGCTAATAAACATACATTTTGTCACAGGTTAACTACCTGTAATGATAAATTATACTTTTCTAAAGTATGTAACAGGTTTTAAAAACCTATTTAGACGCAAAAAATTCCACTCATGCCGGGACTCGAACCCGCGACCTCTGGGTAACCGTGCCAGCGCTCTCCCAACTGACCTAATAGGTAAGTGCAGGCATCGGCGAAATTTCGAACCTCTTTACAAACTTCTCCATATTACGTACAGGCAGCGACATCTGGCTGAAATAACTTACATCACTTGCAGCCCCGAGTACCCACTTTGCAGTTAGGTTTTACAGCGGAATGATATCGCTGTACTAATATGATTATATTCTTCGTTGCACTAATCCGTCCTAAGCTCAGTTGGGAGAGCGCCGGCACGGTTAGCCAGAGGTCGCAGGTTCAAGTTCCGGCATGGGTGGAATTTTTAGCCTCTAAATAGGTTTTAAAAATTATCCTTAGCACGGATAAGTGCCACAAAGAATATAATTATGTAACAGGTCCTAAGTATGTGAGATGTTCGTTTGCGTAATAAACTTTATTTCTTTTCCTCCCCAGATCCTAACCCACAGCGCGGCCAAATTCTGGTCAGCGCCGCGGCTGGTAGCGGCGGGGGCGCCGTCCGCCGACGGAGTGTCGCTGAGCGGCGGCGCGCGGCGGCACGCGGCGCAACTGTTGCTGAACATGCACTGCAACGACCACATGAACTATAATGATGGCTCGTGCTGCGCCCAGCCGGAGCCGTACACGGCGCTGCAAGTGCTTACCTTCGGCATATTTCTGGTCTGGTGAGTGATTTTAGATTTATTGGGTCATTAATTTCATTCATTCTTTCGTTCGTTTTTTCTCTATATTCATGCTTTAGGGAGTGATTCCGAGTTTATTCAATCAATCAATCAAATTTTGTTTATAAGTCCTTACCTTCGGCATATTTCTGGTCTGGTGAGTGATTTTGGATTTATTGGGTCATTCATTTCATTCGTTCATTCATTCACTCTTTTGTTGTATATTTCGTTCTTTATATTCTTGCTATAGGGAGTGATTTAGGGTTTCAATCATGAATCTAGGTTCTGGATATACAGCTCGGTTTAGAATATACAGACTTGGAAGAACTTAATATCGGCCAAATGTTATTGTTGTAGTGCTCTTACAGGGTGTCATGTACCTACTCTTAAAATTACAAAACCCTACTTTAACTGTACCTAAAAAAAGTTTTTTTCAAGATCTTATTGTACCGTTTTATTGGCGTGATTAATATGTATTTCTATGCCAAATTTCAGCTTTCTAATACTAATCGTCTCTGAGCTAGGCCGCGGACGGACAGACGGACATGCCGACTAGGGAACTCTACAAAACTAACTGTAATGACTCATGGGAATGCAATAAATGATGAACATGAATAGATAAGGGTTGGCAGGGGTTATTCTGACGGAGTCACGCTAAGCGGCGCGCGGCGGTAGTATTTAATATTTTTTTATAATTATGTTTTCCCCTTTTCGAACTAAAAGTTTCGTAAGCACTACACGTTATAAACTTTAGACCGGATAAACTTACTTGGTTTTTTTGTGAGAAGAGTCCGACCAGCTTTCGCTCCGATTCGCAGAGCTTAATCATGGTGAGTAGAGACGGAGCTCGTGTCGTCGGGTTCGGGGCGACGGGCGGGCGCCGGCGACTGCCGCGGGGGACTCCCGCGCACGCCCGCCGCGGAGTTTGTTGTTACCTCGTTGTCAATGTCACTAGGCGTCAAGGCGCAGACGCAGCTCGGACTCTTCCGACAAAAAAACCGAGTAAGTTTATCCGATATAAAGTTAATAATGTTTTCCCCCTCGAAGCGCGCTCCTGGCCGGCGTGAAAGCCAGCTGGCAATGGTGGCAGACGCTCCAGAAGCGGCTCCAGGGCTACACCCTGGCCAGCCAGCCGCCCGCCACCCAGCCCTGCCCTGCGGCGGCCCTGGCCAAGCTCGGCCTCGCCATGACCTACTTCTACCTGTGCGACCGCACCAACTTGTTCATGAAGGAGAATAAGTACTACTCGGAGTGGAGCTTTTGGCTGCCAGTTGGTTACGTTCTGGCATTGGGGTTGTTCTTTACGGAGGACTCGAGGCATAGTAGGTGAGTAGGTTTTCTATATCTCTACCTCTCTCTCTGATTTGTCTAAAATGACTGTAATTTTATTTTATTTTTTTCAAGTCCTTTCCACCTTTCTAGACCTTTAGAGGAGGAAATTCGTCCGTGTATATTTTTTATGTTGGTTCAGTGATAATTCTTTACCACATTGTCCTTTTTCATTAGTTCTTTTTTAGGGTTCCGTACCTCAAAAGGATAAACGGAACCTACATTAACAAATGTGCTCGTAGGCACATACATTTCAAAGTCCTTAGGAATATTTTTATTACTCAAGCCTGTATCCCAGAGGGGTAGGCAGAGACCGGGGACTGCCAGATCACTTTCGATTTCTCAACATTCTTTATTATTTTTAATAAGCTGTCCCGGCGAACTTCGTACCGCCACAGAATCCGTTTATACGATTCTTGCACAGCGCCATCTATTTTTAAAACACAACGATCGCTCGCACAACGGGAACGCATTACCGGGATATCAAGTATGCTATGTCTCAATTCAGGTCTTTGTCTATCTGTACGCCAAGTTTCATGTAAATCCGCTCAGCCGTTATTGCGTGATTGAGTAACAAACTTCCAAATCTCCAAACATCTTCACAAACTTTCACATTTATAATATTAGTAGGATTGACTATAACATAACATGCGAGCGAGGGATGCCAATAGTAAAAGCAGCCTACAATCCAACATCGTCCTCGCCCATCCTCCAGGGTCCTCCACCGCGAGCAGACCAGCGAGTGGAAGGGCTGGATGCAGGCCGGCATCCTCATCTACCAGGTGACGGGCGCCCACAAGGTGTTGCCCATTTACATGACCGTCCGCGCCATGCTCAGCGCTTACCTTTTCATCACGGGCTTCGGCCATCTGTACTACACTTGGGGCACCGCCGATACTTCCTTAGTGAGGTGAGTTCGGTAATTTATTTTTGAGGAATGCAAACAGACCGCACTGTAAACAGTTCTACGATAAAATTCCTCAAGATATATTAGAGTTACCACCGACGCCGTTTAAAAAATGTGTTAAGCATACTCTGTGCATAAAAGCCTGTTATAACTTTAAGGATTATTTGGAAGACAAAGATGTCTGGTATTTAAATAATGTTAACGGGGTCGATTGTATCTAGTGTAGTGTAACTTTAAGTTGAAAACTCTGTTAATTAAGCAAACGTGTTTTGAAAAGAATAAATGTGGAGTTTCTTTGTTAGCTTCTTCTCCGCATAATCTATTAATTGTGAAACTAACACTTTTGACGTTCATTAAGTAAACATTTTGTTTTTATAGAGAATGAATTTTTTTCTTCGACATTGACTTTTCAGGCATCATTATATTATTTTTTTATGTATTTCAAGTAGGTAAAGGTGAGTACCAATCCGGACTTGGCCTCCGTGGTGGAGTATGGCCTATACCTTCCTCAGGGAAGAGACCCGTGCCCCTCGGTGGGGACATAATGGGTTGATGATGAAAGGAGAGTGAAGGATAAGATAAGATAAGAATGTTCTTTATTGTATACCGGAAAAAATATTACAGAAACAGCAATTATCACAGAAAAGATACAATTGGCAACCTTATTGCAAATAGCAATTTCTATAAGATGGAAAGAGAGAAAGAGGCGCTGGAATGTAACTGTCTACAAGTGTAGGCAGACTCCCTCTCTCCATGTACGGTTACATTACAGTAGTTAGTTAAAGTATTGCATAAAATTTTTCGTATCTCAGCGGAGAACCGAGTTATTGTAAAAAAAGAGATTTTTGAAATTGAACCCTTTTCCTAGATGGCGGAAAATGCACACAAGAAATCTTGGTCGACAATTTGAAGTTAAGCTTTGTTAAGCGTAATGTCCAAAATGTAGCTTTCTCGGTTCATGTGCATTTCCAAATGTATATAATGACTGAACTAAGTGCACTGCTGGAATGTCACTAAAGAGAGTCGGAAAAAAGTTCTTCGAAAAAGAGAGAGATGACTAGCGGTGCTAGAATGTCGCCGGAGAGAGAGAGAGAGTCTGCCTGCGTCGCTGGAATTTCACTAAAGTCAGCCTGCCCAGAGATAGAGAGAATTGGGGAGCGGCGCTAGTCTGTCACTGCGGAGAGTCTACCTGCGGCACTCGAATGTCACTAATGGTAGAAAGTAGGCCCTGTCGGACTGTCTCCGCTGTTTTAAGGACACTAAAGACACTCTTTTTAGAAAGAGAGGAGAGTTGGCGAGTGGCGCTAGAATGTCACATGAGAGCGGCGTCAGAATGTTACTGGAGAGAAAGAATCTGCCTGCGGCGCTGGAAGGTCACTAACGAGAGAAAGTGGGCCTGCGTCTTTAGAAAATCCTTAGAAATAGACAATATCACTGTAAAGAGGCTTGCGTCGCTGAAGTGTCACTAAAGAACATAGTCGGCCAAGGTTAATCCCTAGAAAAAGAGAGTTGGCGAGCGGCGCTAGAATGTCATTGGAGAGAATCTTCTTACGGCACTGGACTTTCACTAAGGGTAGAAAGTGGGCGACTTTACAAAGTCCTTAGAAATATATAGGGTTGAATGCTTTGTATACGTGTGTTGGTGTCTTGTGGAAATAAATCAGTTTTCTATCTTTCTATCGTGAATTATACTTTGCGATCGCAATAATCTGAAAAGCACAATGTGTTCTAGCGATTTCAGAAGTGTAATGAAACCATCTTGTCGCCAGATATTTCCGCGTGATGTTCCGGCTGAACTTCCTGACCGTGGTGCTCTGTCTGACGATGAACCGCCCCTACCAGTTCTACAGCTTTATACCGCTCGTCTCCTTCTGGTATACCCTGGTGAGTGTTAGCTTAGTATACTTTTTGAAACTTTCGTCGCGGTCCACCTAAGTGTAGACCCATTTGTATCTTGAGTTCTTATTGTAAAAGCCACCTAATTTGGGAGTAGTTTGATTATCCTTGACTTAGAACTCCTAGTTTGGGAAGCAGTAATTGACAACAAAGCGTAAGCTATAGACTAATACATTTTTAATAGTATAGAGTTTTTTTTTTAAAAACATTATTTTGATTCTTATACTGACTAATTTACATTTATTATGAAATTGACATGTAATATTTCACATTTGTAAACTTGATTTTTATTTTATATTCCTACCACGAAAATTAATTATCTATTGTAATTTCACCTTGACTTGTAATGAATATTATCCATAAAAGATGTCTATGTCTATGTCAGTAACCTTATGTAACATTGTTTTACAATGAATATTTTTTCATTTCCATCTAAGAATCTCAGTCCACTGTAATGGTGCTTTAAATACTTGTAGATGTTCGTAATATTCGCGCTGCCGCCGCACCTGATCCCGGCGTCTAGCCACACGGCGGAGACGAAACCCTACCAGTACCTCTACATCGCACTCAAGATCGTAGGCCTACTCAGCATCGTCACCGTGCTGTATCTGAGCGAGGTTAGATAGATTATATAGATAGAGAACACTTTATTGTACATAAAAAGTTAGTTTATCTATATCTCTTTGTCTCTCTGTCTCTCCTTTCCTCTCTCCCTACATCTTATTCAATATCGTGAGCCTACTCAGTCAATATCGTGGGCCTACTCATATTGAATATGGTGGGCCTACTCACATTCAATATTGTGGGACTACTCGCTCAATATCGTGGGCCTACTCACAGTCAATATCGTGGGACTACTCGCTCTATATCGTGAGCCTACTTACAGTCAATATCGTGAACCTACTCACAGTCAATATCACAGGCCCACGGGCCTACTCACTCATTATCGTGGGCCTACTCATACACAAGATCGTGAGCCTATTCAGCATTGTCACTGTGCTGTATCTGAGCGAGGTTAGCATATATCTCTCTCTTTCCCTCCTCTCTCTCTCTCTATCTCTCGCCCTTTCTGTTTAATCCCTGTATCTAGCCACAAGGCGGAGACAAAACCCTACCAGTTGTACATCGGACTCAAGACCGTAGGCGTACTCAGCTCAGCGTCGTTACCGTGCTATATCTGAGCGAGGTTATCTATCTCTTTGTCACTCCTGTCTTCTCTATATTTATCTTCCTCCCTATCTACATAAGATAAGATAAGAATATTCTTTATTGCACACAAGAAGCGAGACATACAATATGACAGTTACAATGAAAAAGTACAATGGGCGGCCTTATTGCTAACAGCAATTTCTTCCAGACAACCTTGTGACGGAAAGGTTTCCGAAGGAGAAAGGGAGACGGGTAGTTGGTGCAAATATGAATAGTACATACTTAAACTTAATAATAAACTTATATAAATCTTACTTAAATAAGTGTTACATACATACATAAACTCACGCCTGTATCCCAGAGGGGTAGGCAGAGACCAGGGACTGCCACTTGCTACGATCCTGACGGATCACTTTCGCTTCCTCAACATTCATCAGTCGTTGCATGCACGCACGCCGGTTTCGGGTACTTTTTATCTTGCGCTATCTACCTATTAAATAGAGGGACAAGCTGGATTCTACATAACTATGTCGGTTGTTACAACCATTTGTTTTCTGGTGTGTACCTACAATGAAGAGTTGTAATCTTTAAACAACGTTTGTTGCAGGTGTTCTTCCAGAAGATCTTTGTAACTCGGCCGTGGAAGGCCCTGTTTGTGAACTCGGATGACGACATTCACCAGTGGTGGCTCAGGTGGAAACAGGACAGGTGACCACCCTCTCTCTTTCTCTTATAAGCTGGTTTCAGGTCTTTATTTGCTTCCACTTTAATGGAAATATTTAACTAGATTAGATTAGATTAGAACACTATTGTACACACCAGAAAACAAAATACATTAAAAGGCTTACATGTCTAGACTAGAACATTCCATTCTAAACTCCGGTTTCTCGTGCAATCTGTTCACATACCTACTGTTAACAGCTGTTATAAGCAGCCTATATACGTCCCACTGTAGGGCACAGGCCTTCTCTCAGAGAGAGTATGGGCTTAATCACCACGCGTGCCCACCGCGGATTGGCGATTTAAAGCGCTGAGGTATGTGAATAGCTCAGACACTCAGGTTTCCTCACGATGTTTTCCCTTACAGTTAGCGAGTTGTATTCCTACTATAACTTCACAAATGTACATAGCTTAGAAAACAAAGTCATAGGTACATGCCCGCACTGGGAATCGAACCTGGGTCTTTCGCTTTCGAGTCGAATGCTCTACCCACTAGGCTGCCACCGCTCTTACAAGTGATGTGATTATTGTTATCTCTTTCCCCAGGTACTCAATGGCGTACGGCATCATATTCGGCACGGGCTACCTTTTAGCGCAGCGATACAACCTACTCGATGACAATAATCACAGCAACCTTTTCACCCCCGGCCTCTCTCTCAGCGCCACTTTACTTGCCTTCATAGGCATCGGGAGCTACATTACCTTCACCTTTTTCTGCACAAACACCTTCGACTGCAACGAGATACACAGCTACGTCGCTTTCGTGCCTATCGTTAGCTACATCTTACTTAGGAACGTGAGTGGAGCGTTGCGGACGAGGCACTCTAGTCTGTTCGCGTGGATCGGAACGTTCACATTGGAGTTATTCGTCAGCCAGTCCCACATTTGGCTGGCAGCAGACACTCACGGGGTCCTAGTGCTTATACCCAGCGCTCCGGTGCTGAACCTGATACTGACGTCGTATATTTTCATTTGTACGGCGCACGAGTTACACAAGTTGACGGGTATAATCTTGCCGTACGCCGTGCCGGACGATTGGAGGTTGGTTTTGAGGAATTTCGCAATCTTTTTGGCGATTTTGATACCGATCGGTATACATGATGGGATGTTTTAGGGTGAAGTGCTTGTGTTGGTGGCGCGTGCGATGTCCGAATTAAAATCCTGCTAAATGCGGTGGGTAGTTAAAGAGTGAGTTGTTTTGTGGTGAGTGAGTGAATGAATGATTTGTACAGTTGAATGATTGAAACAGTTCAAGATTTTAAGGGCAACATGCTTTTTGTACAATATTTTTAAAGTGTTTTTTTACGAAGTCAAAATAGTTTTACCTCACGTAGGTTTGCATAATTTATACGGTAATTATTTATTTTTGAATAATTTTTGCTTTGAATTGAGCTGTTTTTTTGTATATTAATGCTTTTACGGCGCTTTTTAGTATCTTATTTTCACTTACCGTATGGTAAATATCATAATAATTTCGGACAAATATTTTGTGCATTTTGCATATAAAAAAAAGTGAGAAAAGGGCCCAGTATGAGACGTTTTTATGTGATATTAAGATAATTTATAGGAAAATTCTTTCGTAGATAGCAGTAATCTAGCATATACATAGTAGGTACCCTACATACGTCCCACTGCAAAGCAGTCTTTTTCTAAGAGAGAATAATCCAGTCTTAATCAATGTTAACTTCAATTCAATTCTTCTTAATCAATCTTAACTTTGTTTCTGTGTTTTCGTTGATTTTTTTTATAACCGATCTTCTATTTTGAACATATTTTTTATACTTTCATATATCGACAAAAAAATACTGTTAAACAAAAAATGAAATTAATACTTTAAGGACAAATACGATTTAAATGAAAAAGTAAAAATAATAAAAATCAAAGAAAATGTTTCGACGAAATCCTGTGGTTGTAAATAAATTCAATAAAGTAATTAAATCAAATTAAATAATCATAAGTAACAAGCAAGCAAGAGCAAGTCTACATAATAATTAAGTTAGTAAACTTTTACATATCCTTGGTCTTAAGTATTAATTT
This sequence comes from Yponomeuta malinellus, assembly GCA_947308005.1. Lineage (NCBI taxonomy): Eukaryota > Metazoa > Arthropoda > Insecta > Lepidoptera > Yponomeutidae > Yponomeuta > Yponomeuta malinellus. The sequence continues at coordinate 1,736,870 of OX371004.1, forward strand.
AAAAGCACTTAAAACGTGATCTCAAGTTTATGTTGTAATATTTTTTCAGTAAACTGTAAATTTTAGTTATGGCGCAAATTTACATTCAAGATTTACTTATAGAAACTTATTTTTGCTTTTCTTATACTGCTCTACAGTACTTACCTCGTACTAGCACATTTAGAAGATTAAGTACCTTCAATTGTATATTAGTCGTACGTAAATGTAAAATGTACAATATATATTTAACTACTTACTATAATTGAATAAATAAAAAAAATCTTAAATATGTACATTGTTTCAGTGCTCAGTTGAATAATGTCGTTATTCATTATTAACCTGAATTGACGACCGGATTCGCTTAGTTGTAATTGAATTGACGACCGGATTCGCTTAATTGTAATTGAATTGACGACCGGATTCACTTAGTTTAATTGAATTAACGACCGGATTCGCTTAATTGTAATTGAATTGATGACCGGATTCACTTAGTTGTAATTGAATTGACGACCGGATTCGCTTAATTGTAAAAAAAACAAAGTGGTATTGCAACAAAATATGATCTTTTACCTTGATTTGATTCAAAGATAAATCAAATCAAGCTAACTCGGGTCAATCATTTTCTTCGACAAATAATGGTTTTTGTAATACAACCTGTCAAAAAGTAATTCTAGTTACCTGGTACAAAAACGTTCCATACAAATCAGTTGTGAACTGTGACGTCACACATTGATGGTGACGTCTTATGTTTGAAGGTAATATATGAAGGGTTTGTCAATATGGAGTTATTTCGTAAAGTAATATTTTTGTGTGACTACACCCTTATTAGAAAACGCCCTTATTATGAAATACTTGAAGTTCTTACGTGGAGCATGTTATCTCTCTCGCACAATTTAACATTTTTTTATTGTAATAATATTTGATAAAGGTGGTCTAAGGGTTTGACGCATAATTAAATTAAGGACGTTTTAAATATATTTTTGTTTTTATATAGATAGATAGATAGAATATTCTTTATTGTATGTACACCAGGAATTACATATGAGTATTTAACAATAATGTAGTACAGTACGTAGTTGTTATTTAAGAAAAGTTCCCAGAATTATTAATTTTGGAATCAAATTTTCTCAATCAAAAACTAGGATAAGAAATATGTAGGTACCTTGAATGTTCGCAATTTTTTTGTCTATCAAACCCTCAGAACACATTTATCATAAGTATACTTTTATTAATTACTAGATGACCCCGTGAACTTCGTGTCACCTACATCAATCTTTTTTTTTCTTCTCGCCGTTTAAACTTTTCTTGTACTTCCACAAATATAAAAAAATGAAAATTAGGCAAATCGGCCCAGCCTTTCTTGAGTTTCAGTGAGACTAACGAACAGCGATGAATTTTTACATAAGTATAAGAAGACAATCACTAAAATTATTAAATTGTGTGAGCGAGACAGCATGTTCCATATAAGAAAAGCCTTAAGTGTTGTATTATTTAGCGTTTTCAAAAAAGTTTTAAGAAAAACTTAACCTTCATAAACCGGGTTACCGTACCGTAAGTTATTAAAAAATGCCACAAGTAACAAGCAAAAGTTTATTTTTACTTTTCATTCTTTACATTTTCGGTGAATTAGACTTTTCATAATAATAATAAATTAATAATATATAATACACCTTATGTGGTAGGTAAATGCAATGTATAGTGTAAATATATGCTTACACAACTCGAAGTTTGCTCTCGTAACGTTTTTGTGACAAATTATAGAAGCAAATGCCCCATACTTAGTATAGTACCTAGGCTCATTAAAACAAATTTAATACCTATATAGACTCTCGGTCAATCGTCGAATCCAACTCGGCTGGGCAGCATTCGGGAAACTTAGAAAAGTCTTTTCCTCAAATATACCTCAATCCCTCAAGACGAAATTACACCTGTGTGTTACCAGTAATAACTTATAGCACTTAAACGTAGTCTCTCACTATGGGCTTCATAAGAAAGCTCAAGGTCACGCAACGAGCTATGGAAAGGGCTATGCTCGGAATTTGTACGAGATCGAATCAGAAATGATGAGATCCGTAGACGAACGAAAGTCGTCGACATAGCCCAGCGGATTTAGTAAGTTGAAGTGGCAGTGGGCGGGGCACAAAGCACGCAGAACTGATGGCCGATGGGCCCGAAAAGTTCTCGACCAGGAGACCACATATCGGCAAGCACAGCGTAGGACGACCAGCCAAAAATGGGCAGATGACCTCATCCAAGTGGCAGGAAGACGCTGTATGCAAGCCGCTTCCAACCGGTCTTTTTGGAAATCTATGGAGGAGGCCTATGTCCAGCAGTGGACTTCTTGTAGCTGAATGATGATGACATAGACTCTCAGGGTTCCGTGTTTGTTGTTATTTACCTAACGCAAAACCTGGATACCCTTTCTCCGATATCGATTTATACCACTTTCAATAAGCATGTTATTTCAAATTCACAATTTTACTTTTTTATATTTTATAGTCTTGAAACTCGACATGGTCAATCAAACATCATGGACAAAAATCCGGACAGATGCGGTCGGACCCGCCCACCGAGGGTTCCGTACAAATTTGTAGGTACTTACATATTATTAATAGCCCAGGAATCGAGTCTCGCAGTTTTTACGAGCTTTTCCCGAACTTGAGACATTTTTTTATTGAAGTTAAAAAGTAAATTTTATTAGTGATTTAATTACAAATGTATAGTTTCAGATTTTTCCCTGTATTGTAGTATACGACGATATTACTTGCCAAATTTCATAGTTCTAGGTCAAAGGAAAGTACCCTATAAATTTTGATTCCCTTGATTGTCGAAATATACTTTTTTTGCGGCATAAACGGCCGTAACTTTTTTTAAGTTAACTTAGAAGTTTGATTTCTTCACAGCATCAAGGGACTGTGGACCTGAGTAGGTAGGTACCTATATGCATTTAATTTCAACTCGATACCTCCACGCGTTTCCGAGATAAAAGGTCCAGACTGACAGACAAACGGAGGGACGGACGGACGGATGGACGGACGGACGGACTGATGAACAACAAAGTGATCCTATAAGGGTTTCGTTTTTTCCTTTTGAGTTACGGAACCCTAATAAAATTGGGAATTTCGAAATGTTCCATATGTGTCGACCTCGTGGCGCAGCGGTAGTGCATCTGCATACCATGCGAGAGGTCCCGGGTTCGAATCCCGGCTGGGGACAAAAAAAAAAACCCCAGGTCTTGGATGTTTACATGTTTGTGATGTCGTTGTTTCTGGTTCCCACGACACAGGGTATCCTAGTGTGGGGCCAGAAGCAATGTATGTGCCTGTATGTAAATGTTTATGTTTATTGGAATTCAAAGTGGTTTAACGATACTGAATTACCTAGTCTTCAGACGCTTGGGCGTGGGCCACATAGAAAGGGCGTAGGGCAAGGGCGCGGAAAAACCACGACGCGTTGTATAGAGTCACAGACCATAGTCCTCGCTCTGAGGTCTGTGATCTTTTCCGCGCCATCGCTGCGCGCCCTTTCTATGTGTCCAAGGCCTTCAGGTTTTACGTTATTTAAATTACAAGTTAGTCGAACGAGAGCTACTTCAAATTTACTAGAAGTAAATAAAAAAAAAGCGTGTGGGACTGAGTGTAACGTCTATATTATGTAAGCATTAATTTTTAGCTCAAACTGCGCAATGTGTTACGCGGCATTGGCGCCATGTAGCGGCACGAGTGAAAATGATCTGAATAGTGGATACTTTGCTCTAGTCAACAATATTATAAATGATTTGCACACGATACAGAAGAGGATACGATACGAGTTACAGAATTATAGCCCTCGCCGAGGGGAGTTGTTTTCGTTCTTAGCAATTGTTCCCTTACTGCCGAACTGAAAGACGTTTCACGTCATAAAAAAAAAAATCAATATCGGGGGACGTTGTACGTGGAGTTGGATCGCTTATAAAAGTAAGTATTTTTTTAGTCACTTTGGAAATCAATCGCTCCTTTGTAGCTTGTAGTGCTTGAAAACTGAGATCTTTTCCCATCATGGAACAGTCCATACTGATCAAGCGATTTATCACTTGTTCAACTTCACGTGTACGTTTCATAAGAGTAAGTGGTTTTTGCTTAGGTACATATTCCTTAAACAATACGACTACCTACACAATAAGTGCACCTTATATTTAAATCCTTCACGTTACAAAGTATGATCTACGTTGATGGTCCTATTTGACAATAGCATTTAAGTTATAATTAGCGGATATTATAAATCGTGTCTCTGGACTTTTATATAGCTTTTGCCGTCAATGGGCACTGTGGTATATGTGGGTAGATACCTGAAGAGTATGAGGGTAAATACGAATACACGTTTGCGCACACCGGCAGGCCGAGCTGTCAGCAGGGTTGCCATCCGTACGAGGTTTCTCGTACAAATACGAGATTTAGAGGTGCCGGTACGAGGTACGAGCTCACATCCATCCTCGTACGATATTGTACGAGATTCATTGATAAAAATTTTAATTTTAATGCCCGGATGCAAATCATATTTTGGAATGAACCTTAATTGGAAACGAGATACACTGCCGCTTTCACTGAGAGTAATAAGCAGCATTGTACTTCGTTTTCCAGCAATCTTTCGCTGCCACGTGGTGATTCCTCCGATGATAAACTTCGCAAATTTAAAGACTTAAGTTGGTAGCAATGAGTATGTGTGTATGGACAATTATTACTCGTTTAAAGCAAGCTACTTTGTAATTGCTTTGCCGTTGGTTGGTTTGGTTTATTTACGATCAAAAGTTGTGAACAAAATGGAAACAAATGAGTGACAGTAGTGACGATAAATAGTTGTTAAAGTGGGTGGATGGACAGCGAAAAATTAAGGTGATACCAAAAACTTTCATCGTGCACAGTCTTTCAGGGAAGCTTGGCTGAAAGATTCAATGTTCCAGGTTGATGCATAAACTTTGAATGGTGGGTGTGTACGAGGTTGTGTTGCCAAAGTACGAGATTTTCGACTATGTCTGTACGAGGGCAAGTCGTCGGCGTCTGGCAACCCTGGCTGTCAGTGTTACCGTCAGTCGATCATTGGACCGGATCCCGGATGGCCGACCGTGTCGAGAGAGTGCGTGAGCGAGCCAGTGAGTATGTGGCAGTTACAATAATATGATGTAGGTATCTTAGGTTTGAAAGGATGACAGATTTTGATTATAAACATGATTTATAACATCTGCTCGTGAAAGTAAGTTGAGCTTCACACGGTCAATCACAGCGTTTTATTTTAACCTATAATTTTAAAACTAGAGTTCCACTTTTATACATTTTATTACACTTTACGACAATCACGTTGTGTAGGTATGTGTAAATACAATATTTATTAATTTTCCTTGTGTATTGCTTACAATAATTGTGTGCTCTCACGACTTAACATCAATTTATTACATATTTTTAATTGCTTTTTTATATAAAAAAGACGTAAGAAGTGAAATTGTTAGTCGTGAACCTGTATTTTTAAAGTTGTAGAAAATCACTGAAGTAGTTCCCTTGTTTTGTTGAAAAAAAAATCTAGTTGTGTTGGATCAAAGTGACAGTTACAGAGTAGAATACTTGTAGATGTCATAAGTAACTGTAGAAAAGTTATTCCAAACACACAACAAATAAGCAAAAAACGAACTTTAGCGACGATTTAAGAGTTAAGTTTTAGAAAATCAGTCTCAACAAACAGGCCATTATTTTCATTTTTTAACATTAACATTATTATAAGTAATGTTTAAAAGCACTGATTAAGTTTCACTAGACTTCAAAGATTAGTTGAACGAAAAAAATCAAGCATTTGTGAAACTTTTTCAAATCCCGTGCAAGGTCCCAAAAAATATTAATTCATAGTCGATTAAGGGCCAGTTTAAGTGTTCGAGAATTAGGCAGACACAAATGGTTAAGGTTGTACTCGTACAACACAGAAACACCAAAGGTTACGAGCTATCTAAGTTGGTTCTTGCACACAAAGTTGTCAGTCTTTGAACAGTCGAATCACAAAATATTATTGCTGGAGCAGTAACTTATATAATCCATTATTAAGCTTAGAATTTAGAGGACAGATTAGTTAGGATTACCTAAAAAATAAACTTAAACACGCATCACTTTTCTAAAAGGGTTGTCGATAGATTATTCGCATTTGTATTGCATTTTCTATTTTATGTTTCTAAATTATTATGTTCACACTACAGTATATAGACGTAATTCATCGTAGGATGTACAAGAAACATACTAAAATCGTCACTAAGTACCTATTATTTTCTATGAGCTAAGTTTTTCGCTTTACTGTCTTTAGGCATTCATTAGTGTTAGGTACATAGGTAATCTAAATGTTAATATTTTCTAATCTAAATATATTGTTATTAGATTTGCTTAGGTAGGTAATGATTTGTCTATAATTTAGAGACGCGTGGTATAATATGGTACTAGATATTGCTAGTTAAGTTTTTCTTAGGACGCTTGTATTTTCTAAACTAGATATTTTTTTATTACTTTTTACTAGGTAAGGTTGCTGATCCTAAACTAGAGGTGTGCGATATATTATCATGTTATATTTATAAACTCAAAATATATTTATTTTATATTAAGTATGTAAGTATATAAATAATATAATTATATAAATACCATATATTTTTATAACGTTAATAGTTAGAAAATTGTGAGTGACTCAATGCATATAAATATAATAAGAACAGGCAAATGGCGTTTTAAATTGTGCTGATTGTTTTAACATTTTTTTGGGCCTTTTGTTTTTCGTAGGTATTAACTATTACAAATAATATTTACAGCTAACAATATCAACATATCGTGATAGTTTTCTCTCGAGTCCGTGGTATTTACATATCTTTATTATTAACAGTAATTGCATAAAAGTGCACAAAAAAGATTCACAAAATAGATACGCCTTTGAGCAATACAAATACAATAACTGTAATAAATTATGAGTACATTTAATTTCGTAGAAGCGTTACATGACTCAAAAACTTAAAAACGTTTTGTCTTTACACCAATTATTTACATTAACCTAGGTCAGCAAAAACAACGTACCTTGAAGAATCACTTAACTAATTTAATTTTTAATTTATTGCTATTAGAAAAGTTCTTTACAATTTCTAACAGTACAACATTCGAGTAGGTAAAATACTAGTGACATCAAAATTCAACTAAAAATAACCTAAATATCCCCCTGAAATATCCTTTATTTAATACAAATACTTGCTAGAAATTTTATAACACCTTTTTACATCTTACTGCTAAATAGGCATATCACAATTTACAAATTAGAATTTATTTCCGCCGAATACGTTATCGGACCAATGGTTGGTTGATAGCGTTGTCAATAAGTTGGTAAATATTTACGAAATATTTTTTCATGACCAAAATAAAAAAAGTCCTAAGTAGCCAACAGCTAACTGCCCAATTATCGCTTTTCCGCTACTACATCGACTACCTGAAAACGACTGTAATGCAAGGTACAGTATGCTAGTAGGTAGATACAGAACACAGTGCGTTTCGTTATCCATCATAGCTCCTAACAGATTTAACCGATTTAGAAGTGTGTGGTGTTGTTACAATCTTTATGTCATGTCGAGTAACATTATACTACCCAACACAAGATAACTAAACGGTCAGTTTGTTTTTGAAGTGAAAACTTCTTTAAAACTGCGCTCTTTCTGAACAGCGAACGAGCTGATCCGTCAGGCTCGGGTCGGTGATACTCGGCTCTCGTCGGTCGGTGGTGCAGAATCAAGTATGTATACTTGGCTCCAGTCGGTCGTTGACGCTGAAGTTCCAATTTCTACCGTGTCATAAGTACAATGAAATAAAGTTTTCAATCCGAATTATCGTTTCCCACGGCAGCGTTCAGTGTCTTTGTCTCCTCGCCTAAAAAAGACCTGTCGTACCTCCGTTGCCTTGCGATCTTCGGCCTTGCACTGCAGAGCAGAGGGGCGGATATCGCGTGGCTGGGCAGGTCCTTCCTGCCTTGCAGTAGCGGCGAGGTTACGCTGGAGGACTCGTCGCCTTCGTCATCGGAGAGGGCTGGATAGGACTCCTTCATTTTGAGACTCCGCTCGAGGCGACGGAGGAATCTGGAGTGTCGAAACAGAACAGCAATAGTGATCGTTCAATCACTAAGTTCAATTGATTTCGGCAGGTGTATGTTTCGGCAATTTATATTATAAATAATATATACGTGAAAGTTTGTTCTTGAAATTGTGCAGTAAAAAATCTATCTTTACATTTTTTTTTGCGAAGTGACCCGTAAGTTACCGAGTATTGTGCACGAGGTCGACTGTATCTTCCACGTGCCACAAAATGCCCCGAAAATCTGTTATTTTTCGAAACATTTTTGTGTCAGTCTCCTGAAGACACAGATAACCTAAAACCGTGGACCGGGGTCACAACATAAGTAAAATATACAAACCTTAACGTCTACGACATTACCTTATTTGGTTACTAATGGTGCGCAATTTGCTGACTTTCACCGGTCTTCTAGAATCCTCGGTAAGGTCTAAGCTTGATGATATCTTCGAGGATGTATCCTGAAGGTGAAACAGACACTTAAACTTTTGGAAATAAAGTTAGTCTGGATGTATGATGCACATGCTAAATATTGGGCTGTGTGGATATGTGTTGTCTAGCTAGAAACTGGTTTACAGAATTCGTTACATACAAAATGGTAGCGAATGATACATCCAATGGTTGTTACTGTGTTTGGTACTATATTTTTATAAATCTCTGGCTTTATCGTCTTTTATTTGCATTTTTTTTCTTTTACGCCAATCTTTAAAAATTTTAAACGTCCGAATAATCCATGCTTTGGGCATGCAACGATTTCGCCTCTGCGATGTACTAAACTGCGGTGTACGTCGCCGCGGAAGTTGATAGCTGCGATGTACGTTATAGCGAATTTTCGCTGTAGCAAATTATGTTGCAATGAAAGCTAAACGATAATTTTTTTGCAGTTAAAAGTGTCAAATCAAAGGTATTAACATAATAACTTTAGAAGAAGAAAACCATACACGAAATCTAAATAGCAGATATCTGCTGCCTCAGCATAACTAAACGTATAATCATGATATTAAAAGGAAAAAAAAATATAAATTAAAACATCGCTAGTAAAAAAAAAAAAAAAAATTAAAAATACTCTTTACGTCGTATACAATGGTTGCAACAGAAAAAATAAATATCTACTTAAACTTAATCTATCCAAAAATCCTCAAAGTACATGCAACGTCTGCAACGTAATTACTGCAGCAAAAATTCGCTGTATGTAACATACATCGCAGCTATAAGTTTACACGGTAACGTCCATCGTAGTTAAGTACGTCGCAGCTGTATAGCGGAGTCAACAATTAGGTATCTGATTTTCATACAACTTTACTATTCTAATTCCATAAATATTGGCCGTACGCTTACAAACAGAAAAAATAAATAAACACAAAATAGAGTCGCTGAGGTCTTTCCTAAAGTAGTGAAGACACGACTTTATTACAACTATACAGAAAAGTATAATGTTTCTATGCTACTGCGAAGTTCTAGACAAGAAGGAGCGGTTATTATGAAGGCGACAGAGAGGTAACCATGGTAACAGGCGATGACGTCACCTCAGAACTCCGGCATTTTTGCCTCTTCAACGGCTTCCGCAATCGACTCGGTTCAGGCTGAAAATAATTGTTTATCAACTAAGCGTGCCGTGTTTGTCCTCTATCTTTTTCCAGCCTGTATAGATTCCTATCGAGCTTGAAGTCACCAGGCAGTAAAATTATATTGTAGGTCTAACTCTAAAACTAAACTGCGATGAAGCTCAGCAAAAATTATATCGTAAGTACCTTTGGTCTCCTCAAGAAAGTTTGTACAGCATAGTCTATCCATAGCTAGAAAATACACTCTTATAAAATCTAAACATTTTGTAACTATTTTTGTGAAATTGGACCAAATGTTATATAGATGGAGAATCACCTATGGCTATTAAAAATCTATTTTTTAACATTGAGTAGTAGGTAGTAGAACGTAACATAAATCTAAACACCGTGTCTCCTAATGGAAATGGCCGTAAAAGCGTGTCGTCAATGATTATTTTTTTCCTCCGGTTTTGAAACTAGTAACGACATCATCATCATCAGCCCACCTCTGCCCGCTGCTGGGCATAGGCCTTTTCCCCATCATGCGATCTTTCGCGGTCTCTCCATTCGCATTCGTATTCGGCTATTGGTCTACCCTGACCGCCGTCCGGTTGTCGGCCGACAATGACAGCGCCGTACTAAAACTAAGGATATTGTCCGTCAGAGCCGGATTTTGAGGTCTTAAGGCCCTAGGGCAACGAAGGAGCGGAGGCCCCTATTATTCCCAAATAAAAAATACGAAACAAAAACTACAATGAATACGACGATTTTTTTTTTAATTTGAAAAACAAACAGACGTTATAAGTACTCATAAAAGATTGGCGTTTAATGATAGTACATATTAGCCTTTTGTGGGGGCCCTTTCCTTGTAGAGGCCTCAGGGCAGTAGCCCCGCCTGCCCTCCCCTAAATCCGGCCCTGTTGTCCGTAGTTAGAATGACACTCTTTTAGTCAGCAAACTAGCCATCTAGGAAATACTTTTGCGCCACCCACCTGTAGCTCCAAGTCGGGCGCCACACGGAACTCCCGCGCCGACGCAACGGACGCAACGGACGCGGCCGAGACCGAGTCTTCGGACGAAGACGAGGTCGCCACGACGGCCGGGGCCTGGGAGCGGGAGCGCCGACGGCCGAGTTTCCGTCCGCGAGTCCCAGGGGCGTCGCGGGGCCCCGGAACCTGCAGAAAATAAATATTCGATAGTTACAGTCATGAAGAGCATGCAGTTTGGATGTGCAGTAGATGGCACAATTATTGTTCTTTTGTGGTTGTATATACATAGAATAGTGGGAAGAATCCAGTTGGTTTTACTGTGTCGATGGTTGCGACTTGCTGTGTGTTGTGGAAATGGTAGACCTTTAAAAGGCTTACCTCCAACAAGTTATGCATTGAGTGCGGCATGTGGGGCAGCGTCGACTTCGCCGTACCGGTGACATCATGTGACACCGTTCGTGTCGTCTTCCTATCCCGCTTCTTCCCGGCTTTCTTCTGAGCACTGATCGCTTTGCTGCTATTGCCTCTGACCCCGTCTGAACTGGGAAAGTCGTATAATCCGTCTGAGTCCGTGAAAGGTAGTTGCCGTCCGTAAAACTGTGGAGAGAAGCGACCAAGACCAGTTTTGTCGCTCAAAGGGCTCTCGCTTCTTGAACTGACTGGGCTCAAAGGCCTACCGATGTCTAAACTAGGAGGTTTTAGGCTAACTTTCTCATCTAAGCCCCTTTCTACGCTGATACATCTCACTACAGAACATTTTGTCACTCCACTGGGCGTGGTTTGAGGCACTTCCAATTCATTTAACACCACTAAAGTCTCCATTTCTTTCGCGCTCGTTGGCACGTCGTCCACTCTTTCATCTGTTCCTATACCTTCATCGTTGGACTCCAGCAATGGATCATCAGACAAGGTCTCCGAATCTGATCTGCCGCGTCTTCTTTCCTTAGTTTCCTCATTGGAGCCAGCTGGGCTTGAATTAGTTTTCATCAGGGGCCGTCTTCTTTGAAAACAAGACGGTCCTCCTCCAGAACCTGGGTCCTCCATTTCAGACGGACACAGAGGATTACTAGAGCCGCATCTCGAAGGGCCTGGGCTGGCCATTGAACTGTATCCAGACGAGGACAGATTGGACTCCGACGGCGCCCTTTCTCCTCTGGCTGACATTGAAAAGGGGCTCAAGTAACACATATTGGCTGCAGCTGGAGGCGGTCTCGGTGATAAAGGCTCATCAGATTCTTCGCTAGGGTTGTATGTTATTGTTATTAAAGGAGGAGGCTGAAATTCTAAATGTGGTGGAGTTCTTCTAGGAGGAGGTGATCCAGGTGAGGGTCTTTCGATCTTCAGGACTGGGACGCCCAATATTGGTGGAGCTGGGGACATTGTTGGGGGCGAGGACATTTCCCGCTCGGAGTCTTGACTGTGGCTGTGTGTAAAACTTGGGCTGGGCGAGTCGGTCGCTTGAGTGGTCGGCGTTGGCGAATCCTGACTGGTGGCGGGCTGCCGGAGCTGGAAATAGACAAAAGTGTTTTAACTTCTACACTAAGGTATAAAGTAGTATGTTTAATGGCTAACGATGTTCATATGTAAATACGGGTGTAATGTCTCGTTAAATGTATAATTATCTAATTAAATTTCTTCTGCTCTTTTACTTTAAGTGTCTCTTGGCCACTGGTGGTTGGCAGTCAGCTCTTTGCTATGTTCTCCATGCTGTGAAATTCTGAAAATCTGTGCCGCGGCGTCAATATGGTAAAAGGACGCCCGGTCCACTTCCGGGCCTCTTTCCATCTTGCTAATCACTAGGTATAGTTTGTACTAGCTGGTATTTTTAGACATAGACATAGACATAATTTATTGGTAATATTCATTACATGTCAAATTAAGAGATAATAATTACATTAAAGCTATAATATTAATTCAATTGAATACAGAAAAATGTTCACAGATGATGTATTTCTGTTGCTGCTATAACAAAAAATACTAAAAACCGAATAAAATAAATATTTAAGCGGGGCTCCCATACAACAAACGTTGTCTAAAGACAGCGTTCGCCATCTAGCGGCCATCTATGTAACCTTCACAGCGCCGATTTCATGTCGTTAAACGCTTCTTGTTGGTTTCTGTAGATGACGCTGTTCTCATTGTACCTAATCTGTCTTGTCTCGATCTTTGTCTTATGTTGTATAGATAAAAGTACGGAACCCTTCGTGCGCGAGTCCGACTCGCAATTGGCCCGTTTTTTTTTCATAACTAAGGCAATTTTTCACAGCTCGATGGTGCAATCAAGTTGTCTTTGACTATATTCTCAATATTTATGCAGAGATAATATCCGGCAGGTGTACCTACCACGAGAGTAAATGGTATAAACATTTAGTAATAAGGTTCTGTTCTGTTGTCCCATGCGTGCCTCGTGCGGACCCGCCGCATGGACCCTTGAATCTTAAGATGCAACCAGTAATAACAACTGTCGATCAAGATTCGTTTGATGATTTCAGAACTGTTATTAACAAGAACGTATTTTTATTCAACTTTAGCTTTGTACTCACTTTCAATCGCAGTGAGGAAGTAGGCCGTTCACACTTTGACTCGGGCCTAATCTCGTCCATTTCATCTTCACTGGGCGACGCACAGGTTATAGTGGACTCTGACTTGGCGTCCGACTCCATCTTGACTCTGGGCATCCTCGGGGAGGGAAGTGGGGTGGGCATTGGTGTCGGTAGTGGGGTTGGTAAGGGAGTGGGGAGTTCCCGGATTGGGGAGAGGCATTTGTTGATGCCGCTAGGGACCTCGAGTAGAATAGACGGTGGATGGAGGAGGTTGCTGCCGAGAGACGCTGATTTGTGACCGCTTAGTGAGTCTAGGACCTGTAGAAATAGTTTTAAATTAGATCGATGCCAGTCGTCCTACTTTATTGTTGCTATTTATGCGAGTTTGCTCTAACTCGCTAACTTCACTTATGAAGAATTGGAAGCTCTTTTAATACAAATTGAGGCAATTTTTAAATTCACGTCCACTCGTTCCGCTTTCCACTGATGCCGAAAATCTTCAGCACCACCACGCGCGCCACACCGTCGCTACCGGGACAGATCTTGACGACGCGCCCAAGTAGCCATAGGCGAGGTGGCAATAAATAAAACAGGACTCTAGATGTAGCCTGTTGTGTATCTAAGTTGCCACAAAAGGCATGACATAGGCACAATTTCCGATTATACTCCGCCTATGTTCGACAGTCCACTTGCTTTATTTAAGTTTATACCACCTACAAGACCAGAAAAGAAGGAAGTTGTATGGATTCCACGTGAAATGTTAACCACAAAAAATTATAATATTAACTTCCACACAATAGAATCTCTTGACCTGGTCCTAAACTAGGATACCATAGAACCCTGTGCTATGGTAACCAGGCAAGGACGTCACAAACATGAAAATACACCCAGGCTGAGGCCATTTGTACAAGCGTAGGCGGTCCCCACTGGGAATCGAACCCACGACCTCTGTTCTGGTAGCTAAGTGCCTTAGCGGCTAGACCAACGAGGTAGTCGAATGAGGGCCGCTGAGGAAAATTTGCATTTTGTATTGTATAACACCAACAGACTAGGTATTTGTGTCGAAACCAATTGACAAAGCTTGGCTGTTGGAATGTTAAAAGTCCATTTAAACATACTAGCTGTGTGGAATTTCTTCTAGGTGATTGAGTGCTTCTGCTTCCAACTTCTGGAGTTACAATGCTTGATATCCAATAAGTACCAATGCCGAGGTTCACACCTATTTACGTTTATGAAGAACAGAAAAAGCTAACTACGAGTACTAATCTCAAGAGGATGAAGTGCAAGGATGAAACTGACCTGGATCTCGATAGTGTTATGAGGCCTCGAGACCGGTGAATCTGGCGCCAGTGACGGCACCAATGAAGAGGCTATAGACGCATCATCGCAGTCTGCCGTATCGTCCTGCAGAAAATGCAAGAAATATAGAACATAAAAGGTAGTCTAACAGTATCGTCAATCGTATATATTCGTCACCACTCGGGTAGACAATTGAATTTTGACAATTTTAGTTACTTCCATAGTATTATGTCCTACGGCATACTACTGTGGGGTCGGGCAGCAGACATTGAGACGATCTTCATCTTACAGAAGAGAGCCATCCGATTTATTTACAAGTTAGGTAGTAGGGATTCGCTAAGAGATTTCTTCAAAGAAACCAACATCTTAACAGTTGCATGTCAATACATTTATGAAAATATTATGTACGTTAGAAAAAATATCAAAGACTTCGAAAATGTTGGTGGCCACCATAATGTTAATACTAGAAATAAACATAAATTGTCATTTCCACTATTTAGACTTGCAAAAGTTAACACATCCTTTATGGGGCACTGTATAAGGTTCTACAACAAAATTCCTCAAGATATATTAGAGTTACCTCCAACGCGATTTAAAAAATGTGTTAAGCACATTCTGTGCAAAAAGGCGTACTATAACATCAAGGATTATTTAGAAGACAAAGATGTTTGGCATTAAACAGTAGATTAATATTATTTAAAGGACGATTGTGACTAGTGTTCAACACATTCATGACTAATATTTTAAGTTGAAAACTCTGTTAATTAAGTTAAAACGTGTTTTGAAAAGAATAAATGTGGAGTTTCTTTGTTAGCTTCTTCTCCACATAATCCATTAATTGTGAAACTAACAACTTTGACGTTCATTAAGTAAACATTCTGTTTTTACAATGAATAAAAATATTTGAATTGAATTGAATTGAATTGAATTGAATTGAATTGAATTGAATTGAATTGAATTGAATTGAATTGAATTGAATTGAATTGAATACTTAGTGATGTACCCACTCAATCCGCGATCCGGGAAGTCTTCTAAAAGTCAGGGTACTTCTTGGGGACAACGTGTAGTTTTTTTACTGGAAACTTAACGGGCCATGTATGTGGGTACCTAGTTTATGTTTTAAGATCTATCCGATAGAAATATCCAATAATTTCCATTATCATACGCCTCGAAGACATACGTTATACCACAAAGTTTTTGCTTTACCTGTGGGGATGAGGCGCTCGGCGTGGAAGAGGCCGAAATTCCACCAGACGAGGCCCGCGAGGCCATCGCCATGGCCGAGGACGAGGAGAAGTTGCGGAACATGGCCAGAATGGAGTCAGCGCTCGAGATCTTTGGCGTCCTGTCAAAATAGTGGTATGAATTTGAAGTTTGTACACCAAGTGCTGTAAGCGCGCCAATGCAACTGAAATGCGTGCGTTGTTAGCAATCGAACCTCAGACACGAGAGCGCAATAAAAAAAAATCGGCCATTGAAAGAGGCCATCGATTCCGCAGAAAGAAAGGTTTTTATCTGTTTTACAGAACAACCAACTCCATCAAAGTAATTTGCAATGAATTTTGTACGACGTTTTCCTTTTATAAGTTGGTCGCCTATTATTCGTTAACCTGTAAAGCCTTCTTAGCCGTGATAGTTTTTCTTTTAAGTTCATTATATGTGCTATTACCCCCTTTTTCACGTTTCTGCAATCAATACGTTTAATATGGAGGTTTAATCGTGTTTAGAATTGGAAATAAACTTATCAAAAAGAAATTATAGTCTTGTGAACAGTTTCTATGAAAAGTCATGAGGCTATAATTTCTTTTTTATTTTGTTATTCTCAGTTATAAGTACGAACAAACCTTGATTTGTATCCTCTAAACATACTGGTAAAATGTCATTGAGATTCGGTATGGCGTTTGTGAATTAAAGCCTTGTGACACCGCTTACTAGAGAGTTAATCTAGATTTGTGTTTTCAAATTTGCTCACCTGGAATATTTCTTTAACGCCGCATGCGCTAATGTCAGATCCAAACTCGACATAGAGTCACTGCCTTGGTTGCTTGATGTACTGTGTGGAGACCTCACTTCCACACCAGGTGATGGCGGTGTGCTTGATGCCTTTGCCCTCAACCCCCTGTCTCCTATCACCGCCATCGGAATCGCTATTGTGTTAACCATGTCGACTTCTGAGCTGGAACTCATTTCCGCCGATACTTTGTTCAGGAGTCTTGCAAAGGTGACTTTCTTTTCCAATTTGGGATCGGAGACTTGTCGCATAGAAGGAGAAGTAGACGGAGAAGACCCTTCGCTAGCGAAAGAAGTTTCTTTGTTATCTATCCCGTATTCCATGAAGGCTGGTGCGCTTTCGACGGTGCTTAGAGTCCGTTTCTCAGACATTTGAATCAATTCTCCCATTGTGATTTTCTTAGAGCGGTCGTTGGATGTAGCTGGGGTGATAAGTTGCTGTAGGATTTGCTTTTTTTCAGCTGCGTTCTTTTTCGTTGGTGTTGAGTTGTTGCGTTTCTTTCTCGGCGAGGGAGTTCCTGCTTAGAGAAGTGTATCTCAGTAGGAATACTTCAAAGCTAGATTTGGTTCTAGATGATTGCGTCTACATGGTTTGGTGAAGACGCTGCTGTTTACGATTTTTGAAATTTTGTATATGGTAGACAACGTACATATTCAAGTCGTTTTGTACAATCATGCAAACATTGTACAATCATGTACAATCATGCAAACGTTGGAGTTAAAGCCAATTCGGGATTCGAAGCGTAAAACTTGAAAAGCCAATCATTCAATAGGGTTCTTGAAGTAAGTAAAAGTTTAAATTTTGGAAAATACGCTATCAAATCAGATGGAAGGTGTAATTTGTAAAAGTCCTTGGATCTACTATTACAGGGATTTCAAGCTCTAGTGTAAATTTAATAATCAGGTAAAGTATAATTTTGCTGATAAGTAGTTCCAAAGACCCTTTTGCAGAAACTAGTATCCTGCAATAAAATAACCATGATAGAGTAGTATATAGAGGTAGGTATGTAAAAGTCTGTTAAGTGTACATTGGTAATACCATTCATAAAATAAGTATTGCAGAACACTACTCTTAACAAGCATGCTAAAGCCACATTGACACAGAAAGGTATGCCTTGTCTTACATGAGTTGACGGATAAGTTCTCAAGGAACTATTTTTTTATTGACTTCGAAAACTTAGCTCTTGCTAACTGTCTGTGTTCTCGCAGGCAGAGGAATCGCGGGTGGGCATCAGCTTACACAAGACAAGGCAAAAGAAGTTGGACGATCTAAAAAGGTGCTATAACGAAGGAAGGAGCGGCTATTAGAGAAAGTCAGTGCGATAGAGTAAGGGTGCATACACATCGACCTCTTAGGTATCTGGTGCCCATCGTCCCAGGTTAGCGATGAAAGATGTTTACACGACGCGACACGGTCCGAAAATGCATACACGACAGCAGCCACAAATTAAGATTTAGACCTTATACATAGAGTTGAATCCAGATCGTCAGTATGAAACTTGATGTAGGTACTTTATGTGTACCTTTGACTGTTTCTGTGACAGAGTATCGTACTGTATCATCATAAAGACGCACATAAAGCCTGGGAACAGGAACAGATCACGACAAAAACAGAAGTCATCTGCTTTCTTCAGCTGATATTTGCCACTTGCATTCTGATCTAAGGGAGACGTGTCTCCTGATGCTTACGCATACGGTGTCATTGCGTCAGATCACGTTCCATCACTCAACGTGGACATCAGGCGTGGGACAAGCATTTCACATCGATCGGGTAGCAGGTTCGACTGACAGGGTGTGCCGAGCTAGCTCACCGCGCTCCGCAGCGTTTTGAACTTGATTCTGAATGATGATGTATCATGTCGGGTGTTTTAGTTCACTAATTGAATGATATAATGTAGTTTTATGCTAGTGGGTGAGGCCTTTAAAGGTTCTTGAATACGAGATCTGATGACCATGACTTCTAAAGGATGTTAAACAGGTTGGCAACCACATTAAAACAATAGTGCTTTAGTGATCACTTCGATCAAAGCATGACATTGATTCTATGAAAGTGTTAAACACTACAGAAGTGTGTGAAAGACGACAGACGTGTGGCGGAGGGTGAGAGTGACGTCGTGCGGAGCGCGGGGGTGCCGCGGGGTTCGTTAGCGCTCCACTCCTTACGTCTGGGGGGCGGCTTTAACAGATCGTCCAAGCTAAAGGTGCGGGCGGCCCGCGGGCGGTCCGCCGACGAGACGGACGCTTTGCGGATACCGAGCCGCGTGAGGATGGTCCGGTGGGGCGCGGCCTCGCAGCTGGCTGGCACACCGCAGCGGACCGGCGGCGCTGTGGACAAACGCCGCAGTGACGTCACAGCGGGGTTCTCAAACGCCGGCTCCGGAACTGCCCGTCGACCGCCGCGTCACGCCCGCAGGTGCTGCGGCGACCGCTGCGGCACCGCTGCGTAACCGGCGCCGGTCCGCTTCTTCGCCGCTACCCCCCCACATTTTCAGTTTAAGGATCCAGAAACTCGGTTAGTAGCAATCAGCTATTTTGAAGCCAATAATGGTATGATTACTACATCTTTGGTCTACTGAAAGGAAAATTTTGTACACGACTTTCGCAAATAAAATGATAACGCTATCTGGCCAATGGTTTTAAATGAGAATGTTTCTGGACCCGTAGAAAAACAGTTCAGGGAAATAAGACTCGGTGAAATAGAATACAGTTGGAAACGCATCAAAGCGTGTTGCTTACCTACCATCCCAGTGATAGAGTGATAGAGTTGTAAATACTGAAAATATAATGTAGGAATAGTCAACCCGTTGTACAATAAAAGGCGTTGAGGTTGGCACATTGAATGAAAAATAAGAACGCACTCATGTTTCTTCATCTGCCACACTCTTCGCCAAGTAATGTACGTTTATACAGGTTGTTTGTAAATAAAAAAAACTATAATCGCTGCCAGAATTAGCTACAGTTTGATTCAAAAGTATTATTTTCGAAAGCATCCAGTTTCGTGAGTTACTTTCGTGTCAAAGCCTAAAAGTGCTCATGAAAAGTCCATTCCTCTGAGAAATCTGCTGATTTGTATGAAACTATCATCAATCTGCGTTAGCGAAAAAGAAGCTACGACATAACTGCACTATTTTTAAGCTATTCAACTTTTTGTGTTCACTACAACCTTTTTTGGTTTTGTGCGCTCGCTGAGAGTTTTGTGCGGTTTTTTGCGCTCGCTAAGAGTTTTCTTATGGTCAGAGGCCTAATTATGCGCACCAAATACTGTCGCAATCCTGAGGTTTGTGATAGAAATTAGTGTGGAATGTAACAGTTAGATGATTGTAATCGTTCAGGATTACAGTTTAATGAATCAGCAGTGCCTCTTCATTATAGGTACCTATATCAACTGCCCCGTACTCTCGAAGCAGACCTGGCAAAGTTGCGTTACAATTAGTGCGTTTATTTAATAATGTAGCTAAAATAAAGCCTTCAGTTCAATGATTCAAAGGGTGCCCATCAGCTTGTTGGACCGACGAACTGACGCAAATTGCTGGCAGTGGTTGGGTGAGGATGGCCAAGAAGAGAAAAAAATAGCGTGTCTTGTAGGTGGTCTATATCCAGCAGTGGACGAGAATAAACTGAATGGTTGATGCTTTTACTTTCCGATAAACTATTGTAACTTTAAAGCGCATCGTGAAGTAAAGGCAGCAATCAATCAACGTACCTACTCGTCCACTGCTTGACATACGCCTCCCCCAACGTACGCTACTTCTTTCTGTCATCTGGCATCCTCATCCATCCGCTGCCAGCAATCTGCCTCAGATCATCGGCCCAGCGAGTTGGTGAGCGTCGCACGCTGCGTTTGCCATTTCGGGGTCTCCACTCGAGAATCTCTGCTCTCTTTGAAACTTTAATTTAAAGGCATATTTTAGTTTATGCGTTTTTTTGCAATAAAACGTGTAGTAAACATTGGAACACAATGACGCCCAGACTAGAGGGGCTGCTGGTGGGGCCAAGCCTGTGCTTTCATCATTGAAACAATATGATACAGTTACAACTGCGCAGGTTTAGTCAGTCGAAATATCGTATTGTCGAAACCATGTAACGTCGCAGAATTATTTGTTGCAACAACTTGCAGCGAAAGTGTGATAATAGTATGTTTTAGCAACGTGCTATCGCTACCACAATTGACACGTCAGTAAAAAAAATATAGGCATATTTTTATTGAATTTAAATTATCCATTGTATGCAAGCATCTTTTCATGTCGTAACATCTGTATATTTTCAAAACATTAGTAAACCAGAGTTTGAAGGGAAGGCATTCTATAATCGGGTGGAACGAAAGAAGAAATAATTCACATTTTGGGCTTATACGAGGTTTGAGTCTGATTAAGCGCAAGATTTTCTACTCATTCATGCAATATTTTTTCTTTCCAAAGAAAACTCTTCACGACTGAACGCACATTGCCCGAGCGCCCAAAAACCCAGAATTTCCCACGGCGGTGAACACAAACCCGCTCCGCAAAATACCAACAGCACATACGTCTAGCACATCTGTCGGCCTCCTCAGCCAGGAGCTTCTCGATCTTCTCAGGGAAGTGCCGCTTGGCGCACCAGACCAGCCCGATGATGCCCAGCACCACGAAGACCGCGATCAGGCCCAGCCAGAACGGCTCCTGGATCATGCGCGTGCCCAGGCTCACGATCTTCGGCGTCGGATTCGGCATTTCGCACCTGAAGATAACAGGAAGCATTTATTTGGAATAGACAATATCTTAGGAATCGTCTTCGTTTACCGTCAAATGAAGTGGGAGTAAAAAATTCGTCGATGACGTAGGAAATAGAGCTTTTTCCCTTTCAGGATGCATTGCTTTGGCACAGGAACCTATCGCTCTTCTCTGGAGTCGCGTCTTGGTTGTTGCACGAACGGGATGTGCACGGGCGAACTAGTCTCGGCAGCCGGTTGACAAGACAGAAGACAAGGCACAGGGTACGAGGCACATGAGATATACCTTTTCGCGGACGGGTTGCATGGACACGAAAACCCGCTGTTTTTCTGCAGATACGCGCTCGTTGCACGGTCAGCCTCGGTAGCTGGGGGACTATCAGGGGAAAGGATACAAGGCATAGGAGACACACCTTTTTCCCTTCCAGGACGGATTGCATTGGCACAGGAACCCGCCGTCCTTCTCCAGACAAGCGCCCCGGTTGTTGCACGGACGGGACGCGCACGGGCGGACGCGCTCGTTGCATCGGCGGCCCCGGTAGCCAGTTGCGCAAGCGCACTCGAAGCCGTCGGCGCCGGCGCGCGAAGAGGAGAGAGTGCAGTTACCGAACGCGCAGGGAGACTTGTCACAGGCAGTGATGAGGCAATAGAGACCTGGAACATGGGTGAAAAGGTTTTATTGCTCATTAGTTTAATGGATTGCTTCAAAATAGATCTTTACGACTAATTTGCCTATTTATGCGAGACAATTTAATGGCAGACTAATCCTAAATATGATCTGTTCATTTTGAGTTCTGCATTAATATCTTTCCCCTTTTCTTTACCCGTATCAAACGGTGCAATCTGTTAGCTGTCGAAAGCTAAGCGATCATAAGTTCATAACATAAAAATTCGACTGTACCTACTATTCTGGACGCAATTTTCCTCAATTTGACCACGAACTAGTCATGCAAGCAGTTGGAGTCTCTTGTGACCTACTTATATATGGACCTATATTCCATCAGAAGCTCGTTACCGTTTAATAGAATATTTCATTATGAGTGCGGAAAGCCTGTCATTGTAAAGAGTTCCGACAAATGTCTACCCGAGCCGAGGCGCAGCAACAACAACAACAATTTTTAATACAGTGAAGCAATTTAATAAAGAATTTTTTTGGAAAATCGCGCCAACCGTAAAGGAATGTAAGCAGAGATTTTTTTTCTTCACCCATTCTGGGTAGGCAAAGGAAACTATGCCCATACAGTCAAGTCTTCAGTAGATTTTTTTTATTGAAATGAAATGAAAATTAAAAATCAGATGAAATGAAATGAAACCTAACCTAAGTCATTGAATCAAATTTGAAACAAATTAGTAGCTTCTTTTTTAGAAATATTTGCATGAATCATAAAAACTTCTATGATTTTTTTTAGTAAAAACTTTGTGGTTGGTTTTTTCTTTTTAATAGACCTTATTTTGACAGTTGGGAAAGAGAACGCACGAGTTCGGAAAAGGTAATGAAAAAGCTCGTGTATGTAATAGCCCACAACATCCCGAACGCTATACGTCCTTGCAATACGCCACTTTTTGAACAACTGTATTAAAAAGTATCCTGATGTTACGCTGTCTCAGGATGATTGTGTTATGTTTTCTCACCAGTGTAGTACCCGGAGCACTGGCAGAAGTTCTTAGCGTCATCGGTGATGCAGCGGCCGCCATGCTGGCAGGGGTCGGGGTAGCACGACTCTAAGCTTGTCTCCTCAGAGAGCAGCAGGAGTTTGCTGTGGTAGTCGGGGTCTGAAATATATCATTCACCCATTCAATCTTTTTGGCGAACCCTTATAGGATCACTTTGTTGTCCGTCCGTCCGTCCATCCATCCGCTTGTCTGTCAAGTCCATTTATCTCAGGAACGCGTGGAGGTATCAAGTTTAAATTAAAGTTAAGTAACGTAAAAATGAGCGGTGGTAGCCTAGTGGGTAGAACATCGGGCTCGGAATCGACAGACCCAGGTTCGATTCCCAGTGCGGGCATGCACCTGTGACTTTGTTTTCTAAGTTATGTACATTTGTGAAGTTATAGTAGCAATGCCACTCGCTAACGGTGAAGGAAAGCATCGTGAGGAAACCTGAGTGTCTGAGCTATTCACATACCTCAGCGCTTGAAATCGCCAATCCACGGTGGGCACGCGTGGTGATTAAGCCCATACTCTCTCTCCCTGAGAGAAGGCCTGTACCTTACAGTGGGACGCGTATAGGCTGCTTATGATGAACGTAAAAAAAAAGTTACGAACGTTTATGCTACAAAAAACGTAAGTATATTTCGACACTCTCAAGGGAATAAAAATTTATAGGGCACTTGCCGTTGAACTAGAGTTGATTCCTGAACTATTTGTACATGTACAAATTTTTACGGAACCCTCGGTAGGCGACTCACACTTGTCCGGCTTTTTTTAGAGTCAATAGAAAGACCACCCGAATAGGTTTTGGGCCAAATCTGATGCTGACAGCTCATTATTCAGCTCTTCCTGATTGCCCAGTATAGAGACTTTCTGGTTGCCCATGGTAATTCATGATAGGAGTTTCACAGAAGATTGCACGAGTTGAATTGGTAAGGACACTTTTTCGCGAAATGCACCTTTTCCATTTCAAAGTTTTGTAATATTTTTATTTCTCTGTTGTCAACTCTACAGATTCGACATCACAGCAACACTTTCCGTTTTTTTCTAGATAATATAATTGACCTGCTACAAATGATGTAGGCTCGGAACTCAGCCTAAGTCATGCCGGACTAGCCCCGTTCAAAACGTTCGCAGTGTCTTCCCCTCAGAACACAAAATTCTGAGGTCTTCCCAATCACATCCCGTCCTTTTATACATAATATGATAATTATCTCCTACAGGTGACCTACCTTTGTTGACAACCAACGTCGCATCCACATTAACACCCGAGTACCCAGCGCACTGAGCCACTGTGAGCGAGTTAAGGTACGACTTGATGACGAGTGGCGCTCCTGGGGACACTTTCCTTTTGGCGCGGGTCGACTCGCAGAGCGTCCATTCTGTGCCGTTGTGGTCACTGTAGCTGTCCTTCACCTGGGAGACGTTGGTTAGTAACTTTATTATCCAAACTGCCATGTCATTTGTTTAAATTTAGGCTCTAATGTTCTATTTACCCTCACTGTTTCCGATTTGAGAATTTAGAAAGAAAGACATTTATTGTACAAAAAAGACATCACAGAAACAAAAATAAAAATTTGGGTAAGTATATGGAGAGAATCGTTCAAGAAGATCCCAATCATGACAAGACACATGAATCTATCCAATATTTACCTCAATCCAGCCATTTCCCTCCCCGCAAGGCCACTCGTTGCCTGCCTCAGGCGTCACCAACTTAGTTCCCGAGAACGCCACGGCTAGCGTGTGGCGGTGCGGCGCTAGTATCAAAGTGCGTAGGAGTGCGCGTTTTGCGATTGACGGCCAGTTAAGCGGCGCAAGTCGGCCCTGGCGCACGTTTCGGAGTTCCAGAGTTTGAGATACGTTGAGGAAGTTTACTGGAAAGAGGGAAGGTAGAGATTTCAATACTTTAGCGACATTGGCCGAAGTCCAAATTGTTTTTATATGGTACTCAAGGGAGAGAAACCCAGAGATATTGTTAAAAGGTGTAATCAAATGTAAGCGACATTGAACCTCTAATCTTCTGGAAAGATATGGATGGTCGGAGTAGTCTAAATGAGTCAATTCTACTGCTATGTGTGGAAATCTCAAGTGTAAGTAAAGGTACCTTCTTATACAGGTTCAAAAATAGCATACCACTTCTAAAATGCGCCAAGAACCCTCTTCCTGTAACATTGCTTCCAGTCCTCAGGCTAACCCTCAAGGTCTCGGTCTCGGACAAAAACAGCCCGTTGGTCAACACTTCAGGGTTCCGAAAGGGCCGTATAGGCGAACCGTCATAGGTCACTTGGACCTCCAGTACGCTTTCGCCCTGGCTGATGGCAGTGATGTTGTGAGGGACACCATTGTCAAAGATTCCGTAGCCGAAGTCGAAGTGGCTGATGTTGAGGAAGACACGTTTTCCTGAAAAAATACTCGTATGCTAAAATTAAGAAAGTATAGCCACTGTCAGAAATCTACTTCAGATCGGCGTCCAGCGAGCTGATGGGCGTCTTACGCTGCGTTTGAAGGTTCGTGGTCTCGAGACTCGAGAACAGAACTCGGATGGCTAAGGACAGAAAGAAGTAGCGTTCCTTAGAGGAGACCTATGTCCGGCAGTGGACAAATACGGGCTGTTTGATTGATTGACTACTTAATTGATTGAATGTACGGTCCCCTGAGCCCACGAAATCCAAAAAACCAGTGGTACTAGACGAGTTAATTATAGTTATAACAACTATATAAAACTGTCTCTATCTGGCATACCTACACACAGCGCCCCTCAAGTAGTTCCAGATTTGACATAGCAAGTACCTGCCTTGAAGTAAATAAAAGAAGAAACTGTGAGCTTGCCTGTTGGTGCCAATATATCGAAGGTGCAATCCAGGTTTGGCAGAAGAAAGTCAGGGTAGTTAGGGCTCCGGATGGTGCCGGCCTTGGCCGTCAGCGTTTGGGAGGGACATCCTGCCATCTCTACCGCCTGCCAGCGTAGGATGAATCCGGGACCTTGAGTGCTGAGGGCATAAACGGAAAGTTAGTTTGGTTATTTTTGAGGCGACAATGTCATTTGTTTAAAGTGGTTGAAAATAGAAACCTCCCTTCAACCTTAGCAACAAATGTGAATATGCGATCGGTCTATATTACTTGATCTGATCGACCAAATTTTCGCGTTTTTCATGTCTCTACCGCGGTTATTTTACTTCATCTTTAGTCTTACTTACGCCATTCATAATATTGTAATCTTCGTCACTTCTGATTCAATCGTCCGTTTTATTTTTCCCGTTGTGAATATAAAAGTACCTACTTACTTATAATCGGAATGAAAGTGTAGAACAGCCCTGTTACTGGAAGCAACCCATCTTGTAACACCAGGAGAGCCGCAGTATCTCGATGATTTTCCATTCACAGCATCACGTAACTGGAAAAGTAAAAAAACAAATTAAATCAAACACTTCCCGCAGACGACTTGGGATGTTGAGGCCAAGTAAATTATGAGCAGTTTCTATTACAACCCCATGAAGTTACATTATGCACATTCATGTGAGTTCGATTGCAGACTCTACTCGAAAAATCTTACTTCCTATCACTGCCTGCTCACCTCAATGAAATCGTACAGACAGTCCTTCTGCGCCTCCAGCTCGAGCTTCTCAAAGACAAACACCAGCCTAGTCCCAGCTGGGGCCGCCACGTGCACCCAGTAGTCCAGATCGTTGTCGTACACCGCCGGATAGTTTGGAGATTTGAGGATACCTGGATAATGGTAGGTATAGAGGTAGAGATGTCCGAATTAGATCTTCACGCAAAGAATGATAGATAGCGAATTCAAAGGTCAGATTATTCGTTGTACGGTGGTTGTACCTACCATCTGTCTTATCGCCTGAACAAATACACTGCCATTTTCCTTTTAATTTGGTGATTCGAGGGATTTTGCTGAATAAAAGCGTTACTCATTGCAGAGTGCAGAGTGGTGGCGAAGGTCAGTCGAATTCATGCTGCCCAAAAATTTATTGCCATTGAAACCGATAGTCTGTTGTTCTCGGGGATTTAATATTGAATAGCAGGTTTTCAAAGTAAAGGTCCTTACCAGAACTCCCTTCCACAGTTTGGTTGGTCACAATGTGTTCAGAAGTCAGTCTCCGCTTGCACACGTATCCGCCAGTGGCTGAGCACTTATGTGCCACCCAGTAAAGGCCGCTCGGTTGAGATGGTACTGGTGATGATTTCCACTGCAACGCGAGGATTATAAACTTAAGAAACTTTTCACGTTCAAAGTCAAGCTTTCACAACTCTAGTCTTAACATAAAATAATTTTTGGCAGTAGTAAAAGGTATTATTAATATTAAAACAACTGTGGTTGGTCGAGGATACAAAAATGTGACGTGTTCTGGTGATGGTCGGTAGTCTTCTGTAATATTATTCCTCGTTCAAGGAATTTGGTGCAGTGAAAGACTCTTCCATGCCTCTCTTTTCTGGGCTGGTGTTTGTTGCTAGATCACGTTACGGAATCTCTGCAGGATGTAAGAAAACTAAAACAGACACAGACGAACCTGAACTCCCAAACACAGTTCTTCCTCCAGTTGCGCGCTCTCATTAGACGGCGGCCACCCCTGAAACGTCATAGCGCTGCCGTCCACCCAAAGTAACCCCTCTGCAGCAGCACCAGCTAGATTCCCTGCAGTTGTTATTAGATGCTCTCCAGCTGGGATTTTATCTCCAGCGTTTGCTAAATTTGGTGGTACAGTTTTGTCTCCAGTTTTTCCCGGTAAACGCGCGCCAAGCCAGTAGATGGTGCTGGCGCTGTAGTCGCTGGACTGACGGATGTTGGTCACAATGAAGCGCTGCTCTTCGATGGAGTGGCTGGACGACAGATGCATGTTCAGGCCTTCGCATACCTGAGGGAATGGAGAGAACTTTTTATTGCGATCAAAACGATTAGTGACTTGTTCATTGTTCTTTAAATTTTTGCGACATGTGTGTCGGAAACCTCCACTTGCCACCTATATAGTTCGGAGCGCGAAAGCTATCATTATAATGTACCTAGGTGGGAGTCCCTATATTATTAAAAATTACCATAGTAATCTAGAGCTAACAATAGTAGATTGTTAACCGAGGGCTGAAAGGCACCCATTCCTGACGAGATGTTTTGGCGCTCGAACGAAGTGAGAGCGCCAATAGTTCGAGGCAGAAATGGGTGCTATCACCCGAGTAAAACACTCTAATATTCATTATGAATACGAGGAAAGTAAACACAAGCCAGTTAAAATCAAAATTATTTTATTAAAAAACAAAGTCACTTGAAATCAATATACGATTTCATATATCGTTCCTTAGATATCGTTGGCAAAAGGTTTTCTACGACAGCTTGAGCCTCTTCTCTTATAAAATCAGGTGTTAATTCAATTTCAGAACCGCTAGAACTCATTTTGTTATATTAGGGGTTAAAGTATGAAATTGCCGTTTTATTGCAATAGGTTCTTTGAATTGACATAGAATCTTCATGGTTTGAGGTTTTCGAATGAAACTTTTTTCGAATGGTTTCTATGATGTTCTTTTTTTAAAAAATGTGAAACATTTGAATATCGACTTTCAATTGTTTTTGTTATTCAATTTAGACAAGAAAGATGGATACTGCGAAAATTCGAGTGATTATGAGGCACCCATTTTTCGTATTTTTTTATTTTATTGATTTGACGCAAGTGAGTCAATATTGTGGGTTAAACCATGCCGCTAATTCCTGGGTAGTTTGACTAGGGTCGGCTTCCACTATCTCTCTTAATTCATCGTTATTCACCTGTGTGGGCGGTCTTCCTCGTGGCTCGTTCTTTAAGTCGAAATTTCCATCACGAAAGCGTTTAAACCAAAATCATTCATTCGTAGACCCCTCTCCAAACGCAGCATTGATATTGCGGGCTGTTTCTGCCGCGTTAGTTCCGCGTCGGAACTCGTATTAAAAAATCACTCGAATTTTCGCAGTATCCATCTTTCTTGTCTAAATTGAATAACAAAAACAATTGAAAGTCGATATTCAAATGTTTCACATTTTTTAAAAAAAGGACATCATAGAAACCATTTGAAAAAAGTTTCATTCGAAAACCTCAAACCATGAAGATTCTATGTCAATTCAAAGAACCTATTGCAATAAAACGGCAATTTCATACTTTAACCCCTATTATTAAACTCAATTTCGAATATCACAAACACAGTCTAATGGAACTTCCATAGAAAAAAATGCACTTTTTTATTTAAGGTTTCCCGTCAGTTTACTTTTTTAATACCAACGCACACCCTGCACGGCTAGCACAAGTCGGCGCGTGAGCTAACTCGCCGAGAGATAAACTATCCGCCCTTTTAAACGACTGCTCAAAAATTTAATTTTTTTATTAGTATTTAAAAAATTTAATAATATAAATTAATTATTAATGTTAATCACTAAAAGATAAAAACAAGTTTAAAATATAAAACTTAAGGAAATCACGCCGAAACAGACGGATGATCTAGCTCGCGGCGAGATAGCCCGCGCGCCAACTTGTGCTAGCCGTACATCACAATTCGCAAGATGGCGCGCGACCGCGAAAGACGGCCATTTTGAATTTGCGTATTTGGTGGTTTTATCTGTGTCTTAAACAATATTTTAATTTATTTCGCAAATCACATCTCGCCTTGAAAGTGACTAATAAATACATAAAGTACATTATATTAATTATAAACATCAAAAAGAATTTAAATGTCAACAAAACTAATAAATGAAGAATTAATCGTTTTATGGCTGTATAGGTTACTACCATTGCGTTGTTCAATATAAACTACGATTCATATATATATTTTTTAATACTTTTCTGCTTTAGAGCAGGCATGTACCACTTTCAGCACGGTGCCTGAATGAACAATGACCCCCTTTCAGAGTATGAGTAATGAAAACATCTTTGACGTAGAGCAATAGTAGATTGTTAACCGAGGGCTGAAAGGCACCCATTCCTGACGAGATGTTTTGGCGCTCGAACGAAGTGAGAGCCCCAATAGTTCGAGGCAGAAATGGGTGCTATCACCCGAGTAAAACATTCCACTTTTCATTACGAATACGAGGAAAGTAAACACAAGCCAGTTAAAATAAAAAATATAAAACTTAAGGAAATCACGCCGAAACAGACGGATGGTCTAGCTCGCGGCGAGATAGCTCGCGCGCCAACTTGTGCTAGCCGTACATCACAATTCGCAAGATGGCGCGCGACCGCGAAAGACGGCCACTTGCGTATTTGGTGGTTTTAACTGTGTCTTAAAAACATATTTTAATTTATTTCGCAAATCACATCTCGCTTTGAAAGTGACTAATAAATACATAAAGTACATTATATTAATTATAAACATCAAAAAGAATTTAAATGTCAACCAAACTAATAAATGAAGAATTAATCGGTTTATGGCTGTATAGGTTACTACCATTGCGTTGTTCAATATAAACTACGATTCATATATATATTTTTTAATACTTTTCTGCTTTAGAGCAGGCATGTACCACTTTCAGCACGGTGCCTGAATGAACAATGACCCCCTTACAGAGTATAAGTAATGAAAACATATTTGACGACCTCCGTGGCGCAGCGGTAGCGCATCTGCTTACCATGCGAGAGGTCCCGGGTTCGAATCCCGGCTGGGGACAAAAAAAAACCCGGGTCTTGGATGTTAACGTGTTTGTGATGTCGTTGTTTCTGGTTCCTACGACTCTGGGGCCAGAACAAGAACGTTGGGATGTATGTGCCTGTACGTAAATGTTTATGTTTATCTAAAATTCTAAAATAACTGCTTCATTGGTCTAACGGTAAAACGATGGACAAACCAAGGCAGAGGTTACGTGTTCGTTTCTAGTCGGGGGCGTCGTATTTTGATTCTGGATTCTGGTGGGTCTGAGTTTGTGGGCAACGGCTTAGGCCCACCCCACCCAATACAAGAATATGTTCTTGTACTCTCCCTATTTATCTCAACTCTATTCTTCTCTAAAGATCGCGGCATTCAGGCCCTAATTAGTCTTATTCAGTTTTCCCAAAACACTTCCTTTCCAAAATGATGGCCTTGCATTATGAATATAAAAAACACAATCTTTTCTCTTTCCTTGTTACCATAAAATGTTATGTTAAGGCTCACAATGGCCTTTGTTTGGGGAATTTTAATAACTTCCTAATGTTGCCCCGGTTTTTTTTTATCGCCGTCATTATAAAATAGAAAGTAACAAAAGCTGCACCCGCTTCACTATGAGGAGAGTATGATGATCAGTATTACAATGAACTTTAAAAAGTAAAGCCTAGAAACCGGCCAAGTGCGTGTCGGGTCACGCGCAGTGTAGGGTTCCGTAGAAAGAGGGGATTTTATTTGCTTTACAGAAATAACAACTTCCTCAAAATAATTTTCAATGGATATTGTATGAACTTTTCCTTTTTTAATTAGTCGCCTGTTACTCGTTAATTTGTTAAGCCTACTTAGCCGTGATAGTTTTCCTTTTAAGTTCGTTATATGTGTAAGCCCTACGTGGATAAAATTTTTCGCTTTAATGCTTAATATTTCGCAAACGGAATCTACACCTCAAACGGATCTTCTACATCTTCTACACGTACAATATTTCTAAACGACCAATCCAACGATACCCCGCAAAATGGTGTAGGCAAGAAAAAAATGCATCCTTAATTTAGGTGTAGGGGAGTTACGCCACATTTTTTTTAAATTTTATTCTACCGTTTTGTCGGCGTGATTAATATGCCTAAGCCAAATTTTAGCTTTCTAATACTAATCGTCTCTGAGCTAGGCTGCGCATAGACAGACAGACAGACGGACACGGCGAAACTATAAGGGTTCCTTGTCGACTACGGAACCCTAAAAAGTCTAAAAGTTAAATACGCTACGCCGCCGTTTCCAGGAATTTTAGGGGATATTCCCTATGTTCGTAGCCCTGATTTCTGCCTACCCCTCTGAGATACAGGCGTGTGTATGTGTGTTTGTGTGTGTACTATGTTTTCCTCACAGAACACAAAAAGAAGTTTTCCTTCACCATTAGCGAGTGGTTTTGCTACTAAAACTTCAGAAATGTCAAAGAAAACAAAATCAAAACAAAGTGGTATATGCCGGGTTCGATCTCACGGCCTACCGAATAAAAACAGGAAAAAGGAAACATTTTGAAGAAAACCTGAGTATCTGAGGTGTTTACATGCCTAAGCGCTTGAAATTGCCGATCCACGGTGGGCACGCGTAGTACCTATTTAAGCACATTTCTCTCTCTAAGAGAAGGTCTGTGCTCTGCAGTGGGAAGTATATAAGCTAGGTACATAAAAAAAACATCTAGAATTGTAATCGCCGTTTTCTGCATTTCAGAAACCTACTATAATTTTTGAATATCCGTGCACTTAATTCAGTTGGCCGGAGCGACTTTGCTACGAAAATGTAAGACTCGATCAGCTGTTGACTGCACCTCGCGTAACAATCAGCATTCGAGGGCGACTTTCTGTCTTATCTTTACTTTGAGCCGTTTCGCGACCTGTTTCGTCGGGCGAGGAACCGTTACGGCTTCTCAGCATGCAACACCCGCCATTAAAACCTTACTGCGGCACGGAGGAGAAATGAAGCCTTTATGACGACTCTTGGAATGCACAGACTCTGGGTACCTATTTAAAATTGAAATTGAAATTTATTTATTACAGAAATGTTTAACTATTTACTTATCCTATTTTAGCATTTGAAGAAATTGTAATTATATTTAATTAGTGATAGGAATAGAATGAGGATGTCTGCACTAGTTATAAAAGAGCAGATATGACAGATTTCGTTGAGGAAAAGAGGGGGGTATTATATGGAAACGGTTATTAAGCTGACGCTATTCATGTTCGCGATTACGTTGACGATTTATACAATGCAGTTTTTGCAAAAGCGGTGCTTAAGATTCCTCAGGAAAACCTGGCAATGATGAAATCATCATCATCATCATTCAGCCAAAAGAAGTCCACTGCTGGACATAGGCCTCCTCCATGGATTTCCAAAAAGACCGGTTGTAAGCGGCCTGCATCCAGCGCCTTCCTGCCACTTGGATGAGGTCATCTGTCCATCTTGATGAAATAAAAAATAAAAAAAACTCTTCCCTGTTTCTCGTACACTAATGTTAATCTACTGTTAAAAATTCAAGACCACTCACTTGTTTCGCAGTAACCCACGAGGTTTTCGGGTGTCCAGCGAACAGGTAGCAGTGTCCTTTATACAGCACTTGCTTGGCGTCCGTGCAGGACTGGGCTGTGAACAAAGAGACAAATATGTCATTAGGTTATTATGCCATTTGGAAAACACCAATACGAGACTTGAGAAGGAGGCCACATGTGGAACTCAAAGTCTGTTACTTAGACCTACGAAGTTGCAATTTTGCATGCGTCAAATCATAACTGAACTAATGTACATTGTTTTAAAAGCAAGTCTGTTGAGTTCTCTGCTACTGAATTCTTGTAAACATACATTTACAATAAGGTTCATATTATTTGCGATCAACATCATCATCAGCCATTTGACGCCCACTGCAGGACATAGGCCTCCTTCGTGGTTTTCATAACCATGAGGGGTTTTGCCATAATCGCCACGCTTGGCAGGCGGGTTGGCGATCGCAGTATGCGGTTGGAATCTCAGGAAGACGCTGCTGCCCGTCTCCTGGTAATTGATTTCCTTAGTCCCCTTCTACGATATTCATGGAGGGAAATGGAGTGACGCTATTCTTAATCAGGCGCCACACGGAAGGATTATTTTAATGCCAAAAGAAAACTCTTCACGCGTTGCTTAAAATATCCTATGATCAGACAGAGGATATTGCCCTTTGTGGCAACTTTGACACATCTCAGGATGCGCTCTGACGCTCTGACTTTACCTTGTATTATGCTGTATTTATGTGACTTGTTTTTCCTTTGTACTTGTATATGTCACTTGTTATGCTTTTTTTTCTTGTGATGTGTTAATTTGTCCCAATAAATGTCTTCCTTTCTTTCTTCTTTCTTTATTCTCAGAGTTGTTAAAATAACTATTGAACAAATTAAAATGAATGTTGATGAAGCGACTGAAATCTGGACAGACCGTGGCAAGCGGCAGTCCCTCTGTCTGTCCCTCCTGGATATAGGCGTGAGTTTATGTTATGTTGCTAACTGTTTTTAGTTTTGTAGTTCGTTGCTGAAGTCAATATGCAATTTGGTAGGTTTGCGCGGAGCTGCAATTTGAACTGTTACGTGAGGTTGACTGATTACATAATAAGAAAACTTGCCAAAATATTATTCAGTAGCAAAGAAACCAACAAGGTTTATTTTAAAACAAGCGCACAATATTGTGTTGCTGCCTGTAACAGGAATACGTGGAGAATGCTACACCGCCAAGTCTGACTCTTAAATATAATGATGATGATGATGAACAATATTGTACACTTTTTGTCACATATATGTCTTGGTGGGATAGGAAAGTGCCATAGATAATGCCCAGAATAAAAACTTATGCAGCAGTTTCGGAATATAATTTTATAGGATCCCCGAAATCACGTGCTTACGTAGCAGGTAAACTTAAGTAATCATTCCGTTATCTAATTTGGATCCCGAGATATTTTTTTAATAAAAAACTGACTTCAAGGAAAACACACACTAAGCAATGATTTTTTCATAGATCGCATCAACAGATCTTGACCAAATTTATACGGACCACGCTTGAAGTACCTCTTCTCTAACAAAAATAATATTATAAATGAACTAATAAAATCGGACAACGCAGTAAAGAGTTATTGTTGAAAATAATGGTTGTGTGGAAGAAATTACTTTTAGTAATAAGGCCGCTAATTGAACTGTAATCTATATTCTTAAAGCTTTAATTGTAATTCCTGAATATACTATCTATACATCTATAATATAAAAATCTCGTATCACAGTGTTTGTTATCGAACTCCTCCGAAACGGCTTCACCGATATATAAATTTTTGTATATTATTTGGTAGATCTGAGAATAGATCCTACCATCTACCAATTAAAAACAACAACAAAACAACGTTTGCCGAGTCAGATAGTGAAAATATACTTTGATAACCTTTTAAAAAACGCTTCACAAAGAAAACAAGTCCCAGTTGCGCCTAACTAGCAAATTATCTCTCAGCAGGCCTAGCACACTCTCGCATTCAGCTCACGTGCGCCCCCATTACCGTCGGCATGTCGGGCGTTAAACGAGATTGCCTGGCTAGCCCCCCGAGAACCGGGCGTGAAGGTAGTCATGCCCGGGCCCCGCCAAATGACGTTATTGCATTTGTTAGTTGGGGAATACAAGACTAAGGCTGACTTGCACCACTTTCTTAGATGTGGCTTAAACAGCATTTAACTAAAATTTTAAAAACCTATTTGGAGGCTAAAAATCCAACGCATGCCAGGACTTGAACCCGCGACCTCTGGCTAACCGCGCCAGCGCTCTCCCAACCGAGCCAATGGGCAAGTGCAGGGTTAGGCAAAATTTGGAATCTCTTTACAAACCTCTCTGTACTACGTACAGGTAGCGACATCTGGCTGAAGTAATTTACATCACTTGCAGCCCCGAGTAGCCACTTTGCAGTTAGGTTTTTACATCCGTTTTAAATATGTTTTTAGCCTCTAAATAGGTTTTTAAAATTGTCGTCAGCACGGATTAGTGTAACAAAAAATAATTAACTAAAATTGTTCACACAAAAGTCGATTTAAGTGGTGACTTAAGTGACATTTGAGAAGTGGTGTAAGTCGACCTTAACGAGGCTTTGTGGAGGTAAAATCACAAATAAAGTTAGTCGTGTGACAAGATCTGAGGCCTAATTATGTGCAGGAAATCGTATTGGAATGTTGACGTTTGTGATAGCAATAAGTATGGAGTTTGACAGTTAGATTGGAATCGTTCAGGATTTGGCGCGCGTAAGATAAGATAAAGATATTTATTTGTGAAACATGAGTATGAATAGATGGCACAATAATACATATTTGTTCTGCATGTTTTGTCATTGTAGACATACAAATTTTAATAAGAGAGAGCACCAAATAATAGGAAACAAATATAAAACTGTCAAAATCGCTATAAGTACTTAAAACTAAGGCAATGCTTGATGGTATTAGGTACGTCTCTCCGTAAATTTGTTTAATTTTTGTGTTACAATGGAAATATGGAAATGGTTTCACTTTCACTTACATTGTCACTAATGCATGTCAAACTTCCAACAGCATACTGCGATCGCCAACCCGCCTGCCAAGCGTGGCGATTATGGCAAAACCCCTCATGGTTATGTAAACCATGAAGGAGGCCTATGTCCTGCAGTGGGCGTCTAATGGCTGATGATGATGATGGTGATGATGATGATGATGTCAAACTTAGAACTAGGTATGCCAGATGAATGGATAGAAGATGGTTTTTGCCTGCCCCTCCGGTTTACAGGCGTCAGTTTATATATGTGTATTTTATCCTGCTTTCACATCGTGGATTAGAGCGGAATGACGCGAGTCTTATGTCCACTCTCGCATTTGTTAAGACGTGCAAGGGCTCTGAAATAGCGAAAAAACATCAGCATTTTCTTACAAGATGTTGATTCTTGTTTTAGCGAATGTTCCGGCTTATCCGTAAAAAATCGTTGGGGGTAGCGATAAAATTCCTTCTCATTTTGTGGAATAAAATACATATTTTTTCACTACTTAATTGCTTCAATTAACCCAACCTAACCGAACTCATTAAAGATTTGTTGACGTTGTAGCCCGCCAAATGAAATCTACGTAATTACCTATCGGTGGAGCGACCATGAAAATAATTAATACTCCTTTTATTTTGATGAATTGAATTGCTGCGCTTACGGACACACTTGTGAAGCTGTTTATGTTAGAAAATTAGTTGAGAAGTTTAAAAACATCCAAACTGTCCTTAATTTTTTTGGGATTTTGTTTTTCCCAATACCATAGTAAATTTCATTCGTATACCTTTAAATGAGCAATTCTTGTATATATATATATATATATATATATATATACTTTGGATTCTATAGGGAAATTGTTACACCCGATTTGTTATTCACTTAGCTCTTCCCGCCAAGACCAAGTGGGAAGTAGTTTTTGCTTACCCCTGTGGGATACGCGTGAGTTTATGTACCTATCTATGAATAGCGAGAATTCATCGGGGAAATCATAAGAGCTTTCGTATTCTCTCTTAACTTTTCCGCAGGTTTGCTGAAGAAGTTATCTCAATTTAATTAAATCATCCGTACCTAGTTTAATTTATACTGTGTTTAGTATGTAACGACCTCGCCATCTTCCTCCACTCCCAAGGTACTAATTCTTTATTCTTAACCGAAAAAAGGAGGTACCCTGTTCGTCTGTACAGGGTTATTTCTAAAATTTGCAATTCTTGAAGCATGTTGGCTAGAGTTTGTCATTTACAACAACTTTTGTTCTACGTCTTTTTAGGGTTCCGTACCCGAAAGGTGCCAAACAGGACCCTATTACTCTGCCTCCACTATCTGTCTGTCTGTTTGTCTGTTCATCTATCTGTCTGTCCGTCTGTTTGACCTTTAAAGGGCTTACAACAAACGTGTGGCGTCGCCGTTTTTTTGTTTATGCTCTATCGTAAAAACGGTAATACACACAGACATCAAACTTGGGGTGATTT
This sequence comes from Yponomeuta malinellus, assembly GCA_947308005.1. Lineage (NCBI taxonomy): Eukaryota > Metazoa > Arthropoda > Insecta > Lepidoptera > Yponomeutidae > Yponomeuta > Yponomeuta malinellus. The sequence goes on from OX371004.1 coordinate 1,774,322, forward strand.
TGGGACTTAATATCTAAAGATTCTTACGATAACGATAACGACCCGAATAATTAGATATTAATAAAGAAACGGCCAAGCGCGAGCACGGAACCCTCGGTGCGCGGTCCTACTCGCACATGACTGCTTTTTATTCTGTTATTTAATGGCGCAATAGTAGTATAATATTGGGCATTCTATTCCACCTTCCATTCGTCTGAGCTCACGCCGCGCCGTGCCCGGCGCGGCTTGTCGTTCGCTCAGCCTCATTGCAGGTTGAATAGAATGCCCAATATTATATTACTGACTTGGTATAATATTGTAGTAAAACAATAAACTGTTTCAGCCGTTTCAGCCGTTTTCCTATAGTTTCATTTAAACGTTTAAGTTTAGTGCGATACTAGAATCCGTCTAGTATCCGCTACTCTTTCTTTTAGATTCCCTTTACAATAAATAGTGAAGTTAATTTGTATTGATTGCACTTCAGCAATGAAGATCTAACCGGTAACATATTATTTAATTCAAAATGAAATTTGTTAAACAGCCTACTTCATTAAATCTGGAAAAAATTTATGTAGATTCCAACAAATTAGAACGTCGCCACGGAAAACTTTTACCCAACACAATCCGTTGTATAATTTGTGGACCGTCAAACTGTGGAAAAACAAATTTAGTGATTGGCTTACTTTTACATCCCAATGGATTACATTTTCGTAACGTTTACGTATACTCAAAAACTCTTTTTCAACCGAAATACATATTTTTAGAAAAAGTAATGAATCTCGTTCCTGGAATAAGTTATTCTAAATATCGTGACAATGAAGAAGTCATAAGCCCGGAAAATGCATCTCAAAATTCTGTTATAATTTTTGATGACGTGGCATGTGAAAATCAAAATAATATTCGTGATTACTTTGCTACGGGTCGACACAACAATATAGATTGTTTTTACCTAAACCAAACGTATAGTAAAGTTCCAAAACAATTGATTCGTGACAATGCAAACCTGCTCATAATATTTAAGCAGGATGATATAAATCTACGCCACGTGTATGATGAACACGTGAACACCGACATGCCTTGGCTCCAATTTCGAGACTTATGTTCACAAATTTGGAAATATCCATTTAGCTATTTAGTAATAAATAAAGACTGTCAAAAAAATAATGGTTGCTACAGAATGAAATTCGACACCTTCATTAATTTCGATGATTAAATTAGATAAATGCAGCTTTTCTATCAAATGCAAACCACTTTTGTATATCCTTTTTAAGTGAGAAGTTGTACCATTTGTAAAATGAATAACGAAAAAGCGGTAAAACAGCAAATAATTAAATCTGCTGAAGCCATCAAAAAGAAGGTGCAAAACTTGAAAAATAGTAAACTGGATTCCGAATTTGCATTAGAATCCATGTTTAAACCAGTGACAGACCCCCTTAAGTTATTGACTAAAACTCATATTAATAGTGCCGGAGTAAATGATGAGGGGTACCAAGCAGAAGAAAATTCGATTGACAATTTAATAGAGGCGTCTACTTCTACAAGAAAGAGGAAATTGTCTGAAACTAGTAGTGCGTCAAAAAATACATTCCAACAAGCATGGTCTAAAAGTAACGATGACTATGATTCAGAAGTTGAACAAAATTCGAAAAATAACATGAGTGATTTATTTTTCGAAACAAATTCTGATGCCGCTTCAACTCCAAATCCAAAGTCTACGTCATCATGGTCTTTATCATCGGAAGCATTCAAAGATGTACCTTATGGGATAAGATTAGAAAAAGGGAAACCTATGATAGGATCAACACCTATTACTATAACCGCAAGTTCATTTGAAATTGGAGGACAGTCTTATAATAAAACAAAGGGACTTACCGAATTATTATACAAAAAAAAACCTGATTTAAGCATTATCACTGAAGATGATAAACAAAATTATAAGTCTATATTAAATAACACAAATGCTCACCGACGTAAATATGACCCCAGTCAACCAATCAATAGCAACAGGGGCTATAAGTATTTGCAAATTGTAAAACCTTTAATAAATTTCCCTATAGCGGTGAGTTCTAATTGCACTCCTAAAGGAAAAGGTTTATCATTACTTAAGCAATTTGGTAAAAAAGTAGATTATGTTTTTTGGAATGATCCAAATGAATTAGTTGAAACATTGAAGTTATTAATAGCTTCGAAGGATGCTGGTAATACTGGATTGGATGATGAAATATTATCAATCATAAAAGAACTGAAGAAACGTGGTGACATTGAATGAATAAATACTTATGCAGACTACATATTTTTTTATTTCGACTCTAACCTTGGTTTCATTTGCAAGATGAATATCGATAAATTTGGTCATCACGTACATAAAAGATTGCGCATGTTGGATCCACTTGAATTTAATCCTCTGATTACCAATGACCAGGTTCTACTTCAAAATGCGTCCGGAGATTACGATTTAAAACATAAAAGATTAAAAGGATTGATGTTACCTGTTGCTGCAGATGAAGCCGTAAACAAAGAATATGTTGACGAAAACAGTAAACTATATTGTAAAAATCAAGATTTTCTCGCAGAGCTTAAAAGTATAAAGACTCATATACAACTGTTGCAGAAACAATTAAATGATAAGTGCTCGAAGGTTGAAGTGGGTAATATTGTTAAAGATCAAATAATAGCTCTGAGAGATATCATAAAGCCATGAGTAAGCAATGTGTTGTTAATGAAATACATAAAGCAGCTAGAAAGAATTTTCCACGTCGTTCAGTTATCCTAAGAGGGATTGATGATTTATGGCAAGCTGATTTGATTGATATAAAAAACTACTACAAAGTTAACAAAGGTTTTAGGTTTATTTTGGTGGTTATTGATGCTTTTTCTAAATACGCTTGGGTAGCTCCATTAAAAAATAAAACAAAAAGCGAAGTGTCCCGGGCTTTTGAAAAAGTTTTAGAAGAGGGTCGAACACCAACTAACTTGCAAACTGATATGGGTACAGAGTTTTATAACGACGTCTTTCAGAATATTATGAAAAGATGGAAAATAAACCATTATTCGACATACTCAACAAAAAAAGCATCGATTGTAGAAAGATTGATAAGAACTTTAAAAGGAAAATTGTTCAAACATTTTAGCATGGTCGGTAACTACAAGTGGGTAGGGAAGCCTTTACACGATGTAGTTGACAGCTATAATCAATCAGTTCACCGCACCACAAAATATAAGCCATCTGAAATAAATGTGTTAAATGAATCCATCGTTGCAAGCAACATAAAAAAATGTCAAAAATGCGCAACTACACGGAAAAATAAATTTCGCGTAGGCGACTTTGTCCGAATCAGCAAATACAAAGGAGAGTTTCTAAAAGGTTATACTCCAAATTGGTCTACAGAATTGTTCACGGTTTTAAAGGTTATAAAATCAGTACCTACTACCTATTACGTACAAGACCAACATCGTACTCCAATAAAAGGATGCTTTTATGAATACGAACTCCAAAAAACGAACTGTCCTAATATTTATTTGGTTGAAAAAGTAATTAAAAAGTGTGGAAATAAGTTTTTTGTGAAATGGCTTGGCCTTAGTGAAAAGGAAAACAGCTGGATTGACAGAAATGCTATCATAGACAAATAAAGTATATTAAATGAATTTTTTTCAATTTATTTTTCATTACCTTCTTAGTTATGAAAGGGAGAGGTCTCATCAATACTTTAATAAATAATTTACCCATAGAGTTACACTTGCCTGGTTACAACTATTGTGGTCCGGGTACTCGTTTAGAAGAACGTTTGAAACGCGGTGATAAAGGCATCAACCCATTAGACAACGCGTGTATGCAACACGATATAGCATATTCTAAGTATTCAAGTTTAGAAGATCGTCATAAGGCTGATTTACAGTTAAGAAATATGGCAAAACAACGATTAAAATCAAAAAATGCTAGCAGAGGTGAAAAAATAGCATCTTGGTTGGTAAATAAAGTCATGAAAGCCAAACTCAGAACAGGTGCTGGAATTAAATCATTCAAATCATCGGTATCTAAATTGAGAACATTTCTAAAAAAAATTAAACCAAAAAATAATAATGAAGCTATACAGTTAGCATATTTAGCAGCAAAAAAAATATTTCATAGAAATAACAACATAAAACTACCTAGAATTATTCCCATTCCTAAAACAGGAGGAATACTTCCACTCATCCCTATCTTTGCTGGACTATCTGCATTGGGTTCTTTAGCAGGAGGAGTTAGTGGAATAGCTAAAGCAGTAAATGATTATAAATCTGCTCAAAAAAATCTTGCTGAATCTGCACGACATAATAAAATGATGGAATCAATCGCCTTAGGTAAAGGTTTATACATCAAACCATACAAAAAGGGGAACGGATTATGCCTACGCTCTTCAAAAAACTAGTAAAAAGGTTGCCCAGGCGCGCACTCAGTAATATTGATTTATTAAATCACACTCGCGACATCCCGTATTTTCGAGGTGTTTATATGAGAAATACTTTGCCAAACAAACCGAATGATATCGAGTGCGCCATTTTGAATTTAGACAGTTCAGAAAATCCTGGAACTCACTGGGTAGCCTATACCAAAATAGACAACTATAGCGAGTACTTCGACAGTTATGGTTTAAAACCGCCTGTGGAATTAATAAAGTATTTAACAAAGAAAGTTGACATATATTATAATTACGCAAATTATCAACAAAGTAATCCATACAACTGTGGACACTTATGCATAAAGTTCCTTAAAAAATTCTGGAAAAAACGTTTAAATTAAGACTTGGTACATAAAACTCTTCATTATCACGATGTCATTCACGCTATCAATTACTGGCTGCAAATCTGCTTTATCAACATACTACTCGCCAGCCCTGCAACTAGACGGTGAATATGAGTGCGGGCTCGTCTTTTTTTCTACTTTTAACTCTATACCTAACATAGATAATAACAATAACAGATTTTATTATGGAGACAATGAAAGTATTGAAATTCCTGAAGGATCCTATGAATTGTTAGATATTAGCGATTTTTTGACCACGAATTTGACAGATTGTACTTTTAAACTGTTATGCAACAATAATACTTTGACCACAAAGATATTTTGTTCTAAAGACATTCATTTTGAGAAAACTGGTTCAATTGGTAGGATATTGGGGTTTGGAAACGAACTACTCAAAGCAAATATATTACACAAATCTCTCTTCCCGGTCAGCATTCTTCCTACAACTATCGTTCGGATCGAATGTGATATTGTGAGTGGATCCTACATAAACGGAACACCCAGTCATATTATTTACGAATTTGCACCTAATGTACCACCGGGCTACAGGATTATAGAAATCCCGAAGAATTTAATATATTTTCCTGTAAATCAGAACACAGTTAGTGAAATAAATATACGGATTTTGGATGCCAATAATAATTTAATAAATTTACGAGAAGAGGAGCTCCAATTATATTTACATTTGAGACGAAAATGATAGATTTTATCAATAAAAGATTTGAAACCCGAAACAAAGTTCTCAGTGCATTGCATACAGCGCAGCAGCAACCACCTCCTAAAAAGAAAAAGCTGACAAAGGAAAATAAACAATTTCTCAAATACATCAAACTCATAAAATGAATATTTTAAATATTTCAGAGTCCGTCACCCATGACAATAGTATCGAAAGTTATCAAGTCCATTCGTATAAGCCCTACATAAACAGTTTTAATAAGAGTGATGAGATTCGCATTCCTATCAATCAACAAGACTTATACGTTTTACCGTCAGCGAGTACAATATACATAGAAGGTTCAATTACGGTACATCGACCCGTTGGAGACAAAAAAGAAAGAGTAAGTAGTATTGAGCTTGTGAACAATGCTATACTCTTCCTTTTTCAAGATATTCGTTATGAACTTAATGGTGTAGAAATTGATAGAATAAAAAATGCGGGGATCACAACTACCATAAAATCTTTGCTTTCGATGAGTGAAAATGAATCGAAAATGTCTAGGTTATGGGGATGGGACACTGAAGGTATAAAAAATACGACGGGTAATTTTTCCGTTTCCATACCGTTAAATAAAGTTCTCGGCTTTGCTGAAGATTACACTAAAATAATAATGAATTGTAAGCATGAGTTGATACTTCTGCGTAGTAACACAAACCTAAATGCAATAAAATTAAGCACTAATGACGTGTTAGACGATTTAACCATTAACAAAATAGTATGGAGAGTACCACATGTAAAGGTATCGGATCGTGAGCGAATTAACTTGTTGAGATATTTAGAGAAAGATAGGGCTATCAGCTTGGCTTTCAGGAATTGGGATCTTTATGAATACCCTCTTTTACCAAGAAGTACAAAACATACATGGTCAATAAAAACTACAACCCAAATGGAAAAACCTCGTTTTGTCATAATAGCCTTGCAAACTGCGCGAAAAAGCATTGGAAAAGGGGATATGTCACAATTCGATCATTGTCATTTACGTGATGTTAAAGTGTATTTAAATTCAACCTATTTTCCATATGAAAGTCTTGACATTAAGTTCGGAGAAGATAGATTTTTATTAATATATGAGCAGTACGTTAGATTTCAACAGTCTTATTATGGACACCGCTGTGAGCCGTTGCTAAGTTTGAAGGAATTCAAAGATAAAACACCCTTATTTGTAATTGATTGTTGTCGTCAAAACGAAACGTTGAAAACTGGTCCGGTTGATGTTCGTGTAGAAATAGAGAGTGACTTGGAGATACCCGATCATACCTCGGCCTACTGTCTCATATTAAACGATTGTATAATTGAGTATAAGCCTCTTTCCAATATTGTAAAAAAACTGACATGAGTACTTATTACATTTTTGTAGACTTGCAAGGCTTTCGTGACTATCAAAATGCATTTATTGTTAAGGAGCTAGCGTACGCTACAAAAGAATCGACTCAGGTCTATTTAGTTAAGCCGCCTTACCCGTTTTCAAAGTTAACATATAAAGAAAAGAAGCAAGTGAAATGGTTGGAAAACAATAGAGGACTCTATTGGCGAGAAGGTTTTATAGATTACAGCGAATTTAAAAGATTAGTGAAACCTCTTTTTGAAAATATGAATGTTATTGTTAAGGGTCATGAAAAATGTAAATGGTTAAAGGAATTGTCCCCAAACTGTAACGTCATAGATATTGGAGAAAAAGGAAGTCCTAATCTTAATTCATTGTATGATAAATATGATAGAAATAGAAATTTAAACTGTTTTGACCATAAAAAATATTGTGCTTTAAAAACTGTGCTTTGTATAAAAAAATGGTATTATGATAATAATATGATGTATTTTACTTTAGAGTGAGAGAAATAAAAACATCTATGTATTTTAGATTAGACATATCTTTTATTTTTTATAATTACCTAATGGGGCCTCTAAACGGGCCATGTTTTGCTGCAATAATATTTCGTTAACAACATCTAGCAAAGAATCATACTACTTTCCTACACCATTAATTAAAAAAGTACCGAAATAAAAGTAAACATCGAACAGGTTTTAATAAATTTAATAAATAAAATTGGTATCAACAGAAGTAGATAATTATAATCCTATCACTTTTTAAAGTATTTTATAAAACCAAAATTACTTACATACTATCACACATGGTTTTCGATATTTTTTTCACTAAATTTTCCGTTAAGTCTATTATTTCATCGACGTGGTCCACCACTACGTACTGAGCTTTAAGAACTACACTTTCACTATCACTTGTGACTCGGTTCAAATCAATCACCTCTATTTTCACTAGGCGGTGACCTTGTCGCGGGGCTTTGTTCATAACAAACGAAGTCATCGAGTCATCCGCCAGACGTTTTCTCGGAGTTTTCTTCTTCTTAGGGATTACTGGCCGCGGGCTCGGAGGTCGAACTTCTTCCACATCACTATCAAACCAATTTTGCGCGTAGCAGTAGGGGTCCGTCGCGAGGGGAGGTTCAGTCAAGATCTGTGAAAATAAAATAAATCAATTAAGCAATGCCTAAAAGTCGATCAGGTTAAATCAATATTACGATCAAATGACTGGATAACTTACCGATAGAGACATATTGGTTGTTTTTATTTCAGCTTGTGTTATACGGTCGGTAAGTACTTAATTATGGAGCGAAAAGGTATGATTCCTTGCTTGGTGTTGTTAACGAAATAAAACAGCTTCAATAAAACGTGCCATGCGTTACCCACGTCCTCACTCCCTGCCCGCACCGCCCGTGCCCTGCGTAAGCACTATTTTATCAAGCGTTCTCTTTCGCACTTGCAAACATGGTTACACATTCCTTGCAGTTTTTGTAGGTCAAACAATATACAATACCTCGTCGGTCTAGCGGTAATACACTTGTATAGAAACTCAGTACTGTAGGTTCGATTCCCGCAGAGCAACTGAATTCTGATTTATGCTTCGCAGAGCAAGTAGTAAGCTTACTCCATCTATGTAATATATCAGTATTTCGCAGATGTTTCGGTGGTATTAGATGATCTTCCATATTCTGGTTCTCCAGGGTTCTTAGGGACTAGATCAAGTAATTTATGTAGGTGTGGATAGGTACAATCAATGATACCAAGCTGTAATATTTTTTATTTATGCTTGCTCAATAATACTCGTAAATTAAAATTACTTGTATACTCGTAGAGTCATTGACTGTACCCATTATTTACCAAAATTAAACAATTAATATATTATTAAAGTACCATTTATTTACAAAATAATATATTCACATACATTTAAGAGTTACAAGGATTAAGAACTTAAGTAAGAATGTAATAAATTTTAACTTTTAACCACAGGATGCTTATGGTACCTACTTACATATTTATTCACTAATATTTAATAAACACACAAACATTTAATTATGTTATTCACATCCTACCTCGGCTCGGTATCATTTTCAGTCCAATTATAGGCAGGTAAGTACTTATCATAACTTTAATATCGAAGAGTTGCCCCAAGCTTTTGTAGATATTTGATCCCTTTGAACTAACCTCTTATCATCGTTTCGAGATAAAGCAATTTTATTAACACTCTGTGTAAATATCTCGTGTTTAATTGATTTAAACAAAATATTTTTTCTTCGTACTATGTTTCCGGTAAATAAAGTTTTTTCGTAATCATTCAAGTCTAAGTTTCGAAGAACACAAGATTTAACTCCTTTTGCCTTTTTAATAGTCCGTTTTGGGGTCTTTATGCAATACAGTTTTGACCGCAACCCAACAAATTCTTCTATAACTTCTCCTCCCATTTCGTCTTTGAAAAGTCCTGGAATCTTTTTATTTTCGAGTGGAATTCTAAAATGGTTTTGAGGATCATAGTTACTGGTGTCAAAATGATTTAAAAGGTTTTCTTTCAAAGTGTTATAAAAATCAGGAGTTTGGAGATGGTAAATAAAACTATCCGTGTCAGTATAGCAGAGTTCAACGCAATCACCATAGAGAGGTTTTATTACAGAGTAGTGGAAGCCATACATATGACTTTTCGATAATTCCAATACTGTAAATCCAATATAAATTGGTTTATCCAAAGCAATTTTTTCGGGTTTCATTTGTATAGCGACCAAATTTTCTGTGAAAACAGAAGCGCTGTGAAAATTTGGTAAAGAAATCAGTTTTTCGGCACATGTTGATTTTTTAGTTTTATTATTTTCATCGCTCCACTGATTTACTAAGTGTACATTAATTCTGCGTTCGCTGTTTTCCAGTGTTTTTCCAAATATACTATTGTTTAGCAGCTTGAAAAAGTCCTGTTCAAATGCGGATTGCGCCTCTTGACGTAACTTTGTATTAAGATCAATGTATTGCTTTAAATAGGAGCTTTGTTTGAAAACAATGACTCGGTGAATTTTTTTCAAGAGTAGTCCATGTTTCAAACAATTTTTCAAGTGCACATAATGGATAACGTACTTGTATTTGTGATGCAAATTAGGTACGAGTTTACAGTTTTTTCCGCCCGGGGGAATACATTTCTCAGGGCAGAAAGGGAAATCATTATGTTCAGCATGTAAATCATGAGGATAAAATAAATCCACCTCAAGTATATAGCCATAGGAGGCATTATCTGATATAGACTCGATGTCCAGATCATTTATTTCATGCTCTTCTAAAAATCTGAAATCCGAAAGGGGTAAAACCTGTGACATACTAAAACCGTATAGGTTGTTAGCATCCACATACATAATGAATGAGTCTGGTTGGGAGGGATCATAGCCAGCCATGTATTTATGATTGGCTTTAGCGTAGCGTTTTGCACACATACACACCCCGCCTCTAATGCCATCTTGGATCATTCGTATTAATGCTAAATCGCTAAGTAGCTCCAACTGAACCCCAGTTTTCAAAAGCATGGCATCAAATGATAAGCTAGGAGCGGTTAGGTAAAATGCTGGGTCGAGATGATAAAACCGTTTACAGGTTTTTCGAAAGTTTTCGAAGATGTCGGCTAATAAAAGAACATCAGTTTTTAAATAAAGATCTGTGTATTCACCCAAGTTTTTGATGGAAAATGTTTTCCAAACTGCTTTTGCGTGTTCAAAATCTTCGTCAGAAATTCCTTCATTAGTTACCGAATTAAAAAAAGACTCTTTTGAAGGCAAAGAGCATTGGTCATAGCACTTCCATTCGGACATATGATCATAAGGATATACCCCCTTACGGGTAAGTAAATTGAATTCATATTCATTTGGAAAATAGGATCTTAGCAAGGAAAATTCATTGATTTTCATGGATTTTGCGAGTTTATTTAAACTGGTCCCAAGGAACTTAAAAGAATCTATGAAACGAAGTTGAATACTTTCTTGTCTTGAGATTGGAATAAATTTTGTGAAAGAAATATAGTTTTCTTTGGTTTTTGGGAGAATTTTTATGAGGCCTGGAGCCTCACCTAATTGTTTTATAAACAAATGACAATCGTATCCCGACAGATTGTGAAATACAACTGGAACGAAGTTCGGCAGTTTAAACTGCAAGTTGCAATATCTATGAGCCGCTCCACGGTATCTACCAGTGATATGACAGTGGTCTCGGACTTTATCTAGCCACAACAATTGCTGACAGATATGACAATGGGTGGCCTGTTTAAAGTCATTCATATCATTTGTATTAAATATGATTGGTACAGTATCACTTAAGATTTTATGTATTTTTCGTACATCCTGATACAACCAACTTACAAACTTAGCCACGCAATCAGCACCGCGATATGTAACAAAACGATTGTATTGAGAATCATCTGTACAAACGATATAGTAGGCGAAGGCTACAGGTACGTGTCGTTGTTTTGTGTTTGTACTAGAAAAGTTGGGATCACCTTCACAACCCTGATAACACTCGAGCATTGTTTCGAAGTCAGCGTAAATGACAAACGGCATGTTTTGTTTCCTAATTCCTTGCATAGTTTTTAAACTGTATAAATGATCCCTTTTTAGGCAACTCTGTTGCGATTTGGCCACACAAGTGTCTCTTAACCTCTTCATCTGATTTAAAAAAAAGCAGACACCTGTCGCATAGATGTAATTGGTGGTGGTGCTTAGTAATCTGACTCCTTACAAGCCTCGGGAGACTTTTAATTAAGCAATAGTGCGATGATGACTCATTCTCTAAGAATAAAAGATGAATCGTTTTTTTAGCTTCACGAGATTCAGATTTATAGAGGGGACCAGTTATGGTTCTTCCGTTTTTCAAACCATAAACAATTATAGCAATACTCGGATTGTTTTTCTCAAATGTTGAAATGTCAGAAAAGCCAATTGGGTATGTTAAGCCCTTGGTGTTCAAAACATCGTGGAAGTCAGGATAAGATGTAACACGATCAGGATGAGTTTTAGAAGGGAAAAGTGCAGCTGTTATACACCAAAGAAAACAATACTGGTCATTGTTTTTTATGTTTAGACATGCTTTTTTATTTTTAATAAATTTAGGCAAGTCTATGAAGTTTGAGCCGCGAAGAGGTTGGTATTTATTGATGTTTACCTCAACGTGAGAGTTGTCCAAAAAGGTCCAACCACTGTCACGCTCTTGAAATGACTCAATTTTTTTTTTTATACTGTTTACAATTCGAGTGTAAATTGAGTTAAAATCGTAATTCATGTGCAAGATAACATTTTTTGTGCCAAAACACTTCACTTCCTTGCTATCATTTTTAAACATGAGGAATGTAGCAAAATGTTCAAAATTGACTTTTATGCAAATGTGTTTCTCGAGTGCCTCATCTATGAGGTGCTTAATCTTGTCTCGTTTATTTTCAAAAAAGCTCTCTAAAGAGCATTTCTCGGCATCGCTTGTACTTGAAACTTTATAACTGATGATGCGACTGCGGAATGCAGAAGCTATAGTCTCTACACCTTCATTAAGATTCTGAGTAGTAACTTTATTTTTATGTGCATTGCTACGTAAGTGACCTACCCAACTTGGTTTGCTAATAAAGGTACTGCAGACTATACAATAAGGCATTTTGATATGACCTTGAACTGAAAATGACACTGTAGCTAGTTAACGTTTTCAAGAAAAAGTTTTCAAATCCATCACTAGAGTACTTAATTATTTCTATGCCGTCACACATAGACCACCAACAGGCTTAAAAACTCGTTCTCGGAGACGGTGCTTAAGATACACTACATACTGTTTCGGTGACCAAATCGATATTTTATGAAATACTCGGTTTTCATTAAAAGCAACATTGTATTTTAACGGTTTGAAATTGGTAACTGATTTCAGTGGATTTTATCTAATAGGGTCTTAGTAAATATAAAAACTTAATATACTAGTAATGTAGGTATTACATGAAACACAGGAAAGAAAGTATAAGTTCAAATTGCTTGGTGTTTAATAGGTATGTACTTTAAAAATAGCAACATAATAACCAAAATTATCACTTATTCGCATAGAAAGAAGGTTCTGCATCCTCGAAAGCAGAATACGCTTGCTTCACGAACTTCTGCAAGCTTTCCCAACGCGGTGAGTCTTGATCAGTCAAGAGTTTGAGCACCAGCAAAGCCTTCTTCCAGCGCTCGTCCGTCTTAACACTCTTTGCATCTGCGGTATTAAATACCTTCAGCTCGATGTAGAATTCACCTTCAGAGGGACCGACGCGGCGCAGGTGCCCGTTTGCGACACGAGTAAGAAGACTCGACGTCACCGGGAACACCTCCGAAGTGGTTTTTGCCGTCTTCTCCGATTCTTGGAGTATTCCGAATATGTCAGAAATTACAGGCCTATTTTTTTTCGATCTAAAACAAAAAAGAATACATGGTAAAAATCGTTGAACGATACGATGAGATTAGAATAAATTAGATTAAAACTCTTTAATCAACAGGCTAATTCATACATTCTAATTGGCACCTACTCAATCTAAAATGTTAGTTATCTGCTGAGATTTTGTGAGCAAATTGTGTTGCAGTTCGAAATAATAATCATAATATAATTCCCCCATAAAAATAACTTCCGCACATCACCATCACTTGTCCTGGTCCCAAACTAGGATACCCTGTGCTATGGTTACCAGGCAAGGACATCACAAACATGGAAACACACACCTAGACTGAGGCCATTTGTACAAATGTACGGCGGCCTCCACTGGGAATCGAACCCATGACCTCTGTCTTGGTAGTAAGCGCCTTAACGGCTAGACCAACGAGACTGTCAAGATTCCAAGAAACGCTTTCCAAGAAGGACGGTATTTATACGCTGGTTTACAGTGAGGCAGAGCAATCATTTGCGCACCCATCTGTATCTACAATCTACATTGAATTGATGGTGTATAAAGAAGAGAGAAATTAGATTAAATAGGTACCTCGGAGTATCTTCGGTTGAGGACCCAGCGGACGACTTGCGCTTTGCAGACCCTGCTGGTGATTTTTGCTTTTTGGTCTGCTGCATTGGCACCGGCACTCCCGAAAATTCAAATTCTGAGTCAGACCTGTAAAGAAAAAAAATTAGCTCACCTATACATTAAGTACAGTCACACTAGTATCTGTACGTATTAAAATAAAAATTAATTAATTGACCACTTGGTACTTACTAACATTTTCTATAGGTGGGTTCTGGAGCTCTGGGTTCACGAACAGAGTGGTTGACTGAACTTGGCGATCTCGTATGTACAATTAAAATAGTTAGGTAAATGGGGTGAAAATATAGCTTTTATATTTATTTAACGATAAATTTAACTAAGACGCAAGTCAAGACCATGTTTCGCAATTATAGACTTTATTTCTATGGGTTAATCAAATACTCCTAAATTTTGGTATGTACTTATAACATTCTTTATATAAAAACTTCATATCATATTTCAACGCTTCCTGTGTACTTTGGACCCGTGTGAAACATATTTAGTACTTACGCTGCAAAACTCGATGTGCATGCATATTTTACCCGACTGCGGCGCAGCCGAAAAGAAGGGTAATGTATTTGGCTCGTGTGTATGTATGTATGTATGTATATATGTATGTCCGATTCTATGTGCCCTCATAACTCCCTAACCAAAGGCTAGATTTTGACGAATAAGATCTCAATCGGTTCGTCATGTTTTTTGCGAGTGTCGTAGGCTATATGAAATTAGCATAAATAAAAAAATCACTAAAAAGGACAAAAATAACAAACTGAATTAAAAATAACCAACGACCTGACTGGTAAACTACTAAACAGGTGGGACCCAAATTCGACATTGTTAATCCTTGCGAGGTATCTACGTTGGTCCCGCCTATTTAGTAGTTAATGCTTACCAGTCAGGTCGTTGATTATTTTTTAATTTAGTTTGTTATTTTTTGTTGTATAAGCAGTCGGGTTGTTGGTTATTTTTTAATTTAGTTTTTTACTTGTTGGAGAACGCTACTTCAGCAATCCCTGCCGGCTACGTATCGCTGGCTACTCAATCCAGTACACGACATCAATCATAGTGTGCATATGTAATCCTGTGATAATTTATTTTAAATTTAAATAAAGGATTCCCAAACGAGTAATTTAACATACATTTTTAGTTCTGTGCAAAGTTTTGTGTAATCCGTGAATAAGGGTAAACAGGAGACGTCAATCTGATCACATATATTTTTGCGGGAAGAAAAAGGTAATCAATTTGACAACTGACTGTAAAATATGTCCTGAAATCCTTGTATTTCCTAGATCAGCTAATCACCCATGACAATTTTGTGTCACTTGACAAGGATCACGCAAAAAATATACGGTAAATCTTTCTTTCATGCTGTATCTTTCTTACAATGGGAGACGTCAATCTGATCGCAAAATACAATTTAGACGAAAAAGGTAATATTTTGTGTCACTGTACGTATGAAAGACCAACACGAGAAGTCAATCTGATCACAAAGTAATTTGTGGTGCTGAATCTTTCTAACAGTGGGAGACGTCAATCTGACCACAAAATACACAATTAACATGAAAATATAATATTTTGTGTCACTGTACGCATGAAGGACCAACACGAGAAGTCAATCTGATCACAAAGTAATTTGTGGTGTTGAATCTTTCTAACAGTGGGAGACGTCAATCTGGCCACAAAATATAATTAACATGAAAATATAATATTTTGTGTCACTGTACGCATGAAGGACCAACACGAGAAGTCAATCTGATCACAAAGTAATTTGTGGTGTTGAATCTTTCTAACAGTGGGAGACGTCAATCTGACCACAAAATACAATTAACATGAAAATATATTATTTTGGGTCACTGTACGCATAAAGGACCAACACGAGAAATCAATCTGATCCTAAATAATTTGTGATATTGTATCTTTATAACAGTGGGAGACTTTAATCTGACCACAAAATACAATTGAGATGAAACATAATATTTTGTGTCACTGTACGCATGAAGGATCAACACGAGAAGTCAATCTGATCACAAAATAATTTGTGGTGTTGAATCTTTCTGAGTAAATATACTTTTGTGTCATTGTCTGAAGAACCAGCATGAGAGATCAATCTCTTACCGAAATTAATAATTAACAAAATCGTTTTGAACCTTGTTAATGTGAGGGACGTCAATCGGACCACAAATTTGAACTGGGTTGGAAAAGCAATATTTTGTCCGCCTGTTATGAAAGCAAACACCAATGGTGTTGGAGTGTTCATTCAGCGGGAGACGCCAATCTGGTTACAAAATATGACTGGGTATAAACAAGTATAATTTGGAATAATTCGTGTCATTGTCATAATGAGATCTGATCAATACCGCGAAAATATGTGCTGTGGAACCCTTCATGTTGCGGGAGTGCACACAATATAGCTGTGGTAAATACGTTTTGGTTTTGTTTGGGAATCCTCTATAAGTAATTAAAGTGGTGATAGTGAGTTGTTTGGTGACTATGCGGTTTTTGCATAGAGTATATTATGGTGAGTTGCATCAATTTTACTGTAGAAAAACACTTCCATATTCTTATTCATTCCTTATTTAACTTGGATAAAGTTTGGGCGAACGACAAGCCGCGAGTTAGTTGCATTTGGAAATACTTAAACGCCTGAAACCGTTAATGGTTTTACTACAATATTATACCAAGTCAGTAGTATAATATTGGGCATGCTATTCAACCTGCAATGAGGCTGAGCGAACGACAAGCCGCGCCGGGCACGGCGCGGCGTGAGCTCAGACGAATGGAAGGTGGAATAGAATGCCCAATATTATACTACTCGCAATTTCATAAATCAATGCGTACGCCAATGTTTAGCATATGTTTTACCGGAAGCTGTGACACCGGTAGAGCGCGTAAAGCGCGAATTATTTTAAATAATAAAATTATGTTAAATTATGAAGGCAATTGGTCTCTGCCAATCCTTCTGGGATACCGGCGTGAGTTTATACACAAATTCTCCCTTCACCTTCCTTTGTTAAAATACTTTGTCACGAAACGTCTACACGCGTGGTCAAAGGCGATTCGACACGATATTTAGAGCCCGAGACAATCAGAAACTGTCTAACGAACCATATCCATGCAGGATATAAAATAAAAACACACCAGTCAAAGAACGCTCTTGTATACTCAGAACTAGTGGGTCTGTCGACTGACGTTAGCTACGAGTAAGTAAACAGGGAAGGCACTTTGCGTGAATTTAAAAATAATATTGGAAACGTTTTACCGGGCGCCAGTGCCACTTTTAGAATGACAGACAGAAGTTTCGCCCTAGTTTGCCCTCGATAGTTAATAAATAGTTTTTGGTGATGGAGCATGTTTTAAACCTATAAAAGAAGTATAGCGTACGTGAACGGGCCGGTAAAGGACGTCCCAGTTTTTGTTAATTCTCGTGAGTATCACCCTGGGTCCTGACAGAATACCAGCGTTACGGGAAAACCCGTAACACATGCTGAGTCTGGTACCCATTTGTTGCCACGACATACAGTATCACATCCGGCTAACTAAATATGTAAACCTAGTTTTAAATATCTATGTATTTCTTTGGTTGACTCTGTGTTAAAATTCTTTTGTGTTTTTGTGTGCAACAAATAAACTGTTTCTATTCTATTCTATTCAGGTGGTCATACTTCGTCCAAATTTGCAGAGGGTACGATACCCGAATAATTTGTTCTGTTATTATATAACACTATAATCTTAAAAAAGGTAAGAGCATTATGTCTGAAATACAGGTCTTATGTTTATGTTGTTGTTGCTGCCTCTAAAAAGCTCTTTCGTTGTTAGATGAGTATGACATTTATTTATTTGTAGTAAAATACGGCATCCAGCAGGAATAAAATCCACGCACCTTTTGTTGGAATCAAATGTGTAACGGCTAATTAGGTACTGTTTAAATTAAAAGCACGGAATCAATAAAAAGTAACCAAAAAGCAACCTCGCGATTTTTGGCTTAAATAAGGTTACACTAACTTTACATTTTAATTATACTCACGGTCAACAAGCTCTTTTTCATCGAAGCAACCTTCTGTAGTAATCATCTTGCGTTGTCCAAGCTATCGTACTCCGAGCAAAACTGTTTAAAATACTCGTTATGAAACGACTATACTTAATAGTGAGTTAGCTAAGCGCGGACGTAAACTGTTCGTCTTCCTTTCAAACTGGATGTTTAGGACCGTGGGTCACCGGGTGACACCGTCATCTTGACAAGACTAAAGTGGTTACAAAAAGTGATGAACTAATATAACTGGGGGCCTAGTAAAGTGAGTTTACTTTTCAAGTTAATCGGCGAGAACCTGTTGCTGTGAAATAGCTTAAAAGCGCGATTTGTAAATAGGTGAACAACGTAATAATGGTTGATAGATAAAAATAAGAGCGGTTTACCGCGGGAGACCCAGGTTCGATTCCCAGTGCGGTCTTTGTTTTCTAAGTTATGTACATTTGCGAAGTTATAGTAGCAATACCACTCGCTAACGGTGAAGGAAAACATCGTGAGGAAACCTGAGTGTCTGAGCTATTTACATACCTCAGCGCTTGAAATCGCCAATCCGCGGTGGGCACGCGTGGTGATTTGAGCCCATACTCTCTCTCTGAGAGAAGGCCTGTGCCCTACAGTGGGACGTATATAGGCTGCTTATGAAATAAAAATAAAACTAGATGTAATAATTAAATGTAATTTTTCTTCATTCTTCTGATATTCATCATCATCATCATCAGCCATTTGACGCCCATGGTAGGACATAGGCCTCGTTTGTGGTTTTCTAACCATGAAAGGGTTTGCCATAATTGCCACGCTTGGCAGGCGGGTTGTCGATCGCAGTATGCGGTTGGAATCTCAGGAAAACGCTGTTGCCCGTCTCCTGGTAATTGATTTCCTTAGTCGCCTCCTACAACATCCACGGAAGGAAATGGAGTGAAGCTGTTTTTAATCCGGCGCCAAACGGAAACGGACTTCTGATATTATTGTCTGTTTATTAGCTTCCTAACAAAATAGTAGGTTTATGTTATTCGATCAAAAGAGTCACATGGGAATGTGATTCCTATTTGAATTTGAATTTAAAATAATAGAAATTGACTACTCTTCTAGAATTAAGAGAAAAATATTTAGGTATCAGGGTTTCGGGGTTTACTGATCTTTACAAAATAGTCAGCAACCGTATTGAAATAAAGGCCTTCGCATCTTTCAGTGATTATTTGGTGCTCGAAATTAGACAAAGTGTGACAAGGGGTGGGAGGGGCCCTAAGTTTTGTGACGTCACATTTCAAAAATGTAATTAATATAATTAAAATTTATTACGTTGTTAATTTTTTCAAATATTTGATATGATGTTGATAAGATTGAAAATTAATTTAAATGGAAATAAAACGAATTTCGGAACTGCTGTTTTAATTTAATAATTTCTAGACGCAAAATTGCAAATGTTACAATGTTAAAAACAGTTACGATAGTGTGACGTACGGATAGATGGACGGAGATTTATGGATGATCCCTAACATTAAAGCATACAATCAGCGGCTGTATTAAAAGAAATTGTAACACTGTAACACTATTGTAATATTTTTTCTATGGAACACCGCAGAAACTGCTTTAACAAAATTAAAAAGTTTTTTGTCTCTCATGTAAAGTAAAGAAAAATTAAGTGTACGGTGTGGTTTGCTAAGGGCGCTTATACACGGGCGGCACGTTGCAAACGACAGTGCCAACTGCAGCCGTCGACGCATCGACGGTAGTCGCCGACATATCAGCCTCGAATATCCGCGTCGGCGCGTCGACGGTAGTCGCCGACATATTAGTCTCGAATATCCGCGTCGGCGCGTCGACGGTAGTCACCGACATATTAGTCTCGAATATCCGCGTCGGCGCGTCGACGGTAGTCGCCGACATATTAGTCTCGAATATCCGCGTCGGCGCGTCGACGGTAGTCGCCGACATATTAGTCTCAAATATCCGCGTCGGCGCGTCGACGGTAGTCACCGACATATTAGTCTCGAATATCCGCGTCGGCGCGTCGACGGTAGTCGCCGACATATTAGTCTCGAATATCCGCGTCGGCGCGTCGACGGCTGCAGTTGGCATTGTCTTTCGCAACGTACCGCCCGTGTATAAGCGCCCTAAGCGACAAAATGACCTAGAAATCTATGCTGCCGTCCATTAACTAACCTACATTAACTAAAAAGCGCAGTACTATTGATTTGTGGTACGAAAACGACCGGTAATTGATTGATTAGGTAATTGCTACTTTTTATTGTACAATAGTTTGTTTGGTAGTAGTTTACTTATCTCTATAAGTTATAGGTAAAAATATCAAAGTTATAATCAAAGAGTAATTAGCAAAAAAATATTTAAATTACGCCTATAAGTTATGTTATAAATCATTCGGGCCTTCATTTGTAGTGTTAAAATCTCATGAATAGAGGTCAAACCCTCTCACAAAGTTTGACATGTGCCGCACAAAAACTCCCATTAAACCTCAATAATTAGTGTGCCCCAAAAAGCTCGTCCCGCCACACAAAAAGACCGAGACCGGAACCTTATACCCGTCACCAGATAGGATTCTCCTGGATGCAAACAATCCGTTGAAAACAATTGTTAAACCCATTTTTTCAACGGACTTTAAAAAGGAGGAAGTTCTGAATTCATCGGAATCTTTTTGTTTTTGTATGTATGATCCTCGATAATTTTGCTTAGTCTTTTTTGTATCCCACTGCTGGGCAAAGGCCTCCTTTCCTACTTTCCATCACTCCCTGACCCCAACCACCACGCACCATCTCGGTAAGAATGCATTTACGTCATCTCGCCATCTTTGCCTAGTCTGCTGCGACGTCGGTGTCCATTTTGCGGAACCATACACTACATGGTGTTATTTATATTATTTATAACACACACAACATAAACTCATGCCAATATCCCGGAGGGGTAGGCAGAGACCAGGGTTTGCCACTTGCCACGATCCTGACAAACCGTATTTATGAAAACACCGTCCTCTAAAACACTCCTAGACTGCCGTTGAAAGGGTAAAGACCATTTTAAGCTGCACTTGAAATCTGTTTCAAGTCTTTTTTTATTTTTTTTGTTCGATTTATGCTGATTTCATATAGCCTATGAAACTCGCGCAGATATGACGAATTGATTGAGATCTTATTTTTCGAAATCTGACCATTGGTTAAGAGGTTGTGAGGAGTTTCCTACATTACTACATAATGCCTGGTAAACTAGGGTTACCTGTATCTTACGAGTCAGACCTTCCCTTATAGTGCAATTACCACTGTTTTACCCGACTGCGGGTAATCTATTTGGCTCGTATGTATGCATGTATGTAAGTATGTCCGATTCTATGTTCCCCCTTAACTCCTTAACCAGTAATCAGATTTTGACAAATAAGATCTCAATCGATTCGTCGTATTTGCGCGAGTTTCATAGGCTACATAAAATCAGCATACATTCAAGAAAAATATAAAAAAAATCACTTAAAAGATAAAAATAAAAAATGACCAACGACCCGACTGATAAGCATTAACTACTAAGCAGACGGGACCCAAATTCAATGTCAGGTACCTGGGTTGCTTAGTAGTTATATGCTCAGCAGTCGGGTTGTTGGTTATTTTTTATTTCGTTTTTTTTTCTAACTGTGCACATTCACGAGTAGGATACAATATGGCTTCATAAAAAAAATAGTTCTTTGTGACACTGAAGAAACGGGCTTCAGGATTTGCGTTATATAAATAACATACAACGGCTGCTTTGTTTATAGACAGATAGAGATCACTTAATTGTACTTAAAAAAGGAAATAGCACAGACATTTCTTAACCTAAGAGTACAGACGGCGGCCTTATCACTAAAAGTGATCTCTTCCAGAAGACATTTGAATGGACTGCTTATACTTATGCTAGGGAGAATTGGAACGAAGTGTAGTTGTGTGAGATGAGATGTGGGCGGGCAACACAAAGCCTTGACAATACCTGAAATGACGCGTCTACTGGGACACCCGCGCTGCTTTCTGGCATAATGACGGAGATGTGAGTGACTGGCAGACTGTTTTGTACGTGGAAATGCTAAGTAGTTTCGTTGTGGGTAATACTATTTATTTCAGGAAACTAGGCCCATTAAATAAATACAACATGATAATAAGATAAGATAAGAAAAACACAAAATGAAATGTTTCCAAAAATGCAGTACAATTGGCGGCCTTATTGTTGATAGAAGTTTCTTCCAGGCAACCAACGATAGAGAGTTGTTGAAGGAAAAGTGAGACGGGTAGTAGGTGCAAATATGAATATTCATTTACATACTTATACTTGGCACCCCTGCCTACCCCTCTGGGATACAGGCGTGAGTTTATGTTATGTTACTTATACTTAATAATAATATACTTACATAAACCTTTACATACTATAGGTATAACAATTATAAACATACATAAAGTAATATAAGTTACAATGAAGTTCTACCAGAGGACAAAAGAAAAGACATACCGACATTCATAATAAATTCATCTTACAGCCTAGTTTGGTTTAGGAGTTTCATTGACTGTCTCGCCTCCCTATAGCGACAAAATACATATATACATAAACTCACGCCTGTATCCCAGAGGGGAAGGCAGAGACCAGGGACTGCCACTTGCGACGACCTGACAGATCACTTTCGCTTCCTCAACATTCTTTCGTCGTTGCATGCATGCACGCCGGTTTCGTGTACTTTTTATCTTGCCCTTTGCTAATCATCAAACATCCCCTATTTGATCGAAATATAAATAAAAAATACATTGCACATTACATAAACTCACGCCTGAATCCCGGAGGGGTAGGCAGACACCAGAGTTTGCCAATTGCCACGATCCTGACTTATCTCTTTTACTTCATCAACATTCATTAGTCGTATTAATGTAAAAATAATATCCTAACTGGATGTGTTGCCGACCGACCAACCAACCTTTTTTATGTTTTTACTTCTTTTATACTTTTTCTATATTATTAGGTCTAATATTTTTAAAAATTGAAAAAGGACTATGTCAAGGACAAAGACGAATAAAACAGATTCCTAAAAGTTACTCTCGCGTTTTCTTAAATATTTACGTGCATGCGTTTCAGGATGAAAGAAAACTTTTACAAAGCACGTATGTTTAGCACACTTGACCGCTTTAATTGTGTTAGAACTAAATAACCAGATCCCCTTATAGACATGGGCCATCTAACACACTAACCTAAATCAAACGGTAGTTTTACTACACTCTCGGCCGATCAAAACGGCTCGTACAGGCCAAATGGGGCGCGAGTGTGCGATTGCCCGGAACGCTATTGGAACTTGGTCCTCGCCTTTGGACCTTTACGGCGTAGTCCTTATTGGGAAGAAGAACACGAAAAACATTTTTTTAACACCACAAAGACACACACACAACAAGTGATTAAAAACATACAAAACAATTGAACAAGAAAAATAATCCCAATACAATAAGGAAAATAATCCCAAAACAAAAAAAAAATACATTAGAAGATAGACTCTCCTTTTCTCGTATCTCAGATAAACTTTAATATTAGATATCGCAGTCGCAAACCTCTACACTTCCCTTTAGAAACTTAATACTTCTTTTTACAACCCCAGTGTTACGATGCGTCTTACTTACAACGTTCTGGTGGCAGATAACAAAGTTGTGGGCATACACATTTTTCAGAAGTAATGTGGAGCTAGGTTTTTTTTTAGATAATTTATGTAAATTTGATCAACTTCTCTAATTTATTTATATCAATTAATTTCAGTACAATGAAAATAAAAAAATATTCTTTGTTGTAAAAAAGTTTTAACGGCTCCCATACTAGGATTCCCTAAATGAGTGTAAATCAAATTTGCTTATAAGTAACATCATTTATCTACTAACTTCTACTAACATCTACATCTATATCTACTAACATCACAACTGCTTTTATCTCAAGACTACATGAATACACCACAAGCGTGTTATCATTCAAATAACTTGTCAGATCTGCGTAGAATCACACAAGATGTACATTTTTACGTCATCGTATCTCAAATGTAAGCGTCATATCATATCTGCTCGAAAAAACAACGATTGGATAAAAAGGTTCCCGAATGAACAACTCCAATATACCTACTTGCAACTACCTCGATCTTCGTAACTAACACTTTTGACGAGGTCGTCGGGAGGCAAATTTATTCATCATCATCATCAACCCATTATGTCCCCACCGAGGGGCACGGGTCTCTTCCCTGAGGAAGGTATAGGCCATACTCCACCACGGAGGCCAAGTCCGGATTGGTGGAGGCTTGTAGACTAGTGGCTCGTCTACTGTCAGAAGTTGTCAAGCCGCCCTAAGGCCTCTGACTTGGCTTAACGACTGCCATCTATCGACGGCAGCCGGCACCAACAGCTTAACGTGCCTTGCGAAGCACGGAACCACTCGGAAAAATGCCACTAACGTTAGGCATAGACGGCGACCCATCCATGCACTGAACGCGCCCTGTGTTGCTTAACCTTCGTGATCGTTTAAGATCACTCAGGCAGTCGGGGCTACGAGCGATTCAGTCGGGGCTACGAGCGATTCGAATTTATTCACTATACCAAAAATTTCAGCGCGTGCCAATTAGAACAACAAGCTAGTATAACGACCTGCATGCCATAAATACCAGACCTATCTATGGCGTGTCGTAAATTCTCCTTCAACATCTTTTTAGGGCATTTTTATCCAATTGCTGAAGCTCGATGTAACTTTCTAAAATCCGGTGGTTCTTTATTACATTACCAGGAGATGGGCAGCAGCGTTTTCCTGAGATTCCAACCGCATACTGCGATCGCCAACCCGCCTGCCAAGCGTGGCGATTATGGCAAAACCCCTCAAAACCATGAGGGAGGCCTATGTCCTGCAGTGGGCGTCAAATGGCTGATGATGATGATGATTTATTACATTTGATTTGGAGGTGAATAAACTGATACAAGAACAGTTAAATATGAAAACAAACAAACACAAATAAAATGTAGAGTGAGACTGACATGCACGTTTAATTTAAATAAATTAAATGGAACGGGGAGTTTTATGCAAGTTTGATAATTTATACTGCGTGCTTATAATCAGTGCAATAAAAAACGTTTTTGACACTAGCTGCACTCATAGACGCTTGCTGATGGTGGCAAAATAATAGTATCTTAAACGATAGACCGTATAAAATAAAAATATTAATGTTTAAGTTCTGAGTTCGGAAATTGCTCACGTATGTTAGCCTTAACAAATATTGTCTATAAAAAGAACCTAGGGCATCTTTTGCGAACTTGATCAAGTTAACATGATGGCCAAGATTGTGGGAAAGAAGTGTGTTGGGAGAAGAAGGGAGTCGTGGCTCAGAAACATCAGGAAATGGACGGATGTAGCCAGCGTTAAAGAACTGTTTTGCTTCGCAAGAAATGAAGCAGAATATGCGGACCTGACGACCAAGCTCCGTTAGTGGAAAGGCACAGGAAGAAAGTATCTACGAGACGAGTGGTGGTAGCCTAGTGGGTAGAACATTGGACTCGGAACCGATACACCCAGGTTCGATTCCCAGCGCGGGCAAGTACCTATGTATGACTTTGTTTTCTAAGTTATGTACATTTGTGAAGTTATAGTAGCAATACCACTCGCTAACTGTAAAGGAAAATATAGTAAGGAAACCTGATTGTCTGAGCTATTCACATACCTCAGCGCTTGAAATCGCCAATCCGCATGGTGATTAAGCTCATACTATCTCCCTAAGATAAGACCTGTGCCCTACAGTAGGACGTATTAGGCTGCTTATGTAACAGGAAGAAAAAGAAGATATTAGCTTGAAATCTCAGATAGATAGATAAAAAACACTGCATTGCAAAACCAGAGAAAAGAATTACAGTTATGATTAAATAAGCCTTAAACTTTAGTTCGAACACGTTTAGATCCAAGTGAATTTATGTTGGCTTTTAGCTTAAAAGTGACTTAAGCTTTTGATGGATTTGTATCCATTAGCTTATTGAATACACTCAAAAGTTTAAGGGCACTAAAATTGCTACTCCACTTACGTAGTAAAGATTACTTTACTTTTACGTTTAAGTTTAAGTTTACTTTCAGAAACCGCAAAATTTACAGCCAAAGAGTATTTTATATTAGTAAAAACAGCTGAAGTTTATTACACGAGTAGTATCTATGTACATATTATACACAAATCTCGTTCATTAATAAAGTAAAAAGTGGAGAACCAAGTTGAATTTATAGGTAAACTTATTGCCTTTCGCCTACTTAAGTATCCACGATAAGAACTATTACGCCTGCAAGAAAATCACGAATCATTAAAGTTACCACATCTGGGTACTATTAAGGGCGAGTCAGGAGTATTTCTGAAAAAAAAAAAATTGTACACTTTTATTAGATACACCACAGGCTACATCTATGGTGCTGTTTTAGTTATTTGTTTTGTCTGTTGTGTATTTAGTCTTCTTTCTGTTTTTGTGCATATTATGTTACTTATCTGCTTATTTTGTTTCTGTGATGTATCTTGTTGGTATAATAAATGTCTTTCTTCTTCTCTTTATTTGAAACGGAAAATAAACAATAAAAATGGAACAGTAGAGACAGCCAGCATCCGCGAGCTTGGAAATTGAATTAAAAATTCGGCTAAGTACGAGTCGGACTCACGCACGAAGGGTTCCGTACCAACTATACAACATTTGAATATTTCAAGTGTCTACCTGTTGCCGTTATTAATATCGGGCAAGAAACGGCAAAAAAAATCACGCTTGTTGTATGGAAGCCCCCCTTAAATATTTATTTTATTCTGTTTTTAGTATTTATCGTTATAGCGGCAACAAAATACATCATCTGTAAAAGTTTCAACTGTCTAACTATCGCGGTTCATGAGATACAGCCTGGTGACGGACGGACGGACGGACGGACGGACGGGACGGACAGCGGAGTCTAGGAGTAACAGGGTCCATTGCCCTTTGGGTAGGGAACCCTAAAAATGAGTGACTGCTCTTTCGTCATGCTGTGGGAAAAAGCTACACGTGTCGAATGCACCTACTGCCACCTCATCTTCTCCCATGCATACAGTCTCTAAGGGAAGGTGATTTTAACAGCACAACGCAGGTACAATATACAGCAGAGTGTGTGTTCAACACTAGCATCTAACCTGCGGGCTATAAGAGTTATATTATCTTAGGCTAGTGTTAGTAGACCTTACTTTTGTGTAACAAAACAATTCTTACTAGACCCTGACTCTCATTTGACCTTGTAAATATTGAAACAGCACGGCCGGGGCCGTTGGACCAGTTTTACAAAAATAAGTTCTTTGTTTGCTTTTAAGCTCCGCAAGCCTGGAGTCATTAGAGAGCTCAGCTAAACATTCTGCATTTCTATTTCTCGTGTTATAGCCGAGTGGATAAGCCCGTGGTTTACTAGCATGGTTGTGGGTTGTGGGTTTGACGACCTCGTGGCGCAGCGGTAGTGCATCTGCATACCATGCGAGAGGTCCCGGGTTCGAATCCCGGCTGGGGACAAAAAAAAACCCCAGGTCTTGGATGTTTACATGTTTGTGATGTCGTCGTTTCTGGTTCCCACAACACACAGGGTATCCTAGTGTGGGGCCAGACGCAATGTATGTGCCTGTATGTAAATGTCTATGTTCCTTTCTCAGAATGCACCAACGATCAGTTCATTAAGTACATAGTTTGTAACGTCTAGCCTAGCTATCGCAGCACAGGATATCCTAGTTTGGGACTAGGATAGGTGATTGTGTTGTGTGGAAGTTATTATTATTATTATGGAGAACTTGCTCTTAAAAATGTTTTAGTAGAATAAGAGAGGACATGTTAAAAGGTAAATAAATGTGGTATTGTTTTTTTCTCTACGACTAATACTTTTCAAAAATAACCAGTCGAAAAGTCAATATAGTCACGTGGTACAAAAACGCGCCATACAAATCGACCTCAGTCTATGACGTCACTCCCTCACGTAACGCCTTATAATGTAAGAGTTTATCAATATTTGAGTTATCTCGTAAAATAATGTTTTAATGCATCTGTACCCTTACAAGAAAACTTTTACAATATAATGAAGAAACTATATCTAATAAGTTTTTTAATAAAGTGAGCCGCGAGTCTCAATATAAGTGAGACGCGAGTTCCCCGTTATGAGGCGCTGTCGTCGGCTCAGGCTGAAGAGGACATCATCATCATCACTATTATTAGACAAGACATTGGTTTTTTTTCTTTAATTTATGGATTGAAAGTCAAAGGATTCAAAGGAAAAATATGGCGTGACGCGTTCACATAAAACACATGTTGAGCTGAGAAAAACCAGTTTATGGGCTCAATACTCCGAACTGTAAAAGTACCCTTATTTTATTGAATAGCCTAGCCAGTTTTAACGTTGAAATTCTATGTATATTCTGATTTTTAGGTTTAACGCTCGAAATTTTTATGTTGTTACCGCCGTGAAATGCCGTAAACGTTTTTATTGCCGAAATTTAGTTTAAGAATAAATTTAGAATAAATATTTGCCTGTCTCTTTCTCTAAATGTCTTTTACTACCTCTGTGGTCTAGCTGTTACCACGCTTGACTACCAAAACAGAGGTTGTGGGTTCGATTCTCGCTGGAGGCCGCCGTATTTGATTTGTGCAAATGGCCTCAGTCTGGGAGTATTTCAATGTTGTGATGTACAAGGTATCCTAGTTTGGGAGCAGGACAGTGATTGTGCTGTCTGGAAGTTATTTATTTATTTAATATTTAAAACGGCTCTCAGGTTGTATTAGAATGATGAGGCATAATAGGATGCTGAAGTTCATAATAAAATATCTGCTGACTGTACAATATAATTTGTTCTAGCTTTTTTCATCATATTTTCCTAAACTTCGCCCAATTGAGTGAAAAGGAGTGACATTAATTTGTAACTTTCATGTCTAAGGTACTTATGAATTTATTGGTTCAACTGCTCATAATTTTTTAAGTAATTTAAGTTGTTTAGAAAAGTGAGCTCGAGGATTATTTTAAAGATAAATTTGTCTTAAGTGTATACTTGACTGCCTGACATAACATTCTACGTGAACTACGATTCTAAGTTTTTGTTAAGGAGATAGGGCGTCGTCTCAGGAACCGTTGCTTTGACTACCGCTCAGGGGCATTTTTGATGCAAAAGATATCCCTCGCTGTGCAGCGCGGTAACGCTGCCAGTGTCATGGGTACCTTTGGGTCGGACAAGTCTCGGGGCGGTTTATTTAATTGACTGTACTTGTGTGTGTGTGTGTGAGTGTTTTTTGTCTCCTTTATATTTATTTTGTTTTTTATATTTTTGACATTGTTTTTACCTCTTATTAAGTTTAATTGATTGACATTTTTTAATGTAATTTTTGACATTTGTAAATTTTGACTTTTGACAATTAATTTGATTAAAACCCACTATAAATAAACTTAGCGAGGCAATATCAGAAATCAAAAAGCAATAACTTATTTCAACGTAAGGAATTTACATTCTGTTTGCTGAATGTCAATGTACTGTGTTACTATATTAGCCGCTGCCTTCGGGCCGTATTTGTAGTGGAGAAAAAGACAGCGGAA
Source organism: Yponomeuta malinellus (assembly GCA_947308005.1). NCBI lineage: Eukaryota > Metazoa > Arthropoda > Insecta > Lepidoptera > Yponomeutidae > Yponomeuta > Yponomeuta malinellus. The sequence continues at coordinate 1,803,732 of OX371004.1, forward strand.
AAAAAACTCCACTCTGACCATATTTTGGTACTTCTGACCAAACTTAATACATAAAAGCCTATATGATATGATTCCGTGATTGCCATCAATAACTTTAAAAGTCAAAGTAATACGTTTTACAAAAGGAAAGGGAAAACATTAATCCTGCGGCCAGACACACGAACAGCACCCGTTCACGAGCATAAAGCAGGCGTCAGCCATCACCAGTCTCAACGCCACCATTCAAATGACCTTTAGCAAACATGCGGATTGAGTTCTTGTCAGTTATAAAATATGTGATACAGTTATTAATATGCCATCACGTGGTCAGTATACTTTTTTACTAAAAAAAGATAAAAATGTATATAAAAAAAATAAATAAGTAAAGAAAGCAATAAAGAGTATCGTATGATAAGAAATATAAAGCAATAAAGACTTATAAATAAAGTAAAGAAGAGCGAATGTATGAAGAAGGGACAGCAATAGACGTCCCAGGCGAGAATACTCAAACCAAAAATAGGATATATTAGCGAAAGGCAAGGTAAAAGGCGCCCGAAACCGACTACCGACCAATGAATATTAACAAAGCAAAGAAGTTTGTTAGAATTGTGGCAAGTGCTGAACCCTGGTCTCTACCTACCCCTAAGGGATACAGCCGAGAGTTTATGTATGTGTATCTTTCTTTAGTTCACAAGTATCTAGGGGTATTTTCTTAATTTAACTGCTGTGATATACTTACGTGTACCTATTTTATGACGCAGTAAAACGTGTGATAACTTTGAACAGTCGGACAACGTTTTATGTCTCCTTGTTTTAGATTAAACCGTATTCTACCTTTTTAATTCCAAAAGGGATTGTTAAGTGCCCCGAGCTATTGATATTATAAAGTGAGATGAAAATCCATTTGCAACGGCCGCGTTTGGAAACAACTTTTCAATTGAAACCTAAGTACCTACAGGAAAACAAAATTGTATTTAAAATGTCCCTAATTTTATTATGTATCAACCCCTCAGAGCGCATTTATCAAGCATACAATAACCAAAAATTATAGAGCGATGCGAGCGAGACAATATGAGACACGCAACAGCAGCCTTGGCAGGGCTGCTTAACAGTGATATTGGTTTACCAATGTTTAACCAAAATAAGCCAAAAGGAGACGGGCAGCAGAGTCTTCCTGAGATTCCAACTGCATACTGCGATCGCCAACCCGCCTGCCAAGCGTGGCGATTATGGAAAAACCCCTGTGGCGGCCTCTGGAGGCCTGTGCCCTGCAGTGGGCGTCAAGTGGCTGATGATGATGATGATGATGAACCAAAATAACTATCAAGCAGCGCTCAATATAGGTTAACTCTAGTGACAAGCTAGGAGCATTGTTTCCGAAAACGGCCGTTAGCGAAAATCGATTCGTCCTACTTTCTGGCTCGAAGTTCCAAGCTATCTACAAATTGTCAATACATTACTGAAATGTCTGTTGGTCACTTTTTCGTTATTTTTACAATCATTAATAATGTAAGAATGTGCGAACGAGACAGTATGTCTGGTGTAACAGCAATCTTAACACAGATTACGTAGGCGTAAGGGCGCTTACGGTGGCACGTTGCGAACGACAGTGCGAACTGCAGCCGTCGACACACCTTGACGCCAGTCGCCAACATGCCAGCGCCGAATATCCGCGTCGGCGCGTCGACGGCAGTCGCCGACATTTCAGCGTTGAATATCTGCGTCGGTGCGTCAACGGCTGCCATCCGCGCGTCAACGGCTGCCATCAGCGCGTGTATAAGCGCCCTTAAGGCCTACTTGAAGTAGGTGATATTGAGCATTAGTTTGCCGGGGAAGTGTTTCAGCTTGACGAGTGAAGCTAAGAAAACGTGTTAAAAAGAGAAGTCTCCCTAACGGTGAAGGGAAACATCGTGAGGAAACCTGAGTGTCTGAGGTGTTCAAATCCGCGGTGAGCGCGCGTGGTATTTAACCGCATACTCTCTCCCTGAAAGAAGCCCTGTGCCCAGCTGTGGGACGTATATAATAAAAAGAGAAGAGAGATGGACGTCATATTAGTCACCCAACTTTTTGGGTTTGTTCAACTTGTACGGAACACAAACCAGTGGAATTTGATTAGGAGCTAATAATACACCCTGAACGGTTCCACCGTGGGTCCAAAGCTTGCAAATGCAATTATCACTTATTAACCCTCACTCGGTCCGGCAAGCCGATCGCAAACAGAGGGTCAGAGGTGCCCTTTGCTGCCACATAGCCATTTGATAATTTCGTCTCGATAATTTCATGGCGATTCAATTTCAATGCTATAATACTTGTGTACACTGTACATATAACTGACATCTTCATTGGTCTAGCGGTTAACACGCTGGAGTACCAAAACAGAGGTCGTGGGTTCGATTCCCACTGATTTGTACAAAATGGCCTCGGTGTGGCTGTATTTGTGATGTTCATGCCTGGTCACACAGGCTGGTTTTGATTGGGTTGTGTGGAAGTTATTACATAAGCAGCTTATATACGTCCCACTGTAGGGCACAGGCTTTCTCAGAAGAAGGGCGTATGGGCTTAATCATCACGCGTGCCCACCGCGAAGTGGCGATTTCTAGCGCTGAGGTATGTGAATAGCTCTGACACTCAGCTTTCCTCACATTGTTTTCCTTCACAGTTAGCGAGTGGTATTGCTTCTATAACTTCACAAATGTACGTAACTTCGTAAACAAAGTCATAGGTACATGCCCGCACTGGGAATCGAACCTGGGTCTCTCGCTTCCGAGTCCAATGTTCTACTCACTAGGCTATCATCGCTCCGGAAGTTATTAATAATAATAACATCCACACAATACAATACAATACTTGTCTTGGTTCCAGACATAACAAGCATAGAATTACACCCAGACTGAGGCCATTTGTACAAATGTGCTGTGGCCTCCAGTTGGAATGAAACCCACGACCTCTGTCATGGCAATCAAATGTGATACCGCTAGACCAACGACTATTATTACTTTTATGAATTTTTAGTAGCAATACCGAATTATACGCAGTTAGTCTCCAAGATACCATGAAAGAGCCTCGAACAGATTGACTGCCGGTAAACTGAATAGGGTACAAAGTATATTTCTTCAGTGTCGATATCTTGACTACTTCCAATTAGCAAAAGATGCAAATTTTTAATCCACCAATTCATCATACGAGACTGAGTAAAAATATTATTAGGTTCACTATTTCAACAGTGTGTACGACAAACAATAAACTGCGCCGAATTTTATCAATTGTGCGAATATTATTTTCACGGTCATTTGCCTTCAAAAGACTCGTGTGCATCCAACTTTAAAGTATACGTAATTAAATGGATGAACATTGAACATAATTATTTTGTACAGTACCTCAGTACATAAAAGCTTATCCACAATTGACCTGTTTGATAATGTTTTGTGCTGTAAATTAATAAAATAAAAATTGGCCTAGTGCGAGTCGGACTCACGCATGTACTATACAACATTTGAATATTTCAAGCGTCTACCAGTAATTCGTAGTTCATACTACGCCGTAGGACGCCGTAAGCTAGGCTACGCCGTAGCCCGTGTAGGCTAGGCTGCGCACAGGCTAGGCTACGCCGTAGCACAGGCAGGCTAGGCTACGCAGTTGCACGTTGCACCTCATAACGAGTGTCGTAGCATAGGAGTGTCTAGCAGGCCTACCGACCTTGTATAGAAAAAAATGGGGCTCAGCTGTCGAACATACTACGACTGTAGTTTTGATTCAGTAGAGAAACTACATAGTCCACAACTATTTGATAATAGATACGGCGCATTTTAAATGTCCTATACATTGTTCAAATAAGGAAGTGGCCTCAAAATTAGATTGGAGTAACATTGCATTCACTAATATACTACAGAAGATATAGAAAAAGGCACAAAAAAGCTATAAACATATATATTTTTTGTGTTTTACAGTTGTTAATAACAAACATATGTACTCGTATTAGATTTAGTTTTCCTATTTAATTATTAACGTTGTCTAATAAATATGTGTAAATGATTCATACATAAGAGGTGACGATGAATCTTGTGACGTTATAGTATACGCATGATTTGTATGGCACGTTTTTGTACCACGTGACTAGAATATGAAAAGTGTACGTCGTAGCGAACAATATTTATCAAAATTATTTCTCTTTTCAATGAGATGGCTATACAGCCATACGGTACAGCTGATTTTTTTAATGATTTTGGAGTTGGTCCCATTGTAAAAGTTGGTCGTATTGATGAGTAAAAAGTACCCTGAGTCGGGCGTTGCTTATATTTGGAGGTTTGGGCCAACGCTTACTAAGTTTTCCATAACTTGGTTACTTCGTACTTTATGAGCTTGGAACTTGAATTAAGGACTGTTTATTGTCCAAGCGAAATGGCTTGCTCTAGCGCTCTTAAAGTGACTGAGAATGTTGTCCGACGGCTAGTTGCTCTTATCTTTCAAATGAAATTTATGAGACTACTGCTTTCTACAAAATCTCTTTATTGGGAAGAACTAAATGTCGAGCAAATCGCCCCGAGACACTCGAGCATTACCCCGCTGCACCGCGGAAAAAATCAAAAATAAAATCTTGCATATTTTTGTGTCATTTAGGCAGGTGAAAACATCTGCGTAATTTTATACGTTACTACGTTTGTAAACTAACTGTGCCAATTGTCAATAGACGAATTAGACAGAAACATATGAGTACCTACGTCATAATATATACCTATACTAGCTGACCTGACAAACGTTGTTTTGCCATATTAATTAGCCTACGACCTATCTCAGACCTAACAAATATACATACATACCTAAACTCACGCCTGTATCCCAGAGGGGTAGGCAGAGGCCAGAGACTGCCACTTGCCACGATCCTGACAGATCACTTTCGCTTCCTCAACATTCATTAATCGTTGCATGCACGCACGTCGGTTTCGGGCACTTTTTATCCTGCCCTTTGCTGATAGATCCCCTATTTGGTCCAATTATTTCGGAAGAGTTCGATAACAAACGCGAGACACGAGATTTTTATATATTAGATTTATTAACAACTTCCTTATATTTAATTCTTCTTGATACCAAGAACCCTTTGGCAACCTACTTCTCAACCCGCGTAAAAAAGTTGTAACAGTGTCCATTCAAAGAGGTTTTATACCATCGTTTCCGTTGTAGCGGAAGTAAATGTGTTTTTACTGCCGTCATTAGGGCAGTTCCGGTCTATGTTAAAAGCTACCGAGCTATAGAGTCACTGTTTGGATGCTCTGTGAAACGCATTGGAAAGTGTTCGTTCGGTTCAATCTGTAAGCCCGTACTCGTCCACTGTTGGTTACGTACTTCCCTCTGGTCAAAAACGTAACCTTAGTTCTTCGACGGATTGTCTCTTCTCTGATGTAATCCGTGACTCCGAACATAGGCCATTCCATAGCACTCTGAGCGACTTTGAATAGGTGGACTAGTCTTGCTGTCAGTTCATTCGGTTTTGGTCTTGGCATCCTCACGATGGATCACACTAACACTTCAAAACGCATACCGTTAGGTGAATTAATTTGCGAAGCAATATGTTAGCGGTACGGGTAGTGTGATAAAGGCGTATGGAAATTAACTGAAGTGAAATTACTCTATTCTAGTTTTATTTACGTTTTTTTTTTCATTGCAACCCAAATGGCTGCCACGAGGTTGTGGTTGTGGAGTGGTGTGTGTTACTTATGATCAATATACGAACACTTATAACCATTTAATAATGTTGAAATAATAATAATAACTTCCACTCAACACAAACACTTTCCTTGGTCCCAAACTAGGATGCCCTGTGCTATCGTAACCAGGCAAGGACATCCCAAACATGGAAACACACCCAGACTGATCCCGTTTGTACAAATGTACAGTGCCTCACAGTGGGAATCGAACCCACGACCCCCGGCATGGTAAACAGACGTGATACCGCTAGACCAACGAGGAATAGTCACATTAATTTTTTTTGCATTTTTTTGGTTAAGATATTCTCTAATACGTGTTTGCGTACTGTTCTCACAAATATAATGCCAAGCAGCTCTCAGGATTTTGGTGTCCTTGAAAAAGCCCCTTGAATAATACATCTAATATGTTATTGCATTAAATGTTTTCCCTTATTTCTGATATTAATACATACATATATATAAACTCACGCCTGTATCCAAGAGGGGTAGGCAGAGACCAGGGTCTGCCACTTGCCACGATCCTGACAGTGATCTGTCAAGATTTTTCGCTTCCTCAACATTCATTAGCCGTTGCATTTGCATACACGCAAGCCGGTTTCGGGTAATTTCTGATATTCTTTACCCTATCCACTTAAAACGTCAGAGAACAAGATGAACTGCAGTTAATTTTTAAAAGCAAAAGAATATGGAACATCGCGTTACATCCTGAGGCGGTACAGTGAAAAGCCAACTTAATTAAACTGAACAATAGAGTTTGTATTTCAACGGCATGTTTCTCTGGGCGAGTGAGAAAACATGAACGGATGCGGCGCGTCCGAGTAGTCAGTCGGGCGAAGGGTGGCGGTACACTGGCGGTTGGAACGCAGCGGAAACGTCGCTGGGAATTTACCGGGCTGCTGGGAAGTAACCAAGATAATGAAATAATTGGATCGCCCTACGTGTCAGAAAGAAAATCGCGCCATCCTGCTCTCATTAATTTCGTGAGCACAGGATGCGGCGATTCTTTGATTTTTAGTACTATTGAAACTACCGAGCATAATGCTGTTTTATACTCGGCAGCAACCAAAAATAATTTGCAATGCAATATTTGTGAAAAACTGATAGCAAAACTCAAAAATGTATCGAACACTATCGAAATCCCTGCAAGGAGGTGAATGTGAATAAAAAACTTCCACAAGAGGTAATCGGAAAAAAAGGCACGGATTTCAATCGATTTTAGTCATAAACGGCGGTTTTTGGCATGCTTTTAAGTCCCACGTTCTACTAATTTGGCTGCACATTCTGAAAATAGCCATCACTAATGATTGAGATTTGTGATGTGCTACTAAAGTGATGTATAAAGAGTATCATAAAAGAAGGATGTTTTTCTACATTGCTGGCCCCTTAAGGACAATTAACAAGTAAACGGTGAGCGAATGGTCGCAGATTCGATTCTGCTTCAAAGGGTGAAATTTATACGCTAATTGGATTGGTACATGATGTATTTACATCATCATCATCAACTCATTATGTCCCCACCGAGGGGCACGGGTCTCTTCCCTGAGGAAGGTATAGGCCATACTCCACCACGGGGGCCAAGTCCGGATTGGTGGAGGCTTGTAGACTAGTGGCGCGTCTACTGTCAGAAGATAATCATTAATTTGTACTTTTTACACACACTCACACATATTTTGAAACATCATAAAATAAAAATGACAATAAATTTAAGTGTAGAGTACACCCGCGGGTTTAAAGACTATGTAGTACCTGCACGTCGGTAAGAAGCGTGCTCCCTTTCACAAAGTGGTAGAGGTAAGTACATAAAATAATGTACGTGTATAGTTGGACTGATGTTAAGAAATAAAAAAAAAGTAAGTGTTGGACTAACACATGCAGGCTGCACTGTAAATAACATGAAACGATGTGTGTATATCTGTGTGAGTGTAAGAGAGAGGGGGAGAGAGAGAGAGAGAGAGAAAGTATGTGAATATGTTTGTGTGTGTGTGTGTGTTTATGTTTGTGTGATTGTTTGGTATAATTAATTTTGGTAAATATAGTTAGACTAAGATTTTATGAAACACACACCCTACTGTCAGCGTTTTGTACGCGCGTGTGCGCCAACCTCTGCACGCGCCTGAATGACTGCTCAAATTCAAAGCCGCAAAGTTGATATTCCACTGACCGCACAGTTGGGAACTTTGCCCGGAGGAGCAAATTGTTTTTCCTTCAGCCCTGTTTATACAAGGCGGTCGTAATGGCGAACAAAGTTGTTTGACACATTTAGTATTCACTATGCACTCGCTTATGGTTAAGTGGACTGTATAAATAGTATGGGGAACTTGGCTCAAACTTTGATTGAATTTACATTGTTTTTATATCATAGAAGACAAGAAAAAGCCCAGAAAAAAATAAAAAGCAGAACTATAGAAATATTGGAACTAAAACTGGTCGAAACCTGGTCGAACTCATCAGACAAAAATTCGAGTAAGTGCTCCGGGTATAAAGTTACTAATATAAAATATTTTTTTTTATATTTTATGTCTCAAAAAATGTAGATAATTAAGTCACTAATAATAAAAACTTTTTCTTAAAAACTTTTCTAATAAGTAGACTCATAAAAACATTATTTTACAAGATAACTCAAATATTGATAAACGCTTCAAACATTATAAGGCGTTATGAACATCTTGTGACGTCTTTTGACATGTGTTCTAGTTGGAATTTAAAATAAAATATATGACTTCCTTGTTGTAAAAATTGTATTTTACAGACACAATATAAAATATAAAAAAAAGAAAATGTATTTATCATCTGTTCAGGATTGCAGAAACCATAAGTTTATTAAAATTACAAACTTCCAAACACATCAAATACATAAAAAGAGATTTTAAATGAATACAAAAAGTATCAAAAACATTTTTGTGCTAGTTCTCCACTGAAGTAGGTAAAAACTTCTTTAGGCGTACGTAGCGCTCTTTCTGAACAGTGGACGAAACTGAACCGTCCAGGTCGGTGACGCTGGTTCGAGTATACTCGGCTCCAGTCGGTTGGTGACGCTCCAGTTCGAGTATACTCGGCTCTAGTCGGTCGGTGACGTTTGTTCGAGTATACTCGGCTCCGGTCGGTCGGTGATGCTGGTTAGAGTATACTCGGCTCAAGTCGGTCGGTGATGCTGGTTAGAGTATAATCGGCTCCTGTCAGTCGGTGATGCTGAAGTTTTGACTTGTATCGTGTGGTCATCCCGATTGCGCGGATTTTCGGTCAAGTTATTTTTCGGGTACTATAAAGTAATGTGGTGGTGTTAAAATTTTTAATAACACCACCTTCTTTTAAATTAGTTTAGTCATTCAAGAGTTACAGGGAAATAAACAAATGGACATAATATACATATTGAACATATTGGACAAACATATTATATGAACCCTAAAAACATTACACTAAGTACTTTGTCACTAGTTTGTCAGTGCAGTCACGTAATAAAAAGCGAGTCTGACAGCCATTTTTTTTAGGTAAAGGCCTTTTTTTGTCGCGAAAAAAAGGTTTTTTACTTTCACACTTTTTACGTTCCTATCGGCTTATTTAGGAATTTGCTAAAAGGGTCACAGTGAAACGGAATCCAAAAGCTCACATTTGGCTTCAAAAAAAATTCTCACTTTTACGTGATCTAGTTGTGAACGTATAGACAACAGTACAGAATCCTGAAGTTGGCGAAACAAATGAGTGTGGAATTTGTCAGTTAGACGATTGGACTCGCTCAAGTTCAGCTTGCTGATCTTATAGGCTATGTCAATCACCTTAGTTCCTCAGGTTCGTCATTTTATATTTTTATTATTTAAAGAGCCTCGACATTTCATCGATGCTTGCACTTGCCCATTAGCTCAGTTGGGAGAGCGCTGGCACGGTGAGCCAGAGGTCGCGGGTTCAAGTCCCGGCATGGGTGGGATTTTTAGCCTCTAAATAGGTTTTTAAAACTGTCCTCAGCACGGGTTAGTGCAACAAAAAGAATATAAACAATTTATTTAACTGTTCATATTTGTTAAATATAATAAAAGTGACAATTCGATTTTTGACAAATATGGCAAATAAATATGACTGTTTAAAACACATTTTTTTTGTTAAAAAATCCCATTTAAATTAAATAAATCCGATTTTTTTTAATTTAGGAAAATCATAATTTCTTTTAACTTTGCATAAAACAAGTGTTGCCGAAACTTCTTTTGAGGTACAATTTTTATACTATTTGCAAGATTAAACAATAATTAGTAATATTTAAAATTGTGGTAGCAATACACGCTAAAGGTTTTCTCTGTGCTAAGGGTAAAAGAAATTTCAGTTACAAAATAAAAAAAATTGAAAACACTTTTTGTCCGTAATAAAGTCCGACATAATCAGCTTGAAGGATCGATCTGTCACTCAGGTTAAGTAGCGTTTGGCAGCTTTGAGGGCAATTAGTCTTGATCCTTAAATGGGTCCTTGGGCTGCAGGTTTATGAAATGACGATGGATCGGGAAAGAGCTTGTCAGCGGTTTTGAATTAGAAGTTCAGATATACTCTATCAATGTAGAGTTTACTAGCCTATTGAAATGTAGTCGACTAGATGATTCTAGTCCACTATATTTACTATTTGGATTAATTAGCATCAGCTAATCAGCTATTCAAACCAAATAGTAAATATAGTAGGCGGGACCAACCTAGATTCCTCGCAATGAGTTACATTATTGAATTTGGGTTCCGCCTGCTTAGTAGTAGTAGTCCACAAGTAGGATGTTGGTTACTTTTTATTTCAGTTTGTTTGTCTTCTTATTGATTTTTTTTGTTTGCTTTATGCTGAATTCATATAGCCTTATGACACGCACCAACACGACGAATGGGTTGAGACATTATTAGAAAGAATCTGTCCATTGGTTAAGGAGTTATGAGGGAACATAGAATCGGACATACATACATACATACAAACGAGCCAAATACATCCCTCTTTTGGGTCTCGCCGCAGTCGGTTAAAAATGTTTAAGAATCCGTACTTATCGCAACAATCCGAAACTACATGTCGATTTTAATGCAGACAAGTAGATGTTGGCTGCACAAAATCTCATTTTGTATATTTGATTTGAAATTTTTATGTCGATTCACGCCGTTGCCATTGGCGCCATGTTCATGGTTATACATTCTTGTTTTGGAAAGTTAAATTTAAGTTTTGTGGTTTTCCAAGCCTTAAAAACATTCGAGACAGAGGAACAAAAAACAAAATGGCAGCTCTGTGTACAATAACTCAGCTGGCTCCGAGGAGCTCCATATTACAAAGTACCAACTAACCAAATTGTAGTGAACGTTTTTTTTTTCATAAAAGGTAATTATAAGTATTTAAATGTATTTCCGAAATTTAGTTTTTTTTTATAGAAACAAAACTCCTTAAAACACTCCTCAGAGGCATACTCTTACCAAAAATTGCGCTTTAAAGCTTAATATGTCGTAAACGGAACCCTAAATCGAAAAATAGTTGTATACACCCTACACCCACAACATTTTTAAACGAACAATCTAACGATTATTATGTAGGTATATCTTTGCCAAATTTCAGCTTTCTAGTACATGTCGTCTCTGTGCTAAGCCGCGGACAGAAAGACGGACGGATATGGCGAAACTACAAAGGTTCCTTGTTGACTACGTGCTACCTCAAAAGGACGCAATAGTGTATTCAACATTGAGATAATATTTTTTAATAAAAAACTGCTGTAATTGCACACTGTCTCTACTCTTGATGTAGAGAATAATCTTCTCTAAATGTAAGGGTCGATGTGATGCAAACAGTCAGTACACGCTTTTTTCACACATGTCATAGACAGAGTCCTGTAATATTGCACTCATAATACCGACTTAGAAAGAAATTAAATAACCTGCAAAATATGTACAAGGTTACTTAAAGACTTAAGAAAAAAGTCAAGCCGATTACAAAAACCAATTAACTATGTACAGACGCACACACAAAACGTAATAAATCGGTAAAGTTGAGCCAATACTTTGTAGCTTACAAAGTTGACGTCAACGTCGAAAAGTTGGAAAGATTTACAACTTTCGCAACTAATTAAGTACATTCGAAATGCGACTCCGATGGTCTTGAACGGGTGCAGACGTGATATAGATATGTTTGACCGCAGAAATACAGCTGAGCATTAGTCCGTAGATCTTGGTTTCTGCTTAGCCTCTGTTAAACAGGATGCAGGTGTAGGCACGAGCTTGTATGTGTGACACTAGTGGTAATAAAAATTACAGAAGTGCAGATAAGTCCGTGACAAAATACCTCCATCAATTCGTAGTGGTCAGCCTGTACAGGTGAGGTGATTAATGCTCATATTTGACCTCTGTGTCTGCGCTCTGCTATAGGACGATTATAGGAGTTACAGCTGGCTATTACTCTATTCAGTAAATGGTCCCGTATGAAACATGTCGGTTATAGTGCAGTAAATCTAGACTGTAATCCATGTGGAATGGGCTGTAATGGGAACTTAAAACGTAGACAGGGTGTTTCAGGAAAGTCCGGTGAAACTGAAATGGATAATTTTACTCCATGAGAGCAACTTAAAAAACACAAAAATATAAGCTTTACATTCTGTGTATGAATAAATTCGCTAGACTTAATGTCGACATTTTGTATAAATAGATTGTATAGATTTTGTATCTGATATTTTTTGATATTTCGGAATTGATTCATAAAAATAGTTCGTATCGATAAGTATTATCAACATTGTCACATCTAGAATACAGGTTGATATGAGAAGTACACCATGGGGAAATGAATCTTTGTAAACGTTCCTAGGAGGCCACCTTTGACTTTTGTAGTAAATACAAACTGCATTTACAGATTTGTTTAAATTGTAGGGGGACTCTCTCATAACTTCCTCAAAACACCATAATTTGTCGTGGTCTCAAAATCAAAAATCAAAATCAATTTTTTTTATTCAAAGTAGCATAGAAGCTGCGACTTAATGAACGTTACAAGTTAAACTAGGTGCCCATTTCAAAATCTAGATCATTTTGGAGAAAAAATGGGCAAAAAAACTCCAAACTTAGTCTTTTCAAGTCCGTAATTTACAGGATTTATATAAATGTTCTAAAACTCATGTATTGAACTGGCTTTAATTCCAGACATCATTGTCATCAAACTAAGATACCTTTTGCTGTGTTTTTTGACACGTAGCTTTTTGAACTGGGTGAAGCTTGGATTAAATCAATCTAATCTCTGATCAATTAATACTTTCTTGTTTCTCTTTTTTTAATGTAATTTTGTTTATTTCTAAATAGTGGTTATTACCTGTGAACTGTCTGCGTTCTATCACAGAGGAAAGTTCTATCTAATTGACATCTAATATTGAAGATTTATGGCCGGTTTCTGAATTGAGAACTTCACTAAGTAAATACTTAAGTAACGTTCTGTCACGCTCTTTTCTGAGAAATTCGAGGAGACAGGACTAAAGTTAACAATTTACTTAACAAAATTCTCATTAATTAGCTTTTATGCCCTAATTTTTTATGTGTTAACCTTGTAATATTTGTCAGTCTTCCTAAAATCTAATAAAATAACCTGGCTGGGACATCACAAACATTGATATTCATACGCCCAGATAAAGGCCATCGTCGGTCAGAATCATTACCGGAATATCTCCAAAATCACATGTTTTGAGTTAAGTATGCAGAATTATTAAGAATTTAAGAAACATAACATAACATAAACTCACACCTGTATCCCAGAGGGGTAGGCCAGGGACTGCCACCTGCTACGATCCTGACAGATCACTTTCGCTTCCTCAACATTCATTAGTCGTTGCATGCACGCACGCCGGTTTCGGGTACTCTCTATCTTGCCCTTTGCTAATACATCCCGTATTTGATTGAAGTATGTCCGTCTGGGTCGTTCCTTACCAGCCCTTCCACCCACATTCGCTCGATATATTTGTTGCGTCAATCTTTCTTCCTTCATCCTCCACATGTTCAAACCAACGCAACATTCCTTTCTCAATTCTAGTCACTACATCCTCTTTCAGTCCACAACATATTTAAGATTCTTTCCTTATCACTAAGGCTGGCTATCTATAGCACAGGGAACCCTAGGTT